>JARKIE010000949.1:0-19500 GCA_029378255.1 Mycena rosella
TTCTCTCCTTGCAGGGAAGTCAAAGCGGCCGGAGGGCTCCGATCCACGGCCAATTCTGGAGTCGCGAATCGGTGGAGAATCAGGCGAAGTCGAGACTCGGTCGAATGGCTGTTCCTCCTCGAGAGGAGGAACTGCATTAGAATGACCGAGTTTCGTGATTACCGACTCGCTGAATCGTCGCCTGAATGACTCGAGCTCGGAATGGAGTGTCGTCGATTCTCCGCCGATTCTGCCTGACGAGAGTCGCATCCATAATAGAGTCACAAATCGGCTCTGGCTGACCGCTTTGACTTCCCTTAATTGTAAAATCCGTTAAATGGCTGACTTGCCCTACAGGAATTCGACACCCCTGCCCGCCTGTTCCAGTCCAACGGGATTTTCAAAGAGATGTGTGACCACTCCTCCATCTCGCTCGACGATATAAACATGGCGTCGAAAGCGAGAAAAATCAGGTCTGGTGCTTGAGAGCGCAGTAAAGCGATCGTGCAGGAGGCGCGTTTGAAACGATATTTTCATGAGATTTTCATATGTAGCCATGACACAACGAACATATTAGACTCTGCGTGTATTTCTTTGGGGCCGCGTATCTATGCGGAGGGTCAGTGCAATGAAGCTGCATATGTCGTAGACTGGTCACTTTATGCAGAGTCCGTCGCGACCGTGACGCATGCGCCAAAACTTGACGGGAACTCGGCGCTGTAATGCCATCTTTATACCATGACCACTTTGTACTCACCTGGGGCTCGGATCTGGCTGGAAGACTCGGAGCAGGGCTGGATTCCTGCAGAGGTCTCTTCTTGCACCAAGGCCGCGTCTGACACCCTCACGCTTGTTGTAACGGACGAGAACGGCAAGGTACGTTGATTGTTACTGATTCTCTTTCATCTGGTCTAACCTTGAATTCTTCTGGCGCCTAGGAAACTACCCTTACAGGCGCCGGATCGTCGTTGCCACACCTGCGAAACCCGCCTCTCTTAGAGAGCGCCGATGACTTGGCAACTCTTTCACATCTCAACGAGCCGTCCAGTGTGTACCTTGTCCTGCTTTCACTTTCATAGGCTCTAATCGCCGTAGTCCTTCACGCGGTCCAGACGCGCTATGCCCAGCGCAAAATATACACGTATAGCGGGATCGTGCTGCTGGCTGTTAATCCATTTGAACCCGTACCGATGTACACACCGGAGATAGTGCAACAGTACAGCCGCAGCGAAGTGGTCAAGGGCGAACTGGAACCCCACATCTTTGCCATTGCCCAGGTATGTGAATGAAGTACATAAATCCGATTTCCGTATGAACTGTTGTTGCCCAGGATGCATTTGCAGCCATGGTGTTCGACGGGAAAGGGCAGACAATCATAGTATCTGGGGAAAGTGGAGCTGGCAAAGTGCGTTCTACCAGTAAACTTGCTGCGCTGTTTTGCTCACTCTGCACAGACGGAGTCGGCGCGTCCTTCTATAGTCAACTCGTCGTGACTTTTTCTCACATTTCCCCAGGCGAAGCTGGTCATGCGATTCATCGCCGCCCCCAAATCGCAGCACATAAACTCTGACAAAAACTCGTTCGTCGAGGGTGCGAGTCAAGTCGAGCAACAGATCCAAGCCACGAATCCTATCCTCGAGGCATTTGGCAACGCCAAGACTACCCGAAACGACAACTCTTCTCGATTCGGGAAATATATCCAGGCAGGATAATTATTTTCTAGCCAGGACCTCGTTTCTGAACCTCAATTGCAGCTACTATTCGATACCAACCGGCAGATCGTCGGAGCACGCGTGCGCACATACCTCTTAGAACGCTCACGGCTGTCGTACCAGACCAAGACGGAGAGAAATTACCACATTTTCTACCAACTATGCGCGGGCCTCCCCTCCGAGGAACTAACGACCCTGGGGCTCGACGCCGACTACAGCAAGTTTCACTACCTAAATCAGGGCGGACCGTCTTCGACTGAAATGAGCGACCGCGACAAGTTCCATGCTATGCGTGACGCGCTCGGGATTGTCGGCATCGATGCGGCACAGCAAGCCTCGATATTTCAGCTCCTGTCGGCGCTGTTGCACCTAGGCAATATCAACGTCACACAGACGCGCACGGACGCCGTCATAGACGACGACGACGTCTCGATGCTCCGCGCCATAGACTTTCTCGGTGTCGATGCAGCGGAGTTCAAGAGGTGGACCATCAAGAAACAGATCACCACGCGTTCCGACAAGATCGCGACGGCGCTTACCGCCCCTCAAGCCGTCGGCGTACGGGACAGCATCGCGCGATTTGTATACGCGTGTCTGTTCGAGTGGCTCGTCTCCGCTGTCAATGAAAGTCTCACCGGGAGATATGGTGACGCTGCAAGTCGCGCCGAGACGTACGTGGGCGTGTTGGATATCTATGGGTTCGAACACTTTGACAAGGCATGTGCGTCAATGGTCATATCGTTCTAACCGGACTGACCTATGCACAGAACTCATTCGAGCAGTTTTGTATCAACTTTGCTAACGAGAAGCTACAGCACGAGGTAATGATTGTTTTCTGCTTGCCGGGAACATTTATGAACCTTTATTTTCTTAGTTTAACACATACGTATTCAAGCTCGCGCAGGAGGACTACGTCAAGGAGAAGATCAACTGGACTTTCATCGACTTCGATGACAACCAGCCCACGATCGACTTGATCGAAGGCAAGCTCGGAATCCTGGCGCTCCTGGATGAGGAGTCTAGACTACCTCTGGGCAGCGACGCGTCGTTCCTTCAAAAGCTGAACACACAGCTCGACAAACCAGCGAACAAGGCCGTCTACAAGATGCCCAAGTTCGCCAACGCCGCATTCACCATCGCGCACTACGCCCTGGACGTAACTTACCAGGTGGACGGGTTCCTCGAGAAAAACCGTGACACGGTCCCCGAGGAGCACCTCAACTTGCTTACGTCGTCGAGCAACGCATTTCTGCGGGAGGTGCTCGAAATCGCTCTCCATCACAGAGCCAGCCCCGAGGTCGCCGATCCACCCTTACCAGGTGGGGCCGTTTCGAAAATCCCAGATCCGGGGCGGACGTCGCTGGTTGGCACCACGGGGCGCAGTACCTCGGTCAAGAAGCCCACCCTCGGGTCCATATTCAAGGGGTCGTTGGGGACCCTGATGGACATGCTCCGGATGACCAACGTACACTACATACGGTGCCTCAAGCCTAACCAGCACAAGATGGCGTGGGAGTTCAGCCCGCTCCAGGTTCTGGCGCAGTTGCGGGCAGCGGGCGTCCTCGAGACCATCCGAATCAGCACGGCGGGTTATCCG
The DNA here is from genome assembly GCA_029378255.1 of Mycena rosella. Lineage (NCBI taxonomy): Eukaryota > Fungi > Basidiomycota > Agaricomycetes > Agaricales > Mycenaceae > Mycena > Mycena rosella. Next base: position 3,289 of record JARKIE010000949.1, read on the forward strand.
TCCCGTTGGACTTTCGAGGACTTTTCCCGCCGGTCAGTCCCATCATTCTGTCCAGCTTCGTTGGCTGACGCGTCTCGTTTGGCAGGTACTACACGCTTGTCAATTGGCGAGAGGGCCCTACTCTGATCAAAAGAGAGCAGTTCAAGCGCCTCTGCGTTCTTGTCCTTCAGAGGTCCATGATCGATAAGTCGCAGTACCAGATGGGCGAAACCAAAATCTTCCTGCGAGCCGGTATCCTCGCGATGCTCGAAAGTCTCCGCTCGGCCAAACTGAACGCAGTTCACTTCTTGCAAACTAACGCGCGCCGGCTGATCGCGATGCGGAAGTACCGACATTTCCAGCGAAGTGTTGTGGGGGTCCAATCACATTGGCGAGGGGCGCAGGCGCGGCGGACGTTCAAAGAAGCCCGACAAAAGGCGCGTCAAGAGGTTGAGGCAGCCAAGGCTAGAAAGGCGGCGAAGGCGGCGGCCGATAGAGAAAAGAAGAGGGCGGCCAAGGACGGAGAGCAAAGGACCCCCACATCCAATGGGGAAAAGGCTGCGTCAGAGAAGGGCAGTCCGGGCAAGATCAGGATCCGCAGGATGTTCTCCTTCGGGAGCAAGGAGAAGTCTGCGCTGGCGTTGCCGGACCAGCCGTCGCCTGAACCGCCGTTAATTGGGCGCCGACCGAGCAGGCTTGAAGCCGCTACGAAGCGACTTTCCAGGTCTTGGCACGAGACAGACACAGACACGTCGCCGCGCAAGTCGCCCAATCACTTGGCACCCCCTGCATCGGGATTGTCCACGGGATCTTCCTCTTCCTCCAACTTTTCGACACCCATTTACGAGCAGTTTATGAAGAAGCCGGCATGGAACGCTAGTACTAGTCTACTTCACTAACCATACATCCTCCTTCCTGTAATATGCTAAAGTACTAATGCTTGGATAATCTTGTCTATAGTTGTAACACGGTCCCTATTTTCGCTCACGCAGCCATATGCGCGTCGACAGTCCTCGCTTCACGATTTGCGAACGTCCGCCGACTGCTGAGGTGTAATTATATATAGTATCCGCTGCCTACATAGGCTGTCTCTTGTTCATGGCGCGGCTCGGGCCGCCGCGCTTCATGTATAGAGAGATCTGCGACTTTGTGATCGATGCGGAGCCGGGCCTAACTCAATTTGAGTCCGCTGAAAATCTTATAAAGCTAAGTATAGTAGGGGCCGTCGAGCCAATACACGGATACAGCATCCACCCCATGTCCACATACAAGTCTTTCGCTGTCGTCGGAGGCGGACTAATAGGATTACCCATCGTCAACGCCCTAGTGGCTCAAAATATCTCCGTTGTCCTACTCTCGCGGCCTGAAGGCTCGACCAAAACAGTCCCACAGGGCGTCCAGATCGCCGTAGTCGATTATACTGATGCCTTGGCGGTTGCAAGGAGCACAAGGTCGACGTCGTGCTGTCTACCATTACCACGATGGCCGCAGCCGCCCAGACGTCGCTCGTGGAGGCCGCAAGACTTACCGGAGTGAAGCTGTTCGCGCCCTCCGTACGGGATGCCGACTGAGGGACAAGCGGAGGGGTTCCTTGGGGTCAAGAACAAGATAGAAGAGGATCTGAAGGCGGCCGGCATTCCTATGGTCAGTTTTTATGTACGTGGGCAGCGCCGAAGATACGGCCCAGACAAGTACATAACCATTAACCTAGGTTAGAATTTTCACCGACATCATCCCATGGCTTGTCGGGTATTCCGAACATGGCAAGATCAGAATCGTTGGAAAAGGAGAGGTGCCGGTGTCCTTTACATCACGGCCATTGCAGGTGCATCACGATACCCACCCGCTGGCTGGCCACTGAAAGATCACAGGATTTGTGGACACGTATTGACCACCCTTCCTCCGTCTGATCTTGAGAACCAAGCCTTCCGACTCCAGGGCGATCGTGCGAGCATGAACGACCTCGGGGCGCTATTCAACACCTCAGTCGAGCACGTTGACCAAATCCCAGGGGAGGATTGCGAAGACGACCTTGATGACCATCACTGGAGCAGGAAGCACTGGCTGGGACGAAGCCATCACGGCGGATGGATCGAGGAGTAAGGCGGTGGGGAGCGCAAATACACTGTGGCCGGGCCACCAATGGCAGATTATCAAAAATGTACATAACCTTTAAAAATAATAATTGCGCGGGTTCCCAGTTGCCAGCCTATACCAAAACACAGTACTCTTGCATTACGAGAGACACGCTAAATGGCCTCAAGCTTACAAAAGTCCTACGACCGAAAAAGATGAGAACACCGATCTGGCAAAGAGATGACGAGGAGAAAGCACTGATTCCGCAAGCAAGCATTATTGGGTTAGGGTTTCGGAAATCCCGGCGGACTATCCGTGCTTACGAACTCGATCGAGATGAGTTTCTTGCTATGTAATCGCGCTTGAATCGTGCCGCGTAATTTGCAACGACCAATCCGCCGATTCTCGAACGGAATTACTTGCTCGCGAGTTGGTAAGGTCTCGAATCTAGCTGATAGAATTCAAGAAACATATAAGACGACGATTTGACAATCGAGCCAGTACACACATCCATTCACCTTATATGTCCATCTACAAGTCTTTCGCTGTTGTCGGAGGCGGACTCGTAGGATTGCCTATCGTCAACGCCCTCGCGGCTCGAAATGTCTCCGTCGTCCTACTCTCCAGGCCAGAATCCGCCAAGAAAGTAGTTCCACCGGGCGTCCAGGTCGCCACCGTTGACTATACCGATCCATCGCAGTTGCCGAGTGTTCAAGGAGCACAAAGTGGATGTTGTACTATCAACCTTAGGCTCATATGTCCCTGCTGCGCAGACGCCGCTCGTGGAAGCCGCCAAGCTTGCGGCAGCTGTTCGCGCCTTCCGAGTACGGGATACCGACTGACGGCTTCACGGAGGGGGCCCTCGGAGTAAAGGCCCAGATAGCAGGTAAGGATTCCATGGGTGGTGCTTTACTTGGTTCTGACGAGGTCCCAGAGGATCTCAAAGCCGCCGGAATCCCTTCGGCCAGATTCTATGTGGGTTCTCAAACAATCCAGAGTATAGCCACAACTGAACGTTTGATCCAGACCGGAATGTTCCCCGAAATCATGCAGTGGTTTGTGGGGTATACAGAGCACGGAAAGATCAGAATCGTGGGCACAGGCGAGGTGCCAGTGTCTTTCACCTCCGTGCCGGACATTGCGGGTACGTCGCGGCGGGCTATCCGGTACTCAATTAATGAAAAAATAAATTCGCAGGGTTTGTCGCACACGTATTGACGACACTTCCTCCCTCCGAGCTTGAGAATCGCGAGTTCCGAATGGAGGGCGAGCGGGCGACCCTGAACGATCTCGGGCCGCTGTTCAAAACTTCCGTCGAGCATGTAGACCGCATCACGGGAGAAAAGGGGGAATCCATGACATCCTTGTTTGCTATCTTGGAAAGCGGAGCAGGAAGCACGGGCTGGAACCAAGTAACTAGATCAGAGGAATTGGGGAGCAAGGCGGCGGGGAGCGCGAATGCATTGTGGCCGGGCCACAAGTGGCTGACGATTCAAGAAACACTCAACCTTTAGGATTGTATTGGGTTAGCTACAAGTGTATACGGTTTGAAGCAACAGTTTGCCGTCAGTGCGGAGTGGGAGGAATTCAGCCTAGCAAACATACTCAGACGCGTGCAAGTAAAATATGTTGAATCACGGTGCTATTCAACGAGGAGGGGTTTGATAAATGCGATGTAGCGCCAGCAGCAAGCTAGGCTAAGCTAGGAGTAACCTGGAGTTACAAGCGAAAGAGCAGGAGCTCGTAGGAGGGCCGAGGCATCGGTGGTGATGGTCGAAGGTAAATGTTGGCCGTAACCCTAACCTAACCTCTCGTTCTCAACAATGTCCACCAGCGCCAAAAAACGACGGCAGAGCCCCCTACGGTCATACATTAAGAAAGTCTTCAAAATGTGGCGCATCGTTCCATTCGCCCAGTGTGTTATTGCTGTTTTCAAATATAATGACACATCCCGAAAAAAAAAAAAGTTTTGAGTTCGGGGTCCATCCGTGCGAGTGTTCGAGCCGGGCTGCCGGCATCATTTCCCCATCAAAACCAAACCAAACAACGCGTCGCGTCCACAGGTACTCGATCATTTCTGGTCGGATTCAAAACAATTTCTACTTAAAATGAAGCTATGACTCGGGACTATTTTACTAGGTAGTAGCGAGACCGGTTTACATCCTGCTTTCTACACAGATATCTATTTGAAGCTTTTACCTCACAAATTTTTATTGAACATCCTGGAACCGTTTCTGCTGCCACACAAGGTCTATATCTCATCGGATGGGCTCGGGACCATCTATTCCTTTGGACCCAAAAACACTCTAATTGGTTTCGGGATTTTAGGAGGGAGTGTCACAAACACACAAACACTGCGCCAGCAAGGGCTATTACTGGCGTCTGACTACTAAGGGACCAGCAGCCTTCTTGCGTTTCATATATGCTTCTTCGTCTCGTCGCATTCGAGCCAGAACCGCGTATGGGATCCTTCCATTCACTCCCTGTTGCATGGATGAATATGAAATACGGCACAGCCTGTGTCTGTCATAGAACTCCAAGTGCGCATCAATGCACTTTCTGCCGTTATTGTTCGCCAGAAAACAGTGCTAACGAATCTCGAGGAAAGAAAGAGCGCTGTCCAGCTCAATGCCGTCCACGACGCAATGTCTCGATTGCTACTTGAGATTTCGTCTGAAATCTTTATTCACTGTCTTCCTTCCTGTGGGCGCCCGGTGCCTGATGCTCGTCTCGCCCCCTTGGTGTTTTTGAACATCTGCAACAAGTGGGCAGATATTGCGCTCGCTACCACTCAGCTCTGGGCTTCCGTTCATGTGGCCTCCTTGAACATCAAATTGGTGGACCCCCTGGACACGTGGATTGAAGTTGTCCGCGCAGTGCTCATCTCTCTTCCCCACAACCTGCCTCGGGACGCGGCTGCTATAATGGAACGCACCCGCAACACTGAAGATGTTCCATGACGACGACAATATTGCGCTTCTAACGGCCGCAGGGACATTCCCCTTTCTGTAAACTTTGATGCTGTCCGCATCGACGCGGACGTGTTCTGCTGTACCACTACTGTCATGGTGGCCATCCTGTACGGATCACCCAAATCTGGTGGAATGTACCTTCGATGATCTCTCCTACGACAATAACTACAACAGAGAAATCCTGGTTCTTCCCCATGTGCGCACCTTTATCTTCGGGATCTACCCGGAGTATGGGCCTTGGCAGCGATTACATTTTGCAACATGTCATTTTGCCTGGGCTTCGGTCCCTCTTCATCCCTTTGTACAGCATACACCTTCAATATCTTCTACAATTCTTGCGACACTCCTCGTCTACGTCACAGCAACTTATCGTGGGCGACAGGCATTGGGTTGAATGGACTGCAGATGAAATGAACGAATGTGGAATGAAGTCTCAGCATCAAGATGAAAAAATTTATGGGTCTTTTGGTAGGCACCAAAATTCCATTCGGATTTAGGCAGATTGAAAGTCATATCTAGCAGCTCGCACACTTATGTTTGTGGTAGAATCAGCCATCTAGTCAAATGGTCCACTGAATGATGCCAATTAACGGCTGTATCTGAGGGAGGCTCAGCGTTCCTGCTGTGATATGCATCTTGTAAAATAGTCCCGAGTCTTAGCTTCATTTTAAGTATGAATTTGTTTGAATCCGACTAGAAATGATCGAGTACCCGTCGACGCGACGCGTTGTTTGGTTTGGTTTTGATGGGAAAATGATGCCGGCAGCCCGGCTCGAACACTTTTTTTTTTTTCGGGATGTGTCATTATATTTGAAAACGGCAATAATAGTCGCAACACGACCGTCGACTTCCAATTACTCTTCGCCACCACTAGCGCCAATCGCAGCGTGCAGAATTCTGTCCCCCCGTCGTTGTCCGTCGCCAAGCCGTCGCGTTCCGAAATATCGACCACTTCGACTGGATTCCAAACCCCATATTCGAATCTGCGAAAGCGAGCAGAGTCGACTCTGCTGCCAGCCTGCTTTCGACGTTATTCCATCTTCTCTCAGGGCCAACCCACTTCCGTCGTACTTCTGCTGGACGTCGGTGTCGATCAGAACTCGCGGATGGTTGCGCTCTGTCTATACGGTCAAACGTACTGCGATTTTCTGTATTCGATGAGCTATTCGATGCTTTCACTAGATCTACGCCACTTCATAGGGCGTTATAACTTGCTGTGGCTCAACGTTCAAAAGATTTATTCTAGCCATGTTCGAGGGATGAATGATCACACAAAGAAGAGAGCGAGCAAAGCAAATGATATCCAAGACAGTACAAGTAAATAAGGCAAATATTAACGTGCTTTTAGTCGACGCGAGCGTCTACAAGCCCGGGGGCCCAACGGCAAGGGAGCACGAGGGTTGCGAACCCACCCCCGGGAACTACATACTGACTACGGCGGTACAGCCGAACTGGTCGAAGCCAGTCGAGGCTGCGTGGTCGGAAATTCGGCCTGCAAGGAAGTTATCAGCCGCAAGTCGAGGAAAACGAGAAGAAAGAAACGGGCTCACCAGGAATGACTGCCAGATCACCCAAGGCAGAGGAGGGCTATTGGCTGCTGGCTTCGGGCTTATGCCAAGCGTCAGCTGCGCGACCCTCCGGATCGGCAGATGATCGTCAGCTTATACCGTCCGCTGCTGGTTTCGGGCTTATGCCATGCGCCAGCTGCGCGACCCTCCGGGCCGGCAGATGGTCACCAGCTTATACCCTCCACCCTTCCGACGGCACGGCCGCGGGTATTGACGCCTGATTGCTGCGACGCCGAAGCGCGGTGCGCACAGTGCGTTCTTCCACGTGCGACGACGCAGGGGTTGGTGCCGCCGTCGACTCGATACCTGCGGACGATGGTTAGATTTGCGGTGGTTGACAATAGAGCAGCGGACGCACCTAATGGCTGGTATAGTTCGCCGTCGCCGGGCTCTCCTCCCGCCGTCGGAAGGTCGGGGTGCGCAGCTGTGGAGGACAGTCAGATTCGCGACAGCTGACAACAGAGCAGCGGACGCACCTCATTTCCACTCTCCATCGCGGTCGCCGGTGGTGTCGCCGTCCTCTTGGTCGTCACTCGGCTGCTGGTGTCGCGTGCCGCGTCGCTGGCTCGTCGTTGTCAACGACTCTGTGGGAGGTCAGGGAAAGGCTGTGGGAGGTCAGAGAAAGGAGGAGAAGGAGGCGACGCACCATGGAAGTGGGAGACTGGGGATTTGGCAGTGCGGTCAGCCTCTTTATATATGTTTTCCGAGTGGCTGTGTTTTATTAGGCTGGGGCTTGCTGGACGGCCAAACAGACGCGACGCGCCGCGGAACTATAAATTATGACGACATTTCCGTGTGACGGGTCTCTTCCTGACGGCCATTGTCGAATTTCTGCGTGAATATACGAGCGTTGTCCTTTTTTGCCTTTTTGAGTTGCGAAGTGGAAGTAAAGCCGCATGAGGCCTGATGCAAGTGATAGACGCGTATGGCGCTAATCAGGATCTGCGCCTTCTGCTCCCGAACCCGACGAGTCTGCCCAACCAACGCTTATCAGCGCAAACCAAAGCTTCTAAAGCTTCAACGCTAACGCCAAGACGCCTCGGCTGGCTTCTGAGAACAGTATCTGAAAGGCGAGCCCGTAAGGGATTGGCGTCTCGACTGCGCTTCCAACTTTGCCCTCGTATATCGTTATGCGCGCGCTTGAGGGTTCAGGTGGCCGCCCACAAATGGTCCCATACCATTCACTGGGTCTCTAGGTGCGTCCACAGCTCACACGTCTGTCGTGTCCGTGCCTGTTGGATTTTACCAGTTATTTGATTATCTACCTCGCGTTCCTGTCCAGACATTCGCCTTGCCTCGTTGGTCCCACCCCGCTGGCTGTGCCCGCCTCGCGCATCCACTCTCCCACCCGCGTTCCCACACCCGCTCAAAGTATGCTCGCAAACACGGCCAGCCATCCGAGTCTCCCCGCCCCGACTCGTCGCCCTCCGTTATCGGTCGCTCCCACTCGAAACCCCGATGCACCATGTACCCGAGCAGCGGGAAAAACGCGCAATCCGCAAGTCCAAACTCATCCCCGGCGATATACGCCGACCTGCTGGCATATGCCTCCCAGTAATCCAGTTCCGCGTGAACATTGGCGACCAACTCGGCCCTCTCGTGCGGCCCGAGGTGCTCCCCGCGCTTCTCTGCCTCGAAATGGGCGTCTTCGAGCGCGTCGTAGATGTTATGCAGATTTTCCGACTCCTGGATGCGCGCCAGCGCCAAAGCCCGTGCGCTACGCTGGGAGATAGGGGGAAGTAGCGGTTGTTGCGGACGGTGGTAGGTCTCGATATACTGTAGAATCGCGAGGCTCTCGTTGATTGTGACTGTCTCCAGATTTGAATCGGTCGCATTCGGAAGAGGATCAACAAAGACCGGTGTCTTTCCACGATGATTGAGTTCGAGGAACGCGGCCGAGCGTGTCTGTTTTGGGTCAGACATGACCCTTAACCTGATGGCTGTAAAGGAGATTCCCTGGCAGAAATTCAGTCGCTGCACCGTCGCTGGGTCATCTCTACATACCTTTTCATACAGAGCCATGAGCACGCGCCAGCTTGGAATGGACCCGTTCACATAATATAGCGCGGGCTCGTGCGGATCCCTCCCCAGGGCCTCATCCCGAGCCGCAACTTGAATCCCGCGCTCTCGCATGCCCCGGAGCGCTTGCTCGTGGCTCGCATACTTCCGCCAGCCCATGCAATCCTCCAAGACCGTCACCGTGAAGCCCAGCGTCTGCGCTTCCTCCGCCGTTGCGCGCACACAGATATTTGTGAGCCCGCCCCCGAGATACAAATGCGTGAGGCCCCGCGCACTCAACTCAGTTTGCAGCGTGGTGCCCGTGAACGCCGAATACCAATTCTTCGTGATGATAACGTCCCGTGGCTCGAGCAAGGCCGTAACGGAATCCGGGAACGCCGCGCCGACGCTATTGGGCGCGCAGCACGGGGTCTTGCCCGTGTGCGTGCCTCTCAGGAGATCGTCGAGCGCTTCGGGCGTGGTCTTCCCTGTGGCGTACTCCGCACGCACCCAGAAGACAGAACCTCCGGAGGCCCGAATGTCTCGTATAGCTTTGGAAATGTTTTCGAGAAGACCCTGCTGAGACGTTGCGGCGATTGGGAAATTCCCCCCTGACGAAAGGAATTCGTTCTGCAAGTCGATGAGCAACAGGCATCGTTTCTTGGGGTCCATAGATGCCAGTGATGGAAAGAAGGACGGAGTCAAAAAGGAGTCACATCTACATTGGGATGATTCATCGCTACACTCCGAAACAAACAAGACACAAAACATATCCGTTCCTCGTTGAGCAGGAGGATCAGGCCTAGGAAACCTATAAATCTTTATAAACGCGAATTCGTCTTTGAGTTTCGGGACACGGTTCGATCTAATACAATCAATAAATTATTGCGACGTGAATACAAGGGGTGCCCAAGATGCAAGATGGATGGATATAATACAATGCGAGGTTTGGTCCAATACGCCTCTATGCAAGAGATTTCGTCAAATAATCGCGAGCCGCCTGCTTGATCGTCTCGTCTACCACCGTGCTTCCGAGCAGCTCCTGATGTCATCGTCAGCCTTCAACATTCGGGACAAAAAAGGGCGACCTACGATCGCGTGCTTGATGTTTACCGAGCGCTTGTTCTGCTCAAACTCGGCCGTCTCGCGCTCCATGCGCGCGCGGTCAAGGTCGCGCCGCAGCTGGCTCTCTTTCTCCTCCCGCTCTTCGCGCCGGCGCAGATAATCGAGCTTCTGCTTCCCCGTCTGCGTCTGCACCTGCATGAACTGCAGGTATGCGGAGATCATGCCCTGCGTGAGGGGGAGGTTCACGATCGACTGGTCGGGAGTCGCGGGCGGCGGCGGCATGGGCAGCGACATGGGCATGGGCGTTCGCGGCGCGCTGGGCGTGGGCGGGCGCGGGGTACTGAAGGGGGACTGCGTCCCGGAGCGTCTGTTGCGGGCTGACGTAGGACGGCATCGGCGGGGGCCCTTGCGCGTGGCTGCTGTTGCTGTTGCTGTTGTTATTGTTGTTGTTGCTGTTGCTGTTCATTCCGTTCGAAGCCGACGGCGAGTCTGAAAAGTCAAGGGTCTGGTCGTCGTCGCCGTCACCGTCGTCGAGCGTGTTCACGGCGGGGCGTCCAACGGCGGGCTTGGTAGTTGCGGGATCGCCATGCCATCTGTTGGAGTTAGCTGGCCGGAGTCTGGTCGACGCGAACAGCACACACCTGCGGTAGAAAAGGTCGTACCTGTAGATAATCAAAGTGGGTCCAGGGAAGATTGACGATGTACATACCAGCCAGTGCGGTGCCAGTGCTCTATTGTCCTAGCAGTTATATTCCCGACATCACACCCGGCCCGTCGTGCTGACCCTAGACGGCGCTCGTAGTCTCGTAACCGGTCGGCCTCGCCATGCGATGTAATCGGCCCGCTCCCCGCATGTGCATGAAAAGTCTCAAAGGCATAAATCTGCTTGAATAAATTAAAATTGCGCTCATAGCAGCCCTTCAGCGCCTGGTAGGTCTTCTTGTTCCCGTACACCTCCACGGCGCACTGTCAAGCATACTCAGTCACAAACCCAGGCGAACCGGACGCATGCTACTGACCTCGCGCAGACACGAGTTTTTGGTGGCCCGAAGCGAGTTCCAGTGGTCGTCGTGAGTGGGCCCATGAGCCACTGAAACAATGACGTTTTTTCCTCGTCCGTCCAGTGTTTGGCCCCAGCGCCGCCGCCGTCTTCGTACGTATCAGCTGATTCCTCCGCCTCCCGTCGGCGCTTCGAAACGTGGCCGCTCAGAACACTGGTCTCGGCCTGCTTGCGCTTCATGACGGGACCGCCGGGGCAGAGCTGGACTGGGCGCCGTTGACGTTGAAGGTGAGGGAGGCGGACGATCCCGGGGCATGTGTCGGTGGGGACTGGGAGATGCGGTAGCCCTCGGGGGGCTGGCGGCTGTATGAGGGGGCCTGTACATTTATATGGTTTCCCAAAGCCTGGCCGATGCTCTGATGAGACTGAAAGGGAGTCTGGGATGATTACATATCGGGAGCCGTTGCAAACCAGGTTGGCTGTTAGCGTACCGAATTCGGGTTGTCCTGCAGATTCAGGTCCCTCCGCTCTCCCGACGCGGAGATGTGTTGTACTGCATGCTAGATTTGCTACAAGCCTGTAGGCAGCAGCACTAGCAGAGGTGCACTGGAAGACATTACCTCTGGCGACCAGCCATGCCCGGGTGAGCAGGTCAGTTCAGTTCAGTTTCAGGTGAACCGACACTCTGTTTATACACACCAAACAGAATCAAAATTACACTCGGATTACAAGCAACCACTACTTAAATATACACCTCTTCACCCAGTCATTTCTACGTCGACCGAGCCCTCCGCGTCCTCCAACTCCCCCTCCGCATCCGCATCTCCATCCTCCTCGTCCCCAAGGCTCACCTCGTCCTCGGACATCTGTTCATGCGCAAGAACCACCCGCCCATGATGCTGCCACGCCTGCGCAATAACTGAAAGCGCCCCGCCGACCACCCGTCAACAGCCTGGCCGGTGTTGGGTCAGCGGTTACCACCGTGTCGTCGCTCTGCCGCCCCGTGAAACTCGTAAGCGGTGTCCCCACATCCTCCGACTTGACCGCGTCGCCCTCCTCGTTACCCGTCTCGACCACAATCGTTTTGATGATGGGCCCGGCAGTATTCGACGCCCGCAGCTCATCGTTGCTCGTGCACGGCGGCCGCGTCGCGTCAAGTCCATTGGGTGCGGACCGGCGGCTCTTGTGCGCAAGGCGGTGAATCATCTCGTGGTGGTCTTGCCCGTTAAGGGCGGGGGATGGCGTGCGAAGCGGGCTGATGCGGTGGAAGGAGATGCGTCCTCTTCGGGGGACGACGACTCGACTCTTCTGCGTTTCTTTGGCGAGGGGATTCGCCGTGGGGATGCAAATGTGAGCAGGCCCGTAAGCTGGCCCGGCCTCGACCTCAATTGTCGCCCCTCCTCAACTGCATCCTCTTCCTCTTCCTCTTCCTCCTCCTTTGCTTGTGGCCGCATCTGTTTCTCCTTACCTTGCCCTTCTCGCCTTGTCGGCGTCGCACAGACGACGGGGTATCTGGCACACTCCGAGTCGGCGTGGCAATAACAGTCTGACCGGACCGGGTGCGCAGCCGCGTCCTGGGTGTGTCTGCGGCCAACCGCGTCGCAAGCTCCCGATCCCGCTCCATCTGCATTTCCTGGTCGGCCGCAGGCGACGCGGACGCGGCGGGAACGCTGTCGGCAGCTCGCCAAACAGGCCCCCGACGACAGGCGACGCGCTCAGTGCGACAGCGGCCCGTTCGCGTACGGCGTCGAGGGTCCGACGGAAGAAGCACGCTGCCGGTGTACGCCCCGTTGCCATTCGCACCACCATTGAGACTGAGGAGAAGCTTCGCCGTAGTCAACAACCCCGCCGTGTCCGCCGCCCCCAGCGCCTCCGTCTTGTGCGTCTTCGCGAGGATATACGGGCTCCACTGCAGCTTCTCGGGCTTGAGCTGCAAATACCCCTTGGCCTCCCAATTACTCAAAAACTCGGCGACGCGCTCGCGGTCCCAGGTGATCTCGTACTGCGTAGGGGCGACGAATGGGCCTTGGACGCCTCGCGCTGCTCCGCCGAGCCCCGCTCCATCGTCTGCGTGCGCTGCAGGTGTCGCCGCGCGACGCCGTTCTTCCGGCCCTTCGGGAACTTGATCGACTGGCCCGGGGAGGGCCGGACGCGCGGCGGCGTCACGTCGCGGGTGGTGATCATATCCTGCTGCGTCAGCGTCGCGTGAACGTCTTCCATCGTCATGGATGTCGCGACGCAGATGTCTAGACGATCGGTAAGGATAGGACAAGTGCGGGGGAGTACAGTGCTACGCACCTTCGAGCCGTGGACGGTCCGGCGCCGTCACAAGGTAGCGCATAAGTGCCAGCGTCCAGTAGTTCTTGTATCCTAGCGCACCGAGGCTCGAAAGCGGCTTCTCGGGTGACCCTAAGCGCCGTTCCTTCTTAGATAGCAGGTAACCTAATATAAATGAGCACCACAATATATATATAAAATGAAGGACAACGCACTGAAGTCAATGAGCAAGTTGCCCCAGCCTTGTCGCTGGCGTACGGGCAGCGTCATGATACAGCTGACATTGTAGTCCTTCGGGCTCCTCTTCTCCTTACTAAAATACCCTACAAACCGCGCGCCAAAATCGTCCACCTCTGTGATAACATAGAACAGGAACGGTTCGACGTCATAGAACAGCGACTTGTGGTCCAAGAACATCTTTGAAAGCAAGCACAGGTTTTGACAGTATATCTGGATTACGTCAGCACATATAAAGAGAACATCGGCGGAAAACAAGTGCACCCACCTTGTTCTTCCGCCCATCAACCTCGAAAATCGACACGGCCTGATCCCGATAAATCTCGTCGCCGGGCGGATTCCGCGCCTTGCACTTCATCTAAAAACGCCAAGTCGGCAGCATCAGCGGGCTTGGAACGGATGGAAGAACGCAAAAAAAGAGACGCACGCGGTGCCGCGTTGCGCCGAACCGGCTCTTCATGTACTTCAAGCAGAATTCGCAGATCCATAGGCGCCGTCGGGGATGGTCGCGTACTCCTCCGGGAACGGCGCGTTGTACCACGTCTTGATATCGTACTGCCCGAACCGGATCGTGCTGATGCGCAGGGGCGCCGAGACGACGTCGTGGTTGTGCCGCGGTAGGCCGGACGCGGAGGACGGCGCAGGCGACGCAGACGGGGACGGGGCCTGCGACTGCTGCATGAAGGAAGAGCGGAGCGGACGGGAGGACGGGCCTGCGGTGGGGGTTTGGGGATCTCTGACGTTCGTCGTAGCCGTGGGCTGGAGGCCCGAGCTTCACCTGGGAGGTGTAAGTGCAAGGTAAAGGGCAGTTGGGCCAAGCCATACCTCCGCAACGGCGCGACTTCGATCAAACTTCTGCTTGTCCAGGGCGGCGATTGCTGTCCGGGTCGTGTCGCGTTCCTCGGGCGTGAGAATGTCGTCGAACAGCCCGTGGGGTGGCTCGTCCTCTTCGTGCCGCTTCCCCTCGGTTTGGAGACGCGTAATCGGACGCTCGGCGCTGGCGGGGGTGGGGGCGGATTCGGAGGGCGGATTCGGATGCGCTTCGGAGGTCGCGGGGGGGATATTTGTGGTTCGCCGTTCGTTCGCTTGCTTGCTCTTGGCCGCCTGCTTCTTGCCGTCGCTTCTACCTCTCCTCCTCCTCCTCCTCCTCCTCCTCTCCTCCTCCTCCTCGTCGGACTCATCGTCGCTCGGGATGGGTGGTGCCTTCCCTTTACCCTTGCGGGCTTTCGGGTGACCATCGAGCGAGAGGTGGAAGCCACGGAAGTTTCCCGCTCATCATCGACGGCGTTCGGGCACCGGGGACAGTACCATTTCCCCGCGGGCATGTCTTCGACAGGTGGGTCTAAACAGTCCATGTGCCAGCCTGCGGACGGTCAAAAAATGAGGAGCAAAATATGGCGGAGTGATGCAAACCTCGGTCGCAACAGTCACAAAACAATATGCTGGCCTGAACGCTATGAATCGCAGTAAAAGAGGGCAAGAACGCACCCACATCGTCGCCCTTCTGTTGGCACACTTCGCACTTTTTGCATTCGATGCACACCCACTGGTACGTCTGTATGAATTCACCAATGCTCGGAGTCAGCTGTATACAGGACGGGTGGGCTGCGGCGGCAATAGATTAGACGTATTTCTTGCCCTAGAGGCACAACACATACCGCTTTTCCCGCACTCGTGACAAGTCGCCATGCGTTCTGTGCGGCCCGCCTGGTTTTTGGAGGACCTTCCGGTGCCGTGACAGAAGTTGCACTGCAGCGGACCGCGCTTGCGGCGGACGGGTTTCGGTGGGGGCGACGGGGGTGGCTCATCTTGCGGAATGGGTGGTATTCGGGCTGAGGTGCGAATGGGTCGCCCTGGGGCGCTTCTGAGTATTGACTGAAGTGGTTTGGGGGGTCGTTGGGTGGCGGGGTGCGCTCGGGCTGTGGGTGAGGCTTAAAAGTGATGAGCAAACATATTACCCGACGCGACGCGTACATAACGCCTTGTTTGCGAGATTTTTTGGACTCACTTGGGGATTTTGGACTGGTATATGGGGACCCAGGAGTGCAGGGTCTATGGGGACGCCGCCGAGGGCGGGATCGATTGGAATGTTGTTGTCGCTGGGGCTGAAGGGTGTGCCATATTCGTTTGAGGGTTCACGGTCGGACTCCGCGTTCGCGGGAATAGCCAGGCCTCTCATACTCGTCCCCCGCTACGCCCACGAGATTCGATGAGCCAGAAGGACGCTGGTCGTCGTTGCAAGCGTTCCAAACCTGTTGAGCTCTGTTTGCCTTAGGCCTTTCGTAATTCTTTCCCACGCTTCCCCCACATCCGAGTCGGGAGTCGGGACCACACGAACGCCAGAAGCAATATGTTCAAGCCCACAAGCCATTCCCATCTCCGACCTTGTTTAAGAATTCGAGTGTGAGTTCCGGATGATGGCATGCGTCAGATCATGCACGCCTTCCGGCCAAGTTACTTCTAATTAACATGACCACACGAAGCCACACGGCTGCCACCTCGGAGTCCAGGCTCCTCGACCAACAAAAAACAACTTGTCTCTTCTTGGACTCTGCAAAATACTTTGAAATTACGGTCTTAGATGGATTTTATGACGTTGTCTTTGCCAGCGAAGGGATTGAGACGGTGAGACCGGTTCTCATAAATGTATTCATTCACCCAGAATTATGTATACACTAGAAACGCGATTTAAAAAAAAGAAACAGCTAAAAGTTCAACGGTCAGCTGCAGCCTCCGGCGGAGGCGGCATGCAAGTCAAGGTCTGCTCCCGCAAATCAATCAGTCTAGACGGTATAGCCTCCAAGTGCGATACTCACCGCAGGCACAGCCGGAGCGAAAAAGACATCAGACGCGTGTAGAACGCTAGAGATCCTCTGGCCGGTAATGAAAGTCTCGCTACAATAAGATGATATAAGCACTCAAGAAACCGAAATCTGACCCGAGACTGCGCATCTGCGGGAATGCTATATGCGAGCATTGTCGGGGGCGCAACCGCGTTCTTGTTGATCCACTGCCCGATTTCTGGGTCGTAGCTCCAGAC
>JARKIE010000095.1:0-290280 GCA_029378255.1 Mycena rosella
AAAACTCGAAACTTTTTCTGAACTTTTTCTGTTTTTGGTGAAAAAAGTGATTGTGAGTCAAAAAGTTCTGTATATATTTTGAGTTTTTCACCTATTTTTTCAGTGAGAAATTCCTGTAAAATTGGTAAAGTTTTTCACCAATTTTCTCACTGAAAAACTTGAAATGTTCAACCAGTGTTTAGTTTATATTATGCCATGGTCACTGGTTCAGTCCCCTGTAAAGTCATTTATTTCCTTAGGTCTTAGGTCTAATACCACAACCAGTCAGTGAAGAATCTAATACAGTGAAAAATTGAGGCACCTAATGAAACTCCTCGTTGTGTGAGACATCTTAGGATGATCAAATGGGCCAATCTTATCAGAGAACTTTGCTTGCATAAGAGTCTAATCAGACCCAGTCCTTGTAACCAATTTTCTAAATGTCCCCTGCAATCTTATTTTGTGTGATCTATGGATGACTATGGATGACTATGAGCCACTATAAGTGTTCTGGCTATGGTAATGAACACTGCAGATTTGGCAACTATGACCATCTATGAATGTCTATATATTTGAACCACCCCCCTCCCACCTTGCTATGTAATTGGCCTGTTTGCTATATCATCTATGAGTGCTATATGTATCTATAAAGCAACTTCAGTTTTTCCTAATGAACGCTGTGTGAAAGGAAGCAGTCTATAAGTCAACTTGTGTCAAGTATTGAAATCTAATTTTTTTATCACCCTGCTTATGAAGTGTACGATGCCTGCGAAGATCTCGAGCAGTGCTGGACTTCCAAGGCTGGGATGTACTAATTACAGGTTCGAGGAGCTGTTGAGTGCCGGTGTCCTCAGGTTCGGGTCTTGCAAGCCTCTGCATTGCACCTCTATAATTCGGGAAGTATTTGCATTATGCAATGCACCCGAAAAATACTCCCTTCGCTCTTCATCAGGTGTCAAAAACCCAGCTTTTGTCCATGGCTTGCCAAGATAATGACAACTTTGATCATGGGGAGCTGCACAACAAGTCTGACTATTTAACATACACAATTGTCACGTGTTGTGACCTCAGACACCCCTCAGCTACCGAATATCTCCGAACCGTTCCCATTGGTTTCCTATTCCACCATATGCACCACAACACATTATGAGTCCCCTACACACGGACAACTTGGATACCCGAATTTCCGTCACAGCTTTGACTCATGCACACAGCTTTTGACTCATATGTACAGCATTGACTCATAATTATTATGGAGCTCCGATGGCTCCGACCATCAAGTAATACAATAGACTTTAGTTTAAATAGCCTCATGTATATCTGTTCTAGTCAGTTTGAATATCGACTAAGACTTCCTCTCTCCTATCGTCCTTTCCTCGGGTTCCGTCTTTCTTCGTTACTCTCCAATCGTCAGCCTCCATCCTTTTCCGAAATTGGACACAGGTTGTAGAGAAGGGCACAGTGCATGAGCTGAAGCCAAGTCCACTCTGACCCCGTTGGCACCGCCTCGGTCCCATTTGGACTTTGGATTTTGCACGCAAAGTTCTATCCTTGTGCAGCATTCATCCTCCACTCACATTCTCCTTGTCTCAACAGGACTCCTCAGTTCTGCTCGGTCCCGATGGTGATCCGGTACTTGACAACAATGCAGTTGCAGAAGGGTGAATGTATAGAAGAAGAGAAATGAGTGGATAGGAATGAGTTGATATTATTCTAAACACGCAAAAAAAAAAAACTTGAAATCCCAAAGTCCCCAAGGCAGGTGTGCCTTCTAGAAATCCCACAGAGTCCCAAATGCAGGTATGCCTGCTTTCTTGCATCCTTGCATCATCTCAGTGTTGCCTCCCAGGTTGGATGTGATGAAAACGACCTCAGTGTTCCAAGAATAATATACTTCTTTGAGCAGCTTCATGTGAGCATGAAGAGTGAGGAGGACAGTGAAGAATGGGCCTCACTCCTTCGAATCCCAAAGGGTGTACTGCTCTGGAGGCAAATTGTCGCAGATCAATTAGGAGATAGTTGGTCCAAAGGTTTTGGCCTGATCAGAACCCATCCAAATCAGATACCTGTGTAGCACATTATCAGTCGGAGGCATTATATGTTCATCACATGATAATTACCAATCCGGACTCTATAGAGGTGTCAGTCCAGAGAGCTGGTTCCGAAATGTGTTCTGCTTACCTGCATGCAAGTGGAAAGTGCAGTGCCCATCCCTGTCCTGGTGCATTCATGGATACCCCGGTTGTGTAACTTGGAGGTATTAGAAACTTTGGCAAACTGTTCAAATGATTCAGAAAAGGCTGGACCCGGAAAAGCATTGCCAAACCTTCAGTTGACAGGTCAAAAAATGGGTTGGGGGATTCTTGACCCGGTTTTGGGTAAAATCCCCTTGAACTCCACAAATCAGGAAGTGTTCTTGAGACTCACGTCCCTTGCTGTTCTGAAATAAGCGCTGGAATCCAACCAAATGATGTGAAGACATACAATATTATCCCAAATGCATGATACTCGAGGATGGATCCTCGGGATACCCTTGCCAGCAACCCCTGCTGCATTCTGTACTCAACTGAAGAAAAACCCAATTAGGCCTAATTCCTAGAAGAAAATCACAGAAATACAGCATATGACAGTGACTTTGGGTGATGGCTGTAGCGAACATCAGCGTTGATTCCAAGAATAAAAAAGCAGACTTACAGCTTCAACAAAGACCAGCACTCTGTGTAGCATAACCCAGGGGATGATAATACTTCAGCAGCTGTTAGCTTAAAATGTCCGGGTTGCCTTTGATACCCTTACCAAATTGACAGAGCTACTGCAAACCAGAAGTCTTGCTGCCAAATGACTCAGATACCGTCTGGGTTCCATAAATGGGTCACAATGTCATAGGAATCGCCCAGGACCACGTATACCCATGCTGTGACAGATTTAGTTGGAAATCTCGGTGATATGTTTGTGATGTTACTACTGACTGGCTATTAGACCGAGCTTGGCACACAATTAATGAGCTGCATTCGACTGAGCCTGAGAAGGGTTTTCTTACCACCCGACGAGACAATGATATCCCTCGAAAATGCTGTGAACATTCAACATTCAGAAGGCAATCAAGAAGGAACTCTACTTGTGGTGGTGTTTGTGCACCCATGGAAACTAGAGGGAAAGTCAGTATTGTACAAGTCATACGAGCCATTGCATCTCACAGCAGAAGTGATAGATACCAAGACAGCAGCACTGGGTAAGCGACAGGATAAATTTCTGTTCAAACATAGTGGCCGAAAAACATACCTGGTGACCACACCTGCCATAATTATGGATGACAGATAGTGTTTGAAGTAGATGATGAGCAGCACAAGGCAATAAACAAGCCACATTGCACCTGTGGTGGCACAGCTGGAATGGATCCCACCAAGATGCTGATACAAGCCTGTCAACAGTTGTATTCACAGTGACCCATTTGGCACCATACCTGGAGAGTTGATGTGCAAGCCAAACAGAACCGTAGCAGTGGCCACTGTCTAGCTGTGAGTATGACTATAGGACACATATTGGAACATTCTACCTTTGCAAACAGAGTGTTGATGACCAGGTGTAAACAGCGGCCAAAGAATTTGTTCCTCACTAGAGTTGCAGCCTGTAAGTTGCCGAGTACGAAGGCACCCATATATCTCCGGGGATATTCCCAATGTTCAGTCACAGCGAAAATGAGTCCAACAATATTCAGTGCAAGGGAGACACAAAATAGTTTTTTATGGCCTAGTCAGGATTGAGTACAACAGACCACCCAAGCTCACCTGTATGTGTTGAACCACAGCTGGAGTATGATCCAGCAGCTGATCTTGCACTTCTTCAGCTTGGAGGAAAATGCCCCAGGGGGAAGAAACACCAGTCCTTGGACAGAGGCAGCATCAACACAGTGCTGTTGGCCAGGGACCACAATGCCAGGGGGTACTCCTTTGAGACAGAGGATGGTGTTGATGTGCCACTTTCGGACGGGGTCCATGAACCTGGGGGAAATTTGGAGGAAGACGGTGTTGAGGCCATGCTTTCAGACAGGGACCACAGAGACCATGGGAAAACAGGTAGTGTAAGAGAGTGTGGGTGCAGTCCCCTTTCAGCATCACGGGGAAAGGAAGGCATGGGTAGTTGGATGGAGCAACATGCCAAAGGAAATTCCATCCCACATTAAATAACAGCAATTGTTCCAGACTAGGAGCAGATCTAGAGCATGGGCGATCGTGGAATTGTTGGGCACATACTATTAGATTCTCAAGTTGTATCCATTGTCCACCCTCATGCTGTGGTGTGGACTGCAGTTTCGTAAACTGCTGAGTGAGTTGGTAACCTGGGCTAGTTTTAGAAATGTATGTCCTCTAGGGGGAATGTTTCTGTTGCTGCGGACAGTGCACCTCGGTGCTAGGTTTATTTAATTCGGAGTGTAGGTGTTTTTTATAGCAGTGGGAGCTTTCTTTGGCAAAGAAGAGGTATTTTACAACTGGATACCATGGTTTTTAGCGCAATAGGACAGTCTGCTTGGTGTGTGCCATCAGACCGAGCTCTACAGCCTGTTGAGAAGGGATGATTGAGCACAATGCTGGCTCTGAATTGAGGACACCGAGGTGATATATGTGTTTTTAGAGGGCCTCCTCAGTCATATAGTCCGACTCCGAAGGTATTTGGTGTGTAAATTGTTAGCTGGGGCAGAGGTTGTTTTAACTAGCTTGGTTCCTCAGCTGAGTGCTCCTTTCTTTGAACCTCTTTCTTTATATGTCTCAACCAACATCTCCTTCTCTTCTTCTCCTATCTGCCCGTCGAGGGCAAGGTAATCCGGGCAAGGCTAGCTGCTACATGCCGAGCTTGACTGTGTCACTTGCGTGAGGGTTTTTCAACTGCCCTCTTTTAGTGAGGAAGAGGTGTGGATTGGATAGGGAAGTGTAGAGCTGAGCTTCGAAAATAACCTGACCTCGCTGGCAGATGGCTCGGTACAGGAAGGAATGTGTCTCTGAAGAGCAAGAGAGTGTTTTCTGGGATAACAGTTTTTTTTGGGGAAGACTGAGTTGTACTTTAGAGCTTTTTACTGCTTTAGAGGATGTGGGTCCAAAACTGAGATAATTTCCATCAGCGTACATGCTGTATTTATACTCCTCATATTCCACAGCCGGTGCTCCTACCCTCCTGCCTGGATAACACCACTTGTCCTTGTGCTATTCCCCATGTGCTCCTCCGCAGCCCTCCTTGCTTGGCTCCTTCTCCGCTTGGTGCCTACTCATCCATCCTTCATAATACCCGCTCA
Organism: Mycena rosella; assembly: GCA_029378255.1. Lineage (NCBI taxonomy): Eukaryota > Fungi > Basidiomycota > Agaricomycetes > Agaricales > Mycenaceae > Mycena > Mycena rosella. The sequence goes on from JARKIE010000095.1 coordinate 5,267, forward strand.
GTCTACCCCTAAACACTGTTTTCTGCACCTGGCACAGGTCTTTCCTGCTCGATGTCTCAATTCACATGCTTGGATGGCCTTCCCGTTGCTCAGTGTCCAGATATCTTTGCTCAGTACATGTCCTCCCTGCTTGGTGCCTTGTTCCCGGTCACTTGCAGACCTTTTCCCCTATTCTCTATATGTTATCCTCATTTCCTTAGAGTCCCCATAGTTGATGGCTTGGTGTAGCCCTCAAGCAAAAAGTGCTTGGTCTGCTTGTGGTTTAAATGCATTATTCCTTGGTACATGTTGATCCTGCCCTTCCGAGACTTTGCATCGCCTGCATGGCATCACTGGTATGTCGTCCTGCAGATATGATCACATAATCCATAGTTTGCACATTCGATTCGAGTCGCAGGTTCATGATTCGCCTAACCAACATCTTTTTCCCTGTCAAGCTAATCTTCAGTCCTCATGTCACCTGCGTAGCATAGTTGATATGTTGGCGGATTTATATTATATAATCCAAAGTTGTGCATTCAAGTCACATTTAGGACCTTTGCCTTTTTCTTGTTGGTGCCCGGTTCCTCAGTTTTTGTATACTTCTTCGTTATGCATTTTCACTTGGCGCCCTGTGCTCGGTATGCCTCTTTCTGCTTCCTTTTTCCATATTCCAGAGCGATCACAACATATAGGGACCATCTATTAGTCTGACCCTGTTTCAAAGAGTTGCAACTCAATCTCCCAGTACAAGGATTTTTTGAGTACCCTCCCAGCGAGAGTTAGATCCATTAGAAGATTTTGTGTAGTTTGAAACACACGAGAATACGATCATACAGATGCAAGGATGCAGCAAAGGCTGAAGACAGGGCTGAGATCGTTGTGGCCACTCCTTTCAGGAATCAGAGTCCCTAATCTTCCCTAATATGTTGAAAAATAAAGAAGATGGCCTTGGTATGGTTTTGGCATGGCCCCCGAGTTTAAATAATATTAATCATCAATTTTACGCAATCATACTACAGCCTGAGGCTGCAGCGAGCACCCTTGGAATTTGGATTGCAATCATTGTGCAGCTAGGTTGACCTTCTGAGCTTTTGAGCCTCTGAGGTGCCAGGGAAGAGAGCAAGCGGGATGTTTTGAGGTGTAAATGACTGTTGAGGGGTATGTGCCACAGAGATCCCTAACCTGGGTGCCTGGCCTGGACTGCAGAGGAAGAGGGTCTTAGAATAGGTGCCGGGGGGTGCTGCTGTGTAAGGAGAGACACTGTGCCACCGTGCTATTCAGTGCTATTGATCTTTGCTGATGGCACATACATCAACAAACAACTGCTCTCGGCCGGATTTGGCAAACAAACAGATATCATAACGAGAACCCAAGAGTAATCATTTGAGCCTTGGATTCCGAATGATTTGCAATGTAAGTGCACAGCTTTGAATCCTTCTCCAGAACCAAAGGCAATTGAATTCACAACGAAATCACAAAGCCCTGTAAACCTGCTGTGATTTACGACATCCCAAGTCCTTCAAGTTATATAGGTGCACAATTGATTAGTATCATCTAATTGATTATCTACCTTTTGGTGTAGTGGTTACCTATGCATCTGGAGCCTGCTTACAAGCCCATGTGCATGTGCTAGTATCAAAATTTGAATGAAATACTTATAAGTTATTAGCAAGACTGTTATGCAAGATAATTATATTTAACAACCCACCTTGTTAAGAACAACCCGGGAGTCTTTGCCTTTTCGCCCTTGGATTTTTGACTAAGCATCTCCTTATCTGGAAGCTTTTTGCACGTGAGCTCCGGACACGCCGTCTCGCCGCCGGACCTGTTTATTTTATTCCTCTTGCCATCACTGGTATTTTGTGTCACACTGACGAAAACAATGCAATCCTGGTGGCCCGCTCTCTTCCTCCTACCACCTCGTCATCCAGTCCTTGGTTCCACTCCCCATTCCCGCCTTCCCAATCCCACACCCAGACCCCACACCTTTGAAGAGATACGGCACCCTGTCGAGCATGGTCGAGGCTCGAGCATGCTCCTTTCTGTGTGGCGTCCATTCTGTGTATATTCCTGCTGATCCTGCTCTGTCCCGCCGACTGGATTGCCTAGGTGGCAGTAGAGCGACGCCGCGCATGGAGCTACATGCCCACTCGGCCGCTAACACCTGCATTGCTTCAATGGGCACATGCGGCCTGCTGTGGCACGTGCTCATAGACGCCCCACACCGATGTGCCATAGGACCCCTGTTTATGGGTTTCGAGGTCGGATCTGCAGTTCGAACAAATTTTGTCCTCCGGTAGGGCTAATGTTGGAGCCAGAATTCGGATAAATGGGGTCCCTCGGGCAGCGAGGTCAGATCCAAAGTTCGGATAATGGCCTACCACCCGCCATCAGGTCAGATCACCATTCGGACATTTGATTGCCTTAAATGTGCAACAATGTAAAATGAGTCAAGTGGCATTGAATTTTGGACATCCAGTGGCATTTTGCTCCTTTGCTTGAACTCGCTTCAGCACCTGTAGCCCAAACTCTGCAGTGCAACCTTGCTCAATATCTTTTGACTACGGTACTATTCAGACCAAGTGTTCACGTAACGCGTAACAGCCGATTTTTTCAAGGCTTCTAAAAATCGCGACAAATTGAAAGAAAATTTATCGGCCATCTCGGTGATCAAAGATTTCAAAATTTGTGAACACTTGGTCTGAATAGTACAGTACTATGGAAATACACAGTGACAACGAGGAGCTCCCGTCTCAAACCTGGAATCCTGGGGAATGGATTGGCTGTGGGGAAACCTACCATGATGTCCCCTGCATCGTGGAAATCACTCGACGGAACCTGCTAAAAATCCACACCTCGGTTGCAGAGGATGATTGAGTTGCAGAATATATTTTTTTGCGATTTTTTGCGATTTTTTGATGTGTTTCGGGCGAAATTGAGGTTGGGTCCGAAGTTCGGACAAAATTTTGCTGAGGCACCGGCCAGATCCGGAGTTCGGACATATTTTCTGAGCCTAACCTCACGCAAAGTTCGGACAATTTTTTTGAAAGGTGAAATCTAGGATCCGACCTCGAAAACCATAAACGGGGGTCCTTGTGCGATGTAGCTACACGTGGACATCGCACCCTTGAATTCATTGTATATCTATCTACAAATTGTTACTAGTACTATGGAATGCCATTTAAATTTAAATTTTTTTGTCTTGCAATTGCCAGTGGCCTGTCTAGTGTGGGCATTTTGACTTGGCGGTCTTGACGCGCCAGTGACACTCGGACGTGACAATAAATGTCCATTGTCCACGGCTTGAGACGGCCTTCGGTGATGGCTATCTCGAAGGGGCATTTCCCGGAAAGGGAATCCAAGGGCGAAAAGATGACAACTCAACCCGGGTTGCTGGATGAATGTTCTACTCAACAATTTAACAAACCCGGCCACGTATAAATTTGTCAATGCATCTGCCCCGTGCATCGGCCTGAGATCCGGCCATCAATACATCACCCCAATCTTGGGCGCGGTGACGAAGGGACAATGACTCCTGTCATATCAGGTGACCACAAGTGAAAATTCGGTGCGCGAGTCACGATCGGGCAATCATCCTTCCCAACCTCGACAGCCGTCGGCGTGACGGTCCAGGATGCTTTTAAAACCTACAGGGCTGCTGCGGCTGCCGTCCTGCTTTCGACTTGCGCGGTGTACACGCGCTTTTCACGCCCCCACCCCGTCGCTTCGAGCAGTCGCCGCGCCCGCAGTCGGGGCGTACGCACCAAAAGAGGGCGAGCACGTCCTCAACTCTCCCTCGGAACTTGCCCGTCGGATATCAGCAAAAGTCCTTCCCAAAATCCCGCGCCCAGATGTCCAAAAGGTCGTGGTCGTGGGAAGCGGTGGTCTGAGCATCGGCCAGGCCGGGGAATTCGATTATTCTGGCTCGCAGGCTTTGAAGGCGCTCAGCGAAGAAGGGGTCCAGGCTGTACTGATAAACCCTAACATCGCAACCTGGCAGACTTCTCACCAACTCGCGTCGGAAGTCTACTTTTTACCAATCACCGCGGATTATGTCGCCTACGTCTTGGAAAAGGAACGACCCGACGGGATACTACTCACCTTCGGTGGTCAAAGCGCACTCAATGTTGGAATTGAACTCGACCGGATGGGCGTTTTAGAGCGGTTAGGAGTCAAGGTGCTGGGCACACCGATTAGGACGCTCGAGGTTTCGGAGGATCGCGATCTTTTCGTCCAGGCTCTCAAGGGTATGTGCTGATTACGATCCGTTTTTGAATGCAGCTGAACCGCCAACACAGAAATTGATATACCGGCTGCTCAGTCTACGGCTGTTTCTTCCGTCAGCGCTGCCCTCGCTGCTGCTGAAGTCATTGGCTATCCCGTCATCCTACGCTCGGCGTTCACTCTTGGTGGACTCGGATCTGGTTTCGCCGAGAATGCCGACGAACTGCGAGACCTGTCTGCGAAGGGTCTGAGTCTTAGTCCGCAGGTACTCATCGAGCGCAGTATGAAAGGGTGGAAAGAGCTGGAATATGAAGTCGTCCGTGACGCTGCAGATGTATGTCGTATTCCGATGCCGCTGCAGGTCTCAATGATTTATGAAAAGCATAGAACACAATCATCTGTTGCAACATGGAAAATTTTGACCCACTCGGGACGCACACTGGGGACTCAATCGTCGTAGCTCCGTCGCAGACTTTACCCGATGACGAATACCACATGCTTCGAAGTGCAGCGATCAAGGTCATCCGGCATTTAGGTGTTATTGGTGAATGCAATATCCAGTATGCGTTGAATCCTACCTCCCGGGAATATTGCGTCATCGAAGTTAATGCTCGGTGAGATTATTTGTTCTTGTCCCTTCACGAATGTCCGTCACTCATATAATATTCACAGTCTGAGCCGTTCAAGGCTCGTCCCGCACCATCTGATCAGCGTGGGCGGAAATGCTGACGCCTCAACAGTGCCCTGGCTTCGAAGGCTACAGGCTATCCATTGGCGTACACAGCGGCAAAAATTGCTCTTGGGCACACGCTACCCGAGCTTCCCAACGCGGTTACAAAAACGACAACCGCGTGCTTCGAGCCCTCCCTGGATTACATCGTCACTAAGATCCCCAAGTGGGATTTGGCTAAGTTTTCCTCGCAGGTTGACCGTGAGATCGGTTCTTCCATGAAGTCGGTCGGAGAAGTGATGGCTATTGGGCGCACATTCGAGGAAAGTTTGCAGAAGGCTATCCGCCAAGTCGATCCCCGGTGGAAGGGATTCGAAGTCTACATCGAGCCAGAGGACCTAGAGAAGGCACTAACACGCCCCACGGACATGCGATTATTCGCCATCGCGTATGCCATGTATACGAAGAACTACACTGTCGACCAGGTGCACGACCTTACGAAGATCGACAAGGTTCGTCACAGCTTATGAATTCGAAAAAAAAATCTCATTGAGTCTAATTAGTGGTTCCTTTACAAAATCGACAACATTGTCCAAACTCACCACGCCCTCAAGGCCGCGGGATCCATCGAAAATATAGACCATGAACTCATGACTCGGGCAAAACGTATGGGGTTCGCGGATTCCCAAATCGCGGATCTCATTTCCTCAACGGAAGACATCGTTCGTGCGGCACGGAAATCCGTCGGAATCACGCCTTTCGTCAAACGGATCGATACTCTTGCCGCCGAATACCCTGCTCATACCAACTACCTCTACACGACCTACAACGCCTCGGAACATGACGTCGATTTCGATGAACATGGCACGATGGTTCTTGGAAGCGGGGTATATCGCATCGGAAGCAGCGTCGAGTTTGATTGGTGTGCAGTTACTTGCGCTCGTAAACTGCGCGACATGGGCAAACGGACCATCATGATCAACTATAATCCAGAGACGGTTTCCACGGATTTCGATGAAGCCGACAGGCTGTATTTCGAGGAGCTGGGTTTCGAGCGTGTCATGGATATCTACGAGCTTGAGCAAAGTCAAGGTGTAATCGTCAGCGTTGGTGGTGGGTTCGGTTTTTTTATGGTAGTGTCCACCTACCCATTGAGATACAGGTCAACTTCCCCAAAATATCGCCCTTCGGCTCAAGAACACAGGCGTCAAAGTTCTCGGGACGGACCCAGAGCAGATTGACACTGCCGAGGACCGTCACAAGTTCTCCTCTGTACTCGACAGTATCGGAGTAGACCAGCCCGAATGGACCGAAGTGACCACACTCGATGCTGCAAAGGCGTTCGCGCTCAAAGTCGAGTGAGTTATAGTCAAGAGTTCGTGAATATTCTTAATGGTTCATTTAGGTACCCCGTGCTCATTCGTCCATCGTACGTGCTTTCTGGTGCAGCCATGAATGTGGTGTACGAGGAGTCTGCCTTGGAGTACAATCTCTCCGCGGCGGCATCGGTCTCTCCCCTCCACCCAGTCGTCATCACCAAGTTCATCGATAACGCTCAAGAGATCGATGTCGACGCTGTTGCCCATAAAGGGAAACTCCTCGTCCACGCCGTTTCTGAGCACGTAGAGAACGCCGGTGTTCATTCTGGCGATGCCACTTTGGTCCTCCCGCCGTTCTCCCTCACGGAGAGTGATCTTGCTCGCCTCAAAACGATAGCAGAGAAGGTCGCCGTTGCCTTCGAAATATCGGGCCCTTTCAACATGCAGATCATTAAGAAACCCACAGCGGATGGTGAAGATGCACAGCTTAAGGTTATTGAGTGCAATCTCCGGGCTTCGCGGTCGTTCCCCTTTGTATCTAAGGTCCTGGGCCACAACTTCATCGACACGGCCACCACGGCGATCGTAGGCCAAGACGTACCGGAGCCAGTGGACATAATGGCTGAAAAACGGGACTACACCTCTATCAAAGTCGCGCAGTTCTCCTGGACTCGCCTTGGAGGCGCTGACCCTTTCCTGGGCGTAGGCAAGTCATTTTAGTCATCAAGCTCAAACTCCACACTAAATTGAACACGATCAGAAATGGCCAGCACCGGGGAAGTGGCAAGTTTCGGGAAAGACATTTACGAGGCATATTGGACATCCCTCCTCAGCACTACTGGCTTCAAGGTCCCTAAAGCAGGATCGGGCGTCTTGCTTGGAGGTGACATCTCGAAGCCAGAGATGACCGTCATCGCCAAGCGTTTGGTCGATTTGGGCTTCAAACTCTACTGCTCCTCCCCTGTGGTGGAAGAGTTTTTGAACGGTCTTCCATATGTGGTCGCGAAGCGCATATTCTTCCCAACCAAGGACAAGCGCAAACTGCGTGAAGTATTCGACGAATACGAAATATTGTGCGTCATCAATCTTGCGAAGGCTCGCGGGATGAGTTTCACCGATGAGGATTACGTCGCTCGACGGCAAGTTATCCAGCTTCCACCGTCTTTCCTGTCTGAACTTTTCTTCAAGGAATGCCGTGGATTTCGGGCTACCTCTGCTTAACAACGCGCGCAGTGCTGAGCTATTCGTGGAGAGTCTTGCCAGAAAAATACCGCAGGGCGGTCTGAGGAGCTACTCTGAAGGGCGTATACCAAGCGAGGTCCGGTCATGGCGGGAGTTCGTAGGGAAGCGAGCTTGACCAGAACCTGAAAGTGAAAATAAAAGAGCCCTGTTCGCTGACAGTTACATGTACCATATATCTTCAATTGTACATAGACTTTGCTCAGATCTGGCGGATGTCACTAATTACTGCAGATCCGCCGGTTTACACAGCTGAGTTAAATCGAGCTCGTGTACGACGCGCCCCAGGCGGGATTCGTCGGGCTGGTTGGGGGTTCGGTCCACCGCGAATTTAGCGACCAAGTCTGGGCTGAGCTTGTCGTCGATCGCATCAGCCACCAAACGACCAATGACGGGCAGGAACTATATAGTCGATTGTTAACTCTCAGAATTTGGCTCAAGGAAATTCAAACCTTGTAAGCGTGCCCGCTCCCTCCGGTTGCAAGGACCAAGGACTTATCTGACTGAGGGTGATAGCCGATAACCCAATCCCCGTCGCGCGAATCACAGTACCAGCAAAGACGTGTCGCCACGAATGGCTTGTCAGCCAATCCAGGATACACCATGCGAAGCCCATTCCTCAATTCTTTGGCGTTGGCTCTGGGGATGAGTAACCCTGTTTCCGGGTCGGAAGTGATTGTACGTGGCGTCGATATATGATTCGCTCCAGTGTGAGTATAGCCAGCTGCGTGAACAGCCATCTTGACTAAATTCTGGTCATTCGGCTAATAGTATTTCCAGTCAGTTCGCCGGCTGTTCTGGGAAAAACGGGTATTACTGGAAATATATAGAAACCGGATTCAAAATCCAGTACGACGGGACATTGGCGATAACGGTTTCCTTCTTCTTTGGTCAGCTGAACCATCGCAATGCAATGTCTGTGGCCGGTCAAGCGGATATAAATACGATGGTCAGAAATGAAAGACATACCCTGTTGCCTGGAAAATGTTTCCCGCGTTCGGGAAAGCAGAGCCAGTCCAGGAGCCGGTGGCCAGAACGACCAGGTCTGCTTCAAACACAGTTTCGTCACTGCACCGCACACCGGTCGTCTTCTGGCCTTGTTGGATTAGTTCAGCGGCAGTCTTCCCCGCAATGATTTTGCCGTTCAAAGCAGTGACTTTTTTCATCAGGATAGATACACCTTGCCCGGCATTAGCCCATCCACCATCGCGATTGAGATAACCTTTCAGATGAGAGAGGCTTCCAACATCGGTTCCGGGCGGAAAGACTTGTCCAATGGCAGTCTGCTCGAGAAGCACAACGCGCAGCCCCATCTCCAAATCATTTAAATATGATTTGTGCGCATAATCGACGTCGGAGGCGCGAGGGCCCAGGACAAGCACGCCAGATCTAAAACAAAAAATCAGGACAATAGCAGGCACAAAAGAGCGAAGTCGTACTCGTGATATGCATCGTCCCATTCATCTCGGTTTTTCCAAGACGCAATTGCGTCCTGAGCGAGTTTGGAGTAGAACGGGTCAGGATACGACGTGCGCACAACTAACTTAGATCAGATAAGCAGCAAGGAAGTTATAAATCGAGCTCACTCCGATTGAAGTCGTTGCTTGCGCCGTCCGGGGCTGGTAGGGTGGTGGCCCTGAATTCGATTTATAAGGATTGTGCACAAGGTTCGGCACGCGGGACTACCTGTCGATAACAGTTACGTCCGTCCAACCTCGCTTGAGCAGCTCGAGAGCAGTTGATAGACCGAAACAGCCAGATCCCACTATAAGAGTCTTGCGGTTGTGAGCCATGGTATGCTCAGGTCAAGCCCTGTGTGTGACTCAGACCGAGTCCGAGTCGGAGGCCTCCATACTGAAGCGAGTCTGGACCGGGCGTGCTGGTCAAATGTTTTACCACCGATATTATTATCAGCCGGAAGGAGCGGCCCGGGCCACGTTACCCGAAATTACAACGGCTATGTACAATCTGTTCTAATTATGTGAATTATTACTGTAGACGCAGGCTCATGCGAACAGCCGAACGATGATCGGTTGCATTTTCCCGTCACGAATGGCCTATGGTCAAAAAATGTCAGAAACCGATGAGGAGGAATGGCAGAAATCAGAACCCACCTCATGAATAAGAGAGACATTCTGCCCAACGGTGTCCTCGTCGACGCCCATTCCATTGACAAACGAGTTGTAATTTTCAACGCCGTGCATCTTGATACCCAACGTCAACCGAATGAATTCGTATACCGGTCGTGTCTTGCTCAGGTAAGAGCTCGCCGGAGCGGCCCCCCGCTCTCCCAACAGGTAAGCGCGTCGGAGCCCGTCCAAAAGCGACTCGGCCCGTGCTGCAACCTTGGAGCGGAACACAGGGATCGTGGAAAGCGCCGCGGGGTTTAAACATGACGGGCTGGTGAAGACGTCGACGAGGACATTCGAACTGGACGCGGCCACTTTGACCATGCGCTCAGCGGCATCCATTGTGCTGGTGTTGTTCAGAGCGTCCTGGAGAACGAAGCAAACTTTGGACGTTGCTGCGGATAGCTCGGGCTGCGACAAGTAGGAGCCAAAACAAAGAGCAAACTCCTCGGTCGCTATCTTGTTTAACCCGTCGGTGAGCTCATTCTGAAGAGCGCGAAGATCCAAAGCTAAAAGACCTGTGAGTGGATGGAAAGATGACACAACGGATGAGTTTACCTTGGCAGAGCACGTATAGGTACGATGCAATCAGGATGGACAGGACGTCGAGGGATTCAATGGTGGCACGGCCAGATATCAATGCGAGGGAACTGGAACAAGAGATTAGTCGGACGATGTAACCAAACCGCCTGTGGTACACACTTGATAGCTTGGTTGTGCATTTCCGCGGACTGAATACAGATATATCAGTCTGATTGACGCGGCAAGGAACACACACAGATATCGTACCTGAATATGCGTAGACACTGGGTTCGCAAGATAACCAAGCTCTGAGACATATGCGGCAGTTGCGATATCAATACCTTTGGCATGATAGTTAAGCGATGGGTCGGTCGCAGCAAGAGATGGCGGGAGTCCACGGTTCATCGCCGGGTTGACAAGTTCGGTGCATTGGGAAAAGAGCAGCTTGCCCAGGTGGTGAAGTCCCAGACGGGTCTTTTCCATGACATTCGTGACAGCCATAGCCTGGAAATTGCCACCATTGTGGATTTTTCCTGTCTCGCTGTCGACGAGAGGATTATCCGTGGCTATTGGATGGAAGTTCAGATTTAGGCCATAATAAATTGGGTGTACGCACTCGAGTTGCACTCCCGGGTAATTGTTTCGAGCGATGTTAGAAGGTCCTCGATCTGGGGACCGATGAACTGCGGAGCAGTTCTCAGAGGATACCGGTCTTGCCGCAGAGTGCCTTCATCTTCCTCGATCGTGACTTCCTGCTCTGACGTGATGGCAAATTTGCTTCCATCAAGGAGATCCCAAACAATTTTAGCAGACTCGATCTGAAGAGAAATTGAGCGCAGACCATGGGCGGTGTGATCGATTAACTAACCTGGCCCGGGTGAGGTCGAGCAATGTCATGGATGAACGGATCGAATGATCCACGGCTTCCAGCAAGAGCCTCTGTCCCCATCGCGGTACAAACATGGGACAAAAGCGCGAGGTGTACCGCATCATTGAGCACGAGACACGCGACAGATGCGCTGAAGGCGGTTCCGTTCAGGATGCCAAGATGCTCCTTCGAGGCAAGGGGAAGAGATTCCAGGCCATGCGCCTTCAGCGCCACCGTGGAGGGCACAATCTTCCGAGCACCCGCGGGCCCATCAAAGACCCGGATGGTGGGGTTTCCCATTAACGAACCCGCCACATACGAGAGCGGGATCAGGTCTCCCGAGGCGGAGATGCTTCCCCGCAATGGGACCAGAGGTGTAATGTTGGCGGCAAGCAGTTCGTTCATTTTCTCGACGAGCTCCCATCTAACTCCGGAATGGCCACGAATAAGCGAATTCATGCGGACCAAAATCGCTCCGCGAACCTGTCTTGGATGAGGAACCGATTTTACATGCGTCGAAGTAAAGAGTACGTACCCAGCTTTCGGGCATACTGGAGGAGTGCAAAGGATCAAGAAGAGGAAGAGCGTCCAAAGGTTTCGTGGGATCGGATGGAAGGACGCCAGCGTGTAAAAGTTGAAAGAGGGCGTTTCCCAGCACCAATGGCTGGTCTGTACGGGTGTCTGCACTCCCGCCGAACCCGGTGGAGACGCCATAAACACTGGATTTTTCCTCGACTTTCTTGTGGATCAGGGCGCGGCTTCGCTGGACACGGTTTTTTATAGCGGGGGAACCATCTAGCTGCACGGAAGCATTGTACCGGGATGCCGCGGTAACTGCAGCAATGGACAAGGTTTGTCCGTCAAGAGTCACGGGCGTGCCGGATCTGTACCCTTCGAGCTCCTTATAGGAGGCTACGAAGTTTTCCAGGAGCGTTACTGGCTTGCTGGGGGCAGCAACGTCTGTGAGAGGCGGCATAGAGGTCTTGAGGGGGGAAGCGATAACGCGCACAACGCCTACCGAAGAGCGTCTGCGGGATCGGGTTAAGGTCTCGGAAGGCATTGATTTAGTGATGTTCCGCAGGTAGATTAGGGTAGAGAAGGGTGAGAGTGCGAGACTAGTAGGGTGTGTAGAGTAGGAGTCGAAGGATGGCAAGAAAGTGAAGTGATGATCATCCACAGCTGCTGTCCGTTAAATAGTAGACCGCCTCCACCTTGGACATATTTGGAAGTCGGTCCGATTCGAGAGGTGCACCGCCAGTAGTGGTTCCTGAGTCACTGAGTGGTGCCAGAGAACGCGGAGAAAGCGGCCAGACGAGATCAGGTTTCATCGGTAGCAGACAAGGATATCACAACAACTCTATACAAACTAACGCCTATTCAAGCCTAAACGGGACCGGTGATTATCGGAGTTGTCTTTTCGCGTTGATCTGTCCACAATTCATGCATGTTTGCTCTCTACCTCTGAGCGAGCGGACTGTTCGCACCATAGTTTGTTCCTCGCCATAATTTGGTTACTGATAGCGAACATGCAAACCGACGATGCTGTGTGATGTAAAAAAGAACTGGGATCTTTTCCTGGAACTCCCTATGACACCGCCTCCATAATGAAATCATTCCAGGTGCCAATCCACTCGGCTTGAGCGGACCTTATGTCCCGGCGGAGGTTGGGCGGAGGCGTGAAACATCTAGGGTGGCGCGCGTAAATTCAACTGGTCGCCGAAGTCCGTCTAAAATCATTCCCTAGCGACGAAAAAGTAAAAATCATGGCCTCGAGGCAGAATAGATCGGAAGATTGGTCAGAATCGAAGGACCCAGACTTTAGATGCGAGGCAGATAGTGGCGGGCAGTGCTCTGCGCGGAGACGTCAGTCGGGCTCCAACACGAGATCATGCTTGCCTATTCGTAGAATATCCACTGCGCGCGCGGCGATAGATGTGGATTAAATTCCAAAAATGCGACTAGACCTTCCCGCGTTGATGACAGCAGCGTGCATAGCTGAGTAACAATTGAGGGAGAATGAGAGAAAAACGGAGAGTAAGTATTGCAGGTTGTCCCAAGAGTGTCAGTTGCGGTGAAGACAAGAGAAGAGAGAGCAAGTTGAAAGTGACAGCCGCTAACGCCGAAACGATCAGTGGCTGTACAAATTTTCTCTTCCGAGCCAAGACTTCGACCGCCCGCCTCGCTCATTCGATTCTCCCAATGGTACGCACTCTTGCTGTGCTTATTGCAACGCCTAAATCCGACTTTACTAGGCCAAAGCCAAGAAAACCCGCAAGTTCGCCACCGTCAAGCGCATGCTCAATCCAAATGACATCCGGCTGTGAGTTTCCGCAGGCTCCCTATCTTGCGGCCGGTGCTAAGCACGGGATGTAGGAAAGAGAATCAGCTAAAGCAGAAACTGAAGGAGGAGAAGGAGAAGGAACAGGCTGTTCGGCGAATGTAAGCGCTCACATTCCGAGATGTTCATTGACATCGGTCTAATCCAATCTTGCAGTCCCCAAATCGCGTCCTCCATGTTCTTGTCACACAACGCTGCCCTAGTACCCCCCTACCGGGTTCTCATTGATACCAATTTCATCAACTTCAGCCTTCAAAACAAATTGGAGCTCGTGAGCGGGATGATGGACTGTCTCTACGCCAAGTGTATGTGTGGCCTCAGGCCTTCTCTGATAGGATTTAATCGTTCTCAGGCATACCTTGTATTACCGACTGCGTGATGGCGGAACTAGAAAAGCTGGGACACCGCTATCGTGTAGCACTGAGGTGAGCACGGCCTGATCCTTTCACCAGCATCTGCTAATTCCTTGCAGAATAGCGCGTGATCCACGTTTCGAACGTCTAAAATGCACACATTCGGGCACGTACGCCGACGACTGCCTGGTCCAGCGCGTTACGGCGCACAAGTGCTATATTGTTGCGACTTGCGATCGGGAGCTGCGCCGTCGTATACGGCAAATTCCTGGTGTGCCGCTCATGTACGTTGTTCGGAAGAGATACGCAATAGAGCGTCTACCAGACCAAGGAGCACCCACTTGATCAACCAGGGTACACCGCCGACACGCCGGTTATCTATCACCGAGCAAATGAGGACCGGACCATACGTCTTAATCTTTACTTTGCAAAACGGATTGTCGGTGGATCATACATGTATATATACGGTGTATTCCTTTCACCAATTTCCAGCGACTGCTTTCGTGGAAGAGGTTGGGAAGAGGCTGTTCTGAAATGAACGTAGTTGTTGCTCGATGTTTACACAGCATGTCGGCGCTCAAACATCTTCTCGCTCACATCCTTCAGGCCGTCTCTAAACCCCGGCCGCTGTTCGTTGCACTGCAAGGGCCGCAAGGATCGGGTAAATCATACCTCTCCGGCCTCCTGGCTAATGAGCTTCGCTCCCGATCGCTCAATGTTGCACTGCTCTCGCTCGACGACATCTATCTTCCGCATGCAGGCCTAGTATCCCTCTCTGAGACGCACCCCGACAACGCATTATGGCGTGGCCGAGGCCAGCCGGGCACACACGACGTGCTCCTTGGCTTGCAGGTCCTCACAGGACTCCAGGACGGAGAACTGGTTGAAATGCCCCGCTTCGAGAAGAGCCTGTTTGACGGGGAGGGCGATCGCTTGCCATTAGGATCTGAAGGAACTGTTGTCGCCACCCCGCCGGTGGACGTGGTCCTCCTCGAAGGCTGGTGCGTTGGCTTTTACCCCATTCCCTTGGGCGAAATAGATGCGCGGTGGGACGGCGCGTGGGCCGAGGAACGACAGCAGCTAGGTATGGGTGAATCAGCGAGGAAGGAAGATGTGCTGCAAGTCAACGAGAGACTGAAGGATTATATCCCGCTGTGGGATTTCTTCGACATTTTCGTGCAGGTCGGTCCGTTTCCCAACGTGGGCTGTGTTTATCTTACACTCCTCCTGCTCAAGCTCCAGCCATCCCCGTCTCCGCAGAAATCTCCTCTCTCTGTCATCTACAAGTGGCGTCTGGAGCAAGAGCACTACATGAAAGCGCACAACGGCGGGAAGGGCATGTCGGATGCTGCTGTCAAAGCGTAAGTACTGTAAATTCCTGATTTCACGCGTTTTGAACAATGTGCGTTAGGTTTGTGGACCGTTATATCCCTGGCTACGTGTTCTTCGGAGATGGTCCAACTATCGGTTTTGAATCTCGGCAACCGCGCTGGACGGGAAAGTCGTTGCGAATCGTCATTGACGAGAATAGGGAAGTGGTCGGGACTGATATTTTTTGAACTTGTAGACTCGTACCAAGACTTGTACTTGTATAATATTCTATGTAGTTGCTATGTAGCATCGTATATTCTCGTATTGCTTGCAGCTGTTTGCGCTATATTAGAGGGCGCGTCGGAGCACGTGTCATCACCTTTTGTGCCCGGTACGGTCTTCAAGTTCTAGCAAGCGCGCGTATGCTCTAACTTGCATGTCTCCCCCATTCTTCCACCACGCCTCCCCGAATCTCCCCGTGCCAAGGGCGACGTTCCCCAAGCCAACCGCCATTCCAAAAGCCCCGATTGTAAACCCGTACGAAAAGTTCACCCAGCCGCAGTTCGACGCGTGGATTGGGGATATCACCGGCGCGCTGCGTGGCGCGCTCGGGTACCGCGCTGAGCCACCGCCAAAACCAAAAGCCAGGGCCCAATGGCACATCCCCGCACCGCGGAGCAGCGAGGCTCCCGACGCCACTGACGAGGACGCGGAAGTAGACGACTCGTTTGCGGAGGTCAAGGCGCGTAGAGCGATCGCTGAAAATGGCAAGGGGAAGGGTCGCGACCCACGCGAGGGCCCTGGGCTCGGCAGGGGGGACCGCGGGGCGCCCATTGAGATTGATTTGGACTCTGAAGAGGAGGAGGAGCAGGAGGAGCAGGAGCAGGAGGAGTGGGACGAAGAGGAGGAGGGAATGCAGACGTCCGACGAGGAGGAGGAGGAAGAGAACGCGCTGCGGAACGGAGAGAGCTCAGCTCATGCTCATGCTCGGTATCGAAGGTACGCCGACCGGCGCGAGGATGAAGCCGAGGACGAGTATGAAGATGAAGACGGGGACGCACACGATCCAGAGGTTGTCGAGGTCATTTCGGACGACGAAGAGGGCGGCGAGCGCGACGTGAATGGACTCCCACTGCAGGACGGCGACGGTTCTGGCGATGAATATTCGGACGAGGAACACACAAATCCAAGTTCTTTTCTCGTCGTGCCGCCCAACCCCGATCGTATCCCAGAACGTGATTATAGCGATGAGGGAGAGGAGGAAACCGGTTCAGAGTCGGAGGACGAGGCAGGTAAGCACGGTTTCTACGAAGGAGAATTTACTTCTGTAGCTAATCAATTGCGTCTAGTAGCAGGCTCTTCCCCTCCTCGCGTAGCCACGCAGTCCCATCCTCCCGAGCCTCGTTATGTGTTAGACGATGTGTTCGGGGAAGAGGATGATGAACTTCACGGCGCCGCTAAGTTATCGTCACCCCTAGGTCAACACGGTGAACCAGAGATTATAGAGCTGGTCTCGGACGAGGAGGAGGAAGAGGAAGAGGGCCTTGAAGACGAAGAAGACCTTCAAGAGGACGAGGCATTCGCGCCGGAGGACCAGCAAGCCGAACGAGACGAAGACCTCCGCAGGCATCCACGACTTCACATACCCACGCATGAACAAGAGATTGAGGAAGACGATGGCATTCTTCCTGGCTCAAGCCCCATTCTGTCATCACCCGTCGAACCCGAGCATTCCTTTCCCCCGAACACCACGAGGTTTTCGACGTCGACGAACTCGAAGATGGCACAGAGGACGCGCAGGATCGTATGTCTGCTTTCCTTTCGCCAGTCTTGATAAAACTCAACGATGCACGCAGAGTCGCAACCCTTCGATTGGGATCACCCGCCCGCGTTCCCGCGTGGCGTGCCGACATCAGGCCCCGGGCATATTGCGACTCCAGTGGAAGATGACGACATCGCTGATAGCGACGAGTACCCGCCGCTGGAGACGTTCGGGACGAGCGACCTCCTTCCTACGTTCAAAAGCCTCAGTCAGGCGCAGACAGAATCGGAGGGTGAACCCCTTCAGTATGACGAAGACTCCAAAAGGGACGAATCAGAACTTCAACCATCGGACTTGGCCCGGGAATACTTCGTCACGGAGGTTGAGGAAGATCAACAAGGCCCCGACAATCTTAATCACCTCAACGCGTACACCATCTCACGCAGCGGCTCCGTCGATCCTCAGCATTTCATTGTGGAAGAATCATCTATAGACGACGAGCCTGGTGATCGTAACATAAGTATCGACGTGGTCACTGTAGATGGGGAGATAGTGGCCCCGGCTGTTGCGGAGTCGGATGCGGGCGAGGTGCTAGGCAATATCAGCGACGCATCAATCCAGGAGGGCGAGTGGGGTGAAAGTGCCTCAGAAGCCCAGGCTCCGTTCCTGTCGCGTACCATCACGGAGGATGTGCGGGAACTTGAAGCCACACTAGATTCAGCTCTCAATGGGTTGGACACTCAAGCACAATTGCTAGAACCGCAAACAACTGTCGAGGAAAACGGAGATGGGAGCAGCTTTTTACACGACGCAATTCCCATGCCCGTCCGAGCCGACCCATCCGCACACGACCCTTCTGCGCCCCACCCACCATCGACACCTCCGCGTTTGCCGATGCTCCTCACTCTCCCTGGCTCGCCTCTACTGCTCAGTCCTGTTGCTACGCCGGCTGGGCAACCCACACCTGTGTCCCTTCCTGTCCCTGCGTCTCTGCTGAAGATGCACCTGCGGCAAGGTTCCAGCTTGTTCACTCCCAATGCTTCAGCACCGGCGACACCTGACCATCCTATTCGTACTGATCGTGACGCGGCGACGGTCTCCAAGACGTCATACTTTGAGATGCAAGACGAGGACACGGGCGTTGAGCAGTCTCAAAGTATTCTCCACTTGTAAGTACCTGGCCTCATGCTGGAATTGCGCTCATGCGAGTTTCGGACAGTTCAACCCAGATGGACCCTGTGATTGACGAGGATACTGAAGACGCAAAAGAGTTGTTGCAACCCGCAGCAATGGTTGACGATCCTTCCGCCGAGTTAGTGACATTGATTGTTTGGAATGAATGATCCTAACTGGATTGCAGCCTTGGCACGGCAATCGAGCAGACAGACCCCGTTGTCGAGGTGCAGGAGGAATTGACATACGGGCAGCAGCATGCGGTTCCTGAAGCCGAGTGAGTTGCCTCTATATTCTCCAATCGCCGCTAAACGTAAGCTTCGGTAAGATTACAGCAGTCAACATCCATCGAAGAAATTTCTACCGGTGTCGCCTCAGAAGAAATTCACACTGAGCCTACCGAGACCGTCGAGGAAGCTTTACCCCAAGATGACGAGTCTGCTGCAGCTCCGGATCAAGAGTCAACTGTGACTGCAGAACTTATCGATCTTCCATCCCGCGCAGAGGAAATGGATGATCAAGTTGTGGTTATCGAATCTGAAGCCACGTCGAGCGTCCCTCACGAAGAAGATCATGGCGCAAGTTTTTCGCCTAACGAAATCTCTTCGACTTTGGACGCGGCGGGCACTTCGGCATCGAACACTGTTCCTCTGCCAGACCTCGCAGACGGTTCGCCGCCCCCCGTCGAGCATCACCAACCCATGGGGCGAGACGAAAGTGAAGCTCCCTCTCCGGCGGCAGGCGACGAAGAGAAGGCGGACGTTGACGACGAAATCGCCGCAGTAACCTCTGATAACGACGCTGGCGATAGCGATGAGATGTTGCTTCAATACCCGTCCGAATCCGACGTCCAAGTGATCCAGAACAGTGTCGGCGATGTCGACGAAATGGTGCTTCAGTATCCATTCGAGTCCGACGTCAAAGCGGCCGCGGATGTCGAAGTGGAGGAGCAGACCATATCCGTTGACGCCGGAGACGACAATTCCGAGGAGTCTGAGACCGATGCAGACGGCGACGATGACCCAGACCATGAAGATTCCTCTTCCGCTTCGTCTGTGATTGCGGAGGTCGACGTCGGCGAAACCGTTGACAAAAAATCGGAGGAACTAGTTGCCAACGCTGCGTCGGACGAGCCGTCTAGTCCCACATCACAAGATAGCACGATGAAAGAGGAGAAGGTGCCTGCAGACTTTTCTGGGTATGTTCAGTTGTCTCACCCTTCGTCATCATCTCATCGGACGCCCAGGCCCAGGCCCGAGGCTGACGTAATATTTCTAACCCGCTGGAAGATGTTCAAGTGGTTCCTACACCGGACGAACCCGCAGAAACCCCAGATGTTCTTGAGGAAGAAAACAGCTCAGCAGTCGCAAGGGACGAGGATGAGGAGGTGGTCAGTTCCAGGTAAGTTTAACATCGTATCTGTATATTGTTCTGTGCTAATTTGGCCTGAAGCTCGGTCGATACTGTCCCGGTTCCTCAGGCTTCTCCCCACCCTGCCGACGAACCTGCAGACGACGTCTCTGTCGATTCGGAGGCGACGCCTGTAGCTGATACTCCAATCAAAGCCGAGAGTCCTCGCGCCGAATCTCCTGCCTTGAAACGCAAACGAGAACACTCCGTGCAGGAACCTATGTCAACCAGAAAGAACTTGGGAAAGGTTGCAGAATCTCGTTTGTTAAACGGCAAGGGGAAGGGGAAAGGGAAAGGGAAAGCCAAAGCGGAATATGTTGACAACGACGACGCCTCGTCAGCCTCTAGTGCAAGCTCGGCGGCGCGCATGCTTGATCCCGGGAGCAGGGGGACGTCGCGTGCCTCCTCTGTCGCCAGTGTACGAACCACACACTCGTCTGTGATGGTGGAGTCGTCGCCCAGTGTCCTCCCAAGAGTGAATAGCATCATCAGAGCTGCTCGCCCTGCCCCACCTGCCCCCAAGCTTCCACCTCCCCCTCCGCCTCAGCCTCCGGCCCTGATGCACGCGCATTCGCACAACCGCTCGCTTGCCCACCATCACCATCCTCCTCTGCTATCTCGGCAGCCCACGCAGCAGCAGCAACGCTTGCTTCAGCGGACACCGTCCCGGAACAACGTCAACGAGGAGGCGTCCTCGCCGTCTACTAGCTCCATGCAAATGCCGGCGCCCCCGCCGCGTAGGGCCCCTCCTGCCGCTGGCTCTCCCGTGACGCGCTCTAATTGTCGCTACCACAAGATCACTCTGCCGGAGGACGATGAAGGCGGCGCGCGCGTCTCCTTCCTTGTCCCGGGCTGTTCGCTTGGCGACAAAGAGCTGATGGACGAGGAGGAGATCCAGGACATGGGTGACGCAACGATGGAAGACAGCGAGCGCATAGTCAAAGACCTTGATTCCCTGCACCTCAAATCGTACTTGATGAGCACCCTGCGACAGCTCGTAGGCGTGGACCTCCTCCGAGAGCAGGAAGTCTTCTATGTCCCGCCGCCGGGTCAGGAGCCGCCGCGCAAAGCGCACCCGCTGGAGCAGTCCAAGCTGCGGATCGCCTCGGGCGGCTCGTTTGCGTCGGAGGGCGCGATGTCGCCTGGGGTGCGTTCGCCGATCTCGTCCTCGTCGCGCCCGCCGACGTCCGCCGCAGGGTCGTCCTCGACGGCGTCCGTGCAGGCACGGCGGCGCAAGAGGTCTGACCGCGATTCGCCGGCGTCGTGGGCGCATTCGCAGGAGGGAGAGTCGACGGACGACGAGAGCCCGCGGGCGAAGCGCACCCGGGGCGCGGATGGGGAGATCAAAGCGGCAGAGCAGGAGGGCATCGCGGCGGCTGCGTCGGGGAGTCCGCTGCGTACGCGGCGGAGCCGGCGCATGGATAAGGAGGCGGCGGAATACAAGCCTGAAGGGACTGAGGCGGCTGATGAGTCTTCGGGCGATGAGGAAACCAAGGTGGGGCGGAAGAAAAAGAAGGCTAATGGGCGGGGGCTCAAGCGGGGGCGGCAGTCAGAGGCCGGGCCTTCTCAGGAAGGCGGCGAGGACAGGAAGACGAAGAAGCTCAAAACTCACGAGAGCGTTGGTGAATATTAGCTGCGGACTGCACATTTTAGTTCTTGTATTTTACTTTTGTATCTCTGAATCTTGTAATCACGCAATCGGTCTTCTCCGCTACGCCGATGACTCGAACTCGCCTTTTTTCTTTCCAATGCCCCGTGAACCGACGTTCGCTGCAGACGCCTTGGCGGCCGACCAAATAGCAGCGTATCTCACGCGCATCGACCTTCCCACGTCCTTGGCGCAGTCCGCGCCCTCACTCGAGTTGCTCGCCGACGTCTACCTCGCGCACCATCACCATGTCCCGAAGGACACCACCGTCATGCATGTGCCGAAGACAGCGTGGAGCGGGCCATCGCAGCCCATCGTGCTGGGCAGCTCACTCCACGCGATGCCCCTCCGGACTTCCGCCTTTAACCGCATTGTCCGGGAGCACGCGGGCGGGTATTGTTGGGCGAACAACCCTACCTTCGCAGCGCTGCTTCGCGGGCTCGGCTTCCGCGTCTCGGAGGTCGCGACAAAGGTGTTCAAGAACTGGGCAAACCTCGATCCTAACGACACGGTTGTAAAGGACAAGTGGGTGCGTCTGCTAAAACCACCTAGTTGACTTTTTTTTTGACGACCGTTGGAGGGAACTATAACGCATCTAGTGCTCGTTGCAGACTGGCCGGGAAGTACAGAGCGCTATGTGCTCGACGTCGGCTTTGGCGGCGGTGGTTGTCCCATTCCGTGCGTATTTGTATCATTGCAAGGAATTCCGATCGTTGACCATCTACCAGCATGCCACTGCGTGACGGCGCGACGGTCTCGGGGCTCAACCCGCATGAGGCGTGGACACTACGACACGAGCCTTTCCCGCATGAACCGGAGGACACCCCGCCGATCGACGTTATCCCAGGCTACACCATGTACCGCCGCACGCCTCCTCCCGGGGAGACGTTCGCCACCGCCCCGACGCGGCGACCGCGAGCACTTGGATGCACCAGTTCCACTTTGTGCTCGCGTCGATCACCGTGCGCGACATCGGGCTGTACGACTACTACTCGCAGGCGCACCCCCTCGCCGCGTTCACGGGCTTCTTCCTGGTGACGCGCCTGCTGCCGGGCACGGGCGGTGCGCGGCGCAGCGTTATGTTTGCGGAACGTATGGCGCGGGATGGGGTGCGGCGCGCCAGGGTGCATACGACGGGGGGTGCAGCAGGGGAAGGGCCGCGGGACGTCGAGTATGTGGCGATGGAGACAGGGCCGATGCGCGTTTTCCTCGAGCGCGAGTTCGGGTTTGTGTTCGACAATTAAATTAATATTTTACGTACGCGTGACCGTGAATGGCCTCTTGACGCGCCTCGCTTAAAACCCAATTCTCTTCTGCTCGCTGCTCATCCACTGACCATGTCGGGCGAAGAGGTTATCCCCAGAGACTACACATACGCATGGACCGTCGCCTCTGACCTCCCGCTCCCCGACTTTCTCGAAAAGTATAAACCGTCCGTGGTACAGAACAACGGGAAAAAGCCTGTAAGTGGGCACCGTTTACTGTTCACATGCAAGCAAATGAACAGATACCAGTGGATCTGGGTCCGCGGAGGCCCCCGTGCGCGAGATGACGCAGGAAAAGCCGGGGCGTTGAGGGAGGGCGGCGCACTACGTGAGTGATTTAACGCTGCTCGCACGCCTTCTGCTGGTGACAGCAGGCAGTTAAGGAGATCATCGCGCGCGTCAAGCAAATCAAGGACGACGCCAGTATCCCTTTGCAGCCCAACAAGCAAGCGGGTGAGTGCGGTGTCATTTCTCCTGCTCCTGCACAAGCTATTTACTGGGCTGCAGGCGTGGAGAGTAAGAAGCAGGTGCGGGAACAGGTATGAAGGGTTGCCAATCTCTATTCGATCGTTTTAATCGTAAGTAGGTCCAAGCAGAGGCGGCGGAAAAGTTCACCGAGATTGCGACGAGGAACGGGTGGGTCTCGGGGAAATGGTACGTATCACATCCGTCGAACACGACAGTCCTGACCAGTACAGGATGATATTTGCGCCCGTGGAAAAGGTAGATGTGATATGGGCGGATCTCGCGAGTCCGTGCGCTTCCTTGCACCCGTTCGCCTCGCCACTGATGCGGCCCTGAAACAGCCTCCCTCGTATCCGGGCCCCTCGCGGCGACGTGCGCGTTCATGGCCAAGGTGGCAACGGCTTCCGCGGGCGGCATCAGCCTGACGTCGGGACACCTCATCTGCTTGTACGTGCCCGACGTGTACGACAAGCCCGGGATCACCCAGGTTCGTTGTGCCCGCGTAAAGATGGTCGTACTGCTGACGCGCCCCAGGTCATGTCGGTGCTCGCTCGGTACCACGGGATAGCACCCATCAGCGTCAAGGCCAACATGTTCGGGGCGCTCGGAATCGACAGCAAGCACCCGAGCGGGGTCCAGACGTCGGTGCGATCTTGCGTTCTTGCTCGTTTCTTTGAATCAAATTAATTGAGCATCTAGCCATGGAAGTATGCCGAGTTGATGACGAGTAAAGAGTTCAAGGTGTGGTCTTGTCGTTGTCGCAGGCCAACACTGAGCACGGTATTTATTTTTGAAGGCGCTCAAGAAGGACTACAATGCGGACGTGAAGGCCAAGAAGCTGGTGGCACCGGCAAAGGCCAAGCCCCCGCCGCGCAAGAAGTTTGATGATGAGCCGTTTGTACCGAAGGCGGAGGTCAAGACGAAGAAAAGGAAACAGGTGGGGTCCGATCCTGACTACGAGGACGACGGAGGGGGGAACAATAGCGCAGACGCCGACTACGAGGAGGTCGAGCCCAAGAGGATGCGGACGGGCGCAGAGTGACAAGTGTAAATACAAGTGTAAATAAAATCACACGGTGACACGAACGCCTCCGCGACGTCCACAGGCTCAGCTGCGGCGACGAGCACCCTTACACGATGATGTCCGCAGATGACATGGAGCAGACCCCCGTCCAGAATATCCAGGCCCAGTACACTCGCATCCAGCGCCAGTACCAGCAGCTCCTCGACCGATGGACACCCCATACCCTCCAACGCTGGCTCGCAACCGCCGGCCTCCTCGCCGTCTTTTTCCTCCGCATAGTGCTCTCCCAGGGCGTGCGTCCCTTATTTTCATCATATATACCGTCCGACTGACCGACCGGCCTCGCCTCGTCAGTGGTACATCGGTATGCACATCCGCAGTCCCGCCCGTTGCGAGCTAACCGAGATGCACTGCAGTCTGCTACGCCCACGCCATCTACATCCTCAACCTCCTTCTCGCGTTCCTGCAGCCCAAGTTTGACCCATCGCTGCAGGAGGATCTGCTCGCCGACGACGCGGAGGAGGGCGGCAGCGGGCCGACCTCGCCTCTCCCCAGCTCGCGCGACGACGAGTTCCGCCCGTTCGTGCGCCGTCTCCCGGAGTGGCAGTTCTGGTGCGTCCTTTGCGAGCCAGCGTATTATCCCTCAACTTAGCGCGCGCTTTTTTTTTTCCCGCAGGCTCTCAGCGACGCGTGCGACCCTCATTGCGCTGTTCTGCACGCTGTCCGAGATCTTCGACGTTCCGGTGTACTGGCCCATCCTCGTCGTGTACTTCTTCGTTCTCTTTGCGCTAACCATGCGGCGGCAAATCCAGTGCGTTTTCTTCTCCCCCTCCCCGTCCCCGTCCCCGTCTCCCGCTTTCTGCGCTCCGCCCTTCCTCGCTCCTTCTTCTCCTCCCACTTCCGCACGTACTCACTCCGCCCCCGCGCAGACACATGATCAAATACAAATACGTGCCGTTCGACATCGGGCGCAAGGCGCGCTACGGCTCCAAGTGACCCGCCACGCACTACTCACGGTGGTGTGCGGGAGCGGAGGAACACGGACGGAAAGTTATCGTACCTTGGTGTTTATTTTAATTGCAAGGTTGGGTGCATGTATAGAATTGAGTCTTGGCTGCTTCGCCGTTTTGGTATTCTCTCGATGTTTGGATGAGCTTTCTTTTTCCGACTTGTTTTCTGTCATTTTTATTTTCATTCTCAAGGACAGAGTGGGCTGCATGCTGCGGACCCACGCCTCACTCCGCCCGCCGACTCCCGCCTGTCCGTTTTGTTCCGACGAGTGTTGTTTCGTCACTTGCGCTGCATTCTTCTAGGAAGTCGGGACGAATCTCTCTTCGACGCCCAGTAAAATACGACTTTACTCAGTCTTTCGAGATGACTCCGGCTACGAAACGGTGCCTTCTGACCCATATGCGGGCACCACAACCTCTCCTTGAAAGAAAATACGTGGTCGGCCCAAGGTCGGCCCTGGCGCGTTTACGTGCACTCCACATTATTTTTCGATGCAAACCTCGAACCCGGAGGCGGGGATATCATTTGCGCCTTGCTTCACTTGGCTGCTTCCCGATCTTCGCTCGATAACCTATCCTTACCCTCGAGGTTTTGTTGCTTCCCACGTACAGTACTTATTGGCGGAAGGCTTATTAGGGAAATCAGTCTTTGAGTCTTTAGCTTTCCAGGGACGCGGTTATTGAATCGGCCAGACGCCTAGATACAGTGTGAAGTGATGGTGGTTGGAGAGAGCCAGGGCGCCAGAACGTCCCACAGTGAGATAGTGCCGCTAATAACCGATAATCGATTTGAAAGCGTTGGTGCTAATACACTTTCGACACAGGCTGACGACGCGCTGAACGTTGCAGCCTGTCATCGACGCCACCGCTATGTACCCTCTTGCACCCTCCTGCCTCATAGATAGATAGAGATGGATAACTCGTCAGATGATTCAGATCTGCATGCATCGAGTCCCGAGTCAAAGCGCTCGAGATGGACAGATAGGGCTGGAAGGGCTTCTGGAACGATGGGCGTGGCCAAGAGGATAGCCGCATTCCGGGAACGCTATAGTGCGGGAGTTGGCTTGTGTGTGGATGGACGCAAACGTGCGTTGCGAGATATCAAGATGAAGGATCCGGCCGCAGGAGAGAGGTCTACGAACAAGATCGCGTCCGCGCTGTCGAGCAGTTAGCAAGCATGATTCGCAGACGCAAACGTATCGCTCTCACTTACAGGCAAGCTATTCCTGCATTCCCAGTTTCTGCTGCTGCTTTGAGATCAGCTCCTTGACACTGTTTATTGCCCCTTCTCTGGCGCGGATGAGTCGTCGTGCCTTGGGGAGATCCCAATCGATCCAGCCAGAGTAGTCGGGGGTCTTGCTTGCGGCGGTTGGGGCCGTTTGCATGGACAGAGCGAGCTCAGCGCGGAGTTGGGCGAGGATGTCGTCGAGGGTGCGCAGCGTCGCGAGCGAGTCGGTCACCTCCTCCCTGCGCTTGAATTCGCGGCAGACCTCGAGCGCGCAGGTGTCGATGTGCGAGAAGCGCGCGGGGCCGAGCATCGTCCCCCCGTACCACCGGCTGACGAGCACGACCGCGTCGATAACACCCTGCTTGCGCATCGCGGTCAGGATCTTCTCGCCGCCCCAGCGCTCGCCGTCGTCCGCGCTGCCCTCGCGCACCTCAAAGTCATCGGGCCCCCCGAGACCACTGCACCCGACCTTGAGCACCATGCAACGCCATGCATTCATTACATGCGACGCGGGCTTCTGCGCGTGCACGACATTCTTGAGATGTGCGATGCAGGCAGCTGCTTGTGCGGGTGAAGCCGCAGCATATATCGTCGCGACAAACAGCGACCCGCGGTCCCGAATTTCCTGCGACGTTGCGAGTGGTTGCGGTTGGCGCCGTCCGGAGACAATAAACGAATCGAGGTTACCAGTCGACATTGGGGCGAGTAGCACTCGACGCTATTATGAAGAAAGAGACAGTGTGACTGAGATCAAATTTGATTCGAATATTCTAAGTAAAGTAAAAATACAAATGAGTGTGGACTACAATAAATAGGTCAGGATAGCTCTTGTACATGGTGGATTTTACTACAGGAAACGAGGTTCCACGAATGCCACCCGCGCCTCCACAGATTCAGGACGGCGTGCAACTTCCTTTATTGAAGGCCGGGGGAAAGAGTCCGGTCCCGAGGGAGTGGTCGTATGCTGGGAGCGGGCATGTCTCAGCACTGCTACGAGGGATGAAGGTACACCATGGGCGACGGCATAGGCGGGGGTTGCTCCAGGTTGGACTGCGAATCCATGGGCCCGCCTTCGTATCAAATCTGCAGCTGTGAGAACGCCCGCGGCACCATGGCCGAGTCCTGGGAGTAAATAGACGACGACTGGTGGCTTTCATATGATCCCGGCGAGAGATACGACCCGGTGGTGGGTCACGTAGGCGTAAGAGGCTGCGTCTCATATACTAGCCCCGCTGAGCTGGGCTGCGGCAGTATTGACGAGTCCTGAGTGTGTATCGAGAAGCGCGGGTGCTGCCCGGCCTGCAGAGGGACCACCGACACAGAGTCAGACAACCTTGGATTGAAGTAGCCTAGCTGCGGTGACATGCTATATCGTGGACCCCCGCAGGACGAAGTGAGGACGCTCGGGGCTTGAATATGCCGTAGGAAGGTAGTGGGATATCAGTGCCGCCTTCGTATTGGGAAACGCGCGAGTTGCTGAGCATCGAAGTAGAAGCCAACGAGAACCTGTCGTTGTCGAACGCGTACTCTCCGCGGTCGCGGCTGTAGAGTACCGGGTCGTACTGCAGCTCGCTCTATAGTGACAGGGTCGTTAGAATTGTATATTTGAACGATCAGTCCTGCTTACCTGTCGAATGGCAGTAATCCGCAGCCCATCCAGGACTTCCACATTGCTCTCGCACGTCTTGCCGTCATCTGTGCCTTCCTCGATCTTACAGCCATATACTTGGCGGAGGAGATACATCTGGTCGGCATGAACCATGGGCGTAAATAACTCTGGATGCAGCGATGGGTGCCCAAAGCGATTCTGTAGCTTTTGTTTGACCGTGTCTACGCAAGTGGAATGCACGTGTGCCGCGTGAAGCTCCTCCGTATCTGGCAAGTAGTAGTGGAAGTTCTTGTTGAACTTGCGGTCCATGAAGATTTTGAAGACAATGATCCTCAGGATCAGCGGGATGGCCAGCGCAATTTTGACGGAGCGGAAACTTAGTTGCAACCCAACGGCTGTGAAGAGAAAGTTAGGGATGCCGGGCATACAGTGTGTAGAAATACACGTACTGAGAACCATGAGACATTGCAAAGAAGACACAGAATAAAACTCGGTTGATGACAACGTCACTCTTAGTTTTTCCAGGTCAGTAAACGACGAGATAGAATCCAGACAAGGACCCCGCCACTTTCCACCTTCGTTACGAAGACAAACATCCATTGATACTGGTGTGAAATCATGTTAAGAACAGCGACAAGCAATTTGAGTTCCGATTCGCCAATGAGCTTACTAGATTAGAGCCATCGAATGATCAGTGGAAAGTAAATTGCACAATATGCACCAATTACGCACTAGTAAATTGCGTATTCGAACGATGGTGGCTGCGTCCATTCACTTATATCGCGCGGAGTTCTGCCAAAGACGCTGTGACGACCATATGAGATGCGGCGATAGAATAAAACTCTGCCTGCTTACCGAGTCTTGAACGAAATCCACAGCAGATTTATGACCTGAGCAAGGTCAAAAACGACGAGGAAGCCCCGAAGACTGGATAAAAATCATTTATTTGAAAACATGGTGTGATTGAAATGACGAATGGGAAAAACCTCTGAGCCACCGCATTATGCACGGCAGGAAGACAATGAAAAAAGGAGACTGCAGGACTATGCCAGAGACGATAGGAAACAAATTTCCGGACCAGCTTTGCAAAAAGGGGAGGTATACCGTATCCCTCGGCCGTAACCTGGCGCCGAAGGAATGAGTTTCGATTATTTCGTGGGTTTAACATGGGCACGATTGTAGAATAAATTGATCTGGATGAGAACGCAACAAGCTGCAGCCTAGCAGAATAGCGATTCCCGCAAAAATCCCACGCATGAGGCGGAGGAAGCGTAAAAAAACGACTGCGAGTTTGGACACTGGGCAGACAAAGTCTAGATACAGCAAGCCTTGGTTGGTGATGCCTTGACGAGTGGATAGGCCGATTTTGTCGAGAATTTCTGGCTCTTTGGTGTGGATGAGAGGTGGGAGCCATCTGCGGGGGAGCCTTGTCGGGGGCGTGCTGCTTCGACTTTGGTTCATAGACAACTGAATGAAAAGAAGTCGAATAGCTGATGAGTCCTCACCTTATTCCTTGGCCTCAAAATTTTGAACAAAAAACAATGTCACTAGTGAGATGGCGTTCATTATGAGGACTTGTGTGCCCACGGTAGCCGGAGACAGCGTCCTTCCGGCGTCGAACGCACTTGCAAGCCATCGTATGAGGTGCAGAAATCCGTCGCAGAATTGCATTATAAAGGAGATTCAGGAGCGGAAGTAATCAGCCAAGCCACGAGAGACGTAATCGCATCGAGACAGGAGGGCAATTTAGTTTTTCTTTTTTTTAAATCCGTCGGTCCCAGATGCCTAATAACTCGAGTTCAAGTAAAGCTTAAAAAGTGGAGACATAGGCCGTAGCTGGATTACTTCAACTTGATTTCTTTCAACTTGGGTGGGATCCGCTCCTTCCCAATCCGTCGACGTTCCCGATCGCTAAGTAACCGTACGAATTGTGAGACAGATCTCTTAGGGACCGGTATGAATCCAGATCCAAGTCTTGATCCTGTCCTGTCTCTGATTTATAGAGCTCGGAGACGGCGGCTTGTCCAAGTTGAGAACTTGAAGTTGTTGAAGACACGAGTAACAAGCGCACACAGAGGAGGTGGCACAGCCTCCAATCCCGCCTTCGGCACAACCATGTCCGCGTATGGCGCGATTGTCAGGTCCGCCGCGGCGTCCGCGTCCGACGCGTCTGCCAATCCTCTCCCGGCCACATTTTGGGATATTCCACGATCCTCCGGCGCCCATGTAACGGTGCACCACCTCACAGTTTCTACCGTCAAATCGCTATCTGGACTGATAGAATATCTCGGTGCTGTCATGGCGAAAGAAATTGAGGACGGGATGACTTATCCGCAAGAAACGATGACTCCCGATGCTTTTGAAGCCTATTTCTTTTCGGGGGACGTTTTCCTGGCCATCATACACCCTGGCGCTATCGGGGGATCCGAAGGGTCAGAAACGGACTTGACTATTGAAAACGCCAGGCAGGAGAGAGCATGGGAAGAGTGTATTGCGGGTTTCTATTATGTTCGCCTTTTTTTTAAAAATCCTGGAATGACAAGTTCAGGTTCGTCCAGGTGAAACCCAACTATCCTGGAAGATCATCTCATGTAAGTACTGTTAATCTTGGACTGTGCCCTCTTGTTTTACAGCTAGCGCTAGATTTGCAATGGCGGGTTTGTGGTGCCGCCGAATCATCGCGGAAGTGGCTACGGCTCCGCTCTGGCTAAGTCCTACGTTCACTATGCACCCAAGCTTGGCTATCAAGCAAGTGTGTTTAATCTCGTCTACACAAATAATTCGGCATCGGTAAAGTAGGCCTATTTCGTCGCACTCGACGCCAGCTGCCACTACTGACCAAAAATTAGGTTGTGGGAGGGCTTGAACTTCAAGAAAGCTGGCTTGATCCCGAAGGCCGGCCGTTTGAGACGGAAAGATGGAAATGGAGAAGAGTACGTCGACGCTTGGGTGTTTTACAAAAGTTTCGTCGACGACGGACTTGCTTGAAGCATCCAGTTGGTATCACGTCACTGTCAATCGACTTTGCCTTTCAATATACTTAATCCGGTTTTTTCGATACGCGCTGAGCATGGGGCACGCAACTCGCGCCGAAGAACCCGGAAAATGGTGCTATCCGCGACAAAAATCATCGTGGATGCTGTTGGCTACTAGCGAGTGATACGGATCGTAATGGATGGCTCGGTGAAAACCGTATATGCGCCGTTTCCACGAACCCCGGCGGCACCGAGGACACTATACGGCTTGTGCAAAGCGTAAGACTTGCGGACTTGAGCATTGCTTATATATCATCGGCGTATTGAGCGCGCAAATCAGATGGAGGCGGGAGAAGCGCCATAAGATTAGATTGGGTTTTTGGGTTTCGGCGCCCGTTCCTGTGAAGCGCTGTGCTCGGCGCGTACTCCGTGATCGTTCCTTTATTGGGCGCAATAAATAAAACAGCTACGCAAAAAAGAAGGGATCCTAAATATCGACGTACTCTCAAACATGGGGTACATGTTGAGGAGATAGCAGTTTGAAGGATCCCAGAAGTGAGAGGAACGAGCATAAAAGATTGCCGGGGGACGGAAGAAGATGACTCAGATGGGGGGAGCATCGAAGCTGACCGCGAGAGCAATAGTACGGCGAAAGCCGTGAACTTGAGACCAAGTATGGGAAGTTTCCGTTCCTGTTCCGACATCCGCGAACTAGACACCAGTCTAGGGTCTCCGTTCTTGTTCCGGACTGTTAAAAATGCGCCAAGGACCGGGACTGCCGTGACGAAACTCCAGAGGTTGCGTTGAGGAGCGCAGGAGAAAGCGCACGGATGCCATGTGGGTGAGGGTCCCCGAGCTCGGCCGTGTCCGTACCCCGGTTCCCGGCTGTAAATGGGGATCCATCGGGCATTGTTCGGTCGGCCAGCTACGCCCGTGAAAAGCTACCAGCGTGGATCCCCGGCACTGTTCGACTGCGCGTGCGTTGTACAGCCTAGGGGCAGGGGGGCTCCGACAAGGCACGGAGAGGAGATCCACGACAGGGCGTGTGCTGTTAGGGACCGATGAGGAACACACCGGTGGACTTGTGGGAGTGGGTGAGAATCCGAATCGGAGAAATATGGAGCGCATATTTCACGGTCAGGTGACTCGACTTCTATGCTTATGGCATCGCGCGACGCGTGCGAATCGCGATTGATTGTTTTGACGCCCATGCTCTGCACAGGAACTAATAGAGATTATTCACATGCAGTTTTGCGGAGCCTCAAAATCGTTGAGTTCGACACAGCTTGAAACTCAAGGCTCGGAGACTGGCGTGCGGAGATCGTCAGGTTAGCTAACTTGGCTCGTGTTCCAGTGCACTCTCACAATATTAACTCCTCGTATCAAGCAATATCTGACTCCGCAGAAATCGACGTCAGATCCCTCTTCATCTCAGTTTCATCTCGTGGATCAAGGCATGGAGGCGACGTAGTATTCTATGCATGTTATGTTGTGTGATTAACACGGGTATTCGCCATTATACCGAGGAGTAGGTATGCATCTTTTCTGGGCGCTGATGTCAGAGGCCCTATTCCATAGCGTCGATGATTGTCATTGTGCTACGTAGCGCAGAAGTAAAATCAAGGTGCTTTGCACACGCGAATCACAATCATATTAGGAAGCTCGACTCCCTTCTTTGACGAACATATGAGCGAAGGGCTTTCTGGCACCCACAGATAGTTTGGGGCTGAGATACTATCTGGGTGGACCACTTGAACAGATTGCCGCTGACGTCCAGTGTGAACACCCGTCTCTGAAGCTACAGCAATCGATATCGCTGACTCGGGGTCCGGCGGGAGTGTATCACACAGCTAAGTATACTTTGCTACCCCGCGTATTAGCTGCTTGGCGCCGCATCCACCGGATGCAGAAGAACTGCATTCTCGGTAAACATAACATTCGATAACATGCTGTTTCTCGGACAGAAATCGCGAGCTCGTTTCAAGTATCTCTCTGGTATCCCTGTAGTCTGTCTGACTGGTTTTCAACAGCCAGCATCCTGCTGTATAACACGGCCTTTCAAGACGGGCCAGAGTCCCGAGTAGTTGTTCTTTGATTCCGGAAAGTCTCGAGATCCCGATAGCAAAGTTCAAGAAGTCCAATAACTCCGCCGTGGGGCAGGTGAACTGGCGCGCGAAGACAAGGTGGCTTTCTAATGGCACCGAATATCTCAAGTGTTACGGCGAGAGATACGTTGCTTGCTGCAAGCGAGCCTCATTTTGTAGTCGTGCCCAGAAGCGAAAACAATGTTGTTATGTGGCGACAGTTTCTGTGAAGGTTTGCGGCCGAAATTGCGGCCGAAAAAGAAAGCCAGGGAAATGGGCTAATCCCGCTGTAGGCACGCGGCGGCACGTTGCATGATTTAAGAACGGAAGCTTTGCTAATGGGGCAAAGCACCATTTACGTGGGCAATAACACAGCCTTCGGACCGGAAAAGCAAAGACGTTTCCAACAGAATGATTTCATGCCTTTTTGGGACGATACTTTGCATCCCAAGACTGCCCCGAGCCATTTAGCTGGAGTCATGCTTCCGCGAATAGGCGTTCAAGTTCCGGCGCGTGAATAGCAATGCCATGAGCTGCGCCACTCCTTGTGAGTGAGGATTGCGTGTGGGCGCGCATGTGGGATCGACAAAAGCAGTGATGCCCGGAAGAAACACGCGGAACGGATGACTCTCGGGGATGGTGTCGGCGGGCAGCATCGACATGCGAATATAGCGTTGACCGGTTCGGTGTTATGGCCGGCGGTGTTCGCACCGAACGCAAAACCCGTGTGCTGCGGGGATGCGGCATTACTGGCATGGTACGGCGTAGTAAATAGATGAGCCGACGCGGTGAATTGAGTTTGGGATGGTAACGCCGCGATATGCGGTCGGGCACGAGCCAAGCGCGGGCTCGAGAGCGGTACAGGCCCCAACGCGGAATGCGACGGTTAGGAGCCGAATGGCATGGCACAGGAGAGGAGAAAGCAACAGCCTAGTCACCGCTGTCACGCAGGGCGCAGCGGAGGAGGCAGTGCCGATCAGTCCCTCTTGAACCCCGACGCTCACGCCCTTCCCGGCTCCCCCATCCGCACTGCTGTCTCGTATATAACCCACCCTCTTTGCCCCTTCCCTCCTTACACACCGGGCCCTCCTCAGTCATACCTACGCTACTGGCCGGATAATTCCCTCTCCTGCGATTGCGATTGAGGTCTTCAGTTGATCTCCAGTCCACCAGGGTCCCACTCCGCACAAGGTCTCCACATCTCAACTCTCCAGGTGAGCAGCCACTCCTTGCCTTTCCCACGAGACAGTTTTTTTTTCTATCGTGTCTCTTCTATTTGGGGGCGGTGATGGGATCTAAGATCTGGATCTTGACGCTCGGATAATAAAGACAACCTTCCTGTTGGACGCACTCGCTTGCCTCACAGCTTATATCCTGCCATGTCTATGCACCGATCCCTGACGAAGCCCCGTTTATAGAGGCACATACCCACCGCCCGAGCCACCCCGTGACGCTTTTTAAATAATGGCCACCGCGATCCACCAGCAACCTCCCCATCATCGCGACATTCCAAAGAAGGGCGTCCCACTCAATGCTCCTCGGCAGTCGGCGTACTCGGTACCTCCAGTCAGTTTGGTGCTCTCGCCACCGTCCTTTTTTTCTGATTTTTCCTCGCCACGCAACAGCAGCCTCAACCCCAGCCGACAAAGACGGACCCCTTTTACGGCTACGAATATATTGCTCAGCTGAGCGCACGGTTCATAACGCACCTCTTTGCATGCCCACCCTTCCCCCCGCAATCCACACATTCGCAGGCGAAGCTACCCTATTTTATTGCCTATGCACTCCATCGCACCAAGCTGCACCAAGCCGTGACCTATGCGGCCCTCGTCTTGCTGCAGCGCCTAAAAGCGCGCTTTCCCACTGCACGCGGCTCCTCCGGCCACCGCCTCTTCATTTCCGCCTTTATGATCGCCTCCAAGGTCATCTGCGACGACACTTATTCCAATAAATCGTGGAGCATCGTCGCGCAGGGCATGTTTACGCTGCGCGAGATTAACCAGATGGAGCGCGAGATGTGCAACTATCTCGATTGGGAACTCACCGTCGATAACCCTATATTGGGCAATTTCGAGACGATGGTCCAGCGGGACTTCCCTCCGAATTCCAAGGGACCTTACCCGACGTATTCCCTCCACATGGTGTCGAAACGCGCGGCCAAGGCTGCTGCTTCCACCTCTGCCACTCCCATCCCAGAACCTAACTCCACCACGAGCCCCATTCCCGCGTTTGGCCAACAGCGCCAGGCGACGCCGACCAAGGCCGCATCTTATCCGCCGCCACCGCCACCCATCGCTCCCCCTCCATTATACAAGAAATCGACGTCGCCGATGACCCCCGACACGCCCTCTCACAGCTATTCCAACACCACGTCGCCAGCGTCGTCGATATCGCCGCCGACGCCGACTGGGCCCGTGGACTTGACCGCCAAAATCCACGAAGGGAAGAACCATTACGAGATATCGCCAGGCTTGGCGATATCCAGCGAAGTACCGCAAATCCACCCTCTCAAGGGCAAAATGTTTGCCTTCGCTGTTCCGGCCGTCTGGTAGCTCCCTGTCTGGCCTGCTTCATTCTCATCGCTCGTTCACCCGCATTACAACGTTTTTGGCTCTCGCATCTCGGCCATGGCAATCACACTCACTGTATACTACTACAATCCGCATCACCACCGCACAATCGGACTCCTCATACCCGCACTCACCCATTACTTATTGGCCCTTTCCTGCTGTATTAATTGTTCTCATTCTTGCGTCCCCCCGACACACGTGGACTTTCTTCTCCTCACATATCTTGGGCTTTTCGTCGCATCTACATCTAATGTAATCCTACCTACACTCATACCCACCGTCTTTACCGCTGAGCAGATATATAGCAAACTCAATAAAAATCGACAAACTACGCTCAAACCTGCCTTCTTAAGCGCCCACCAACCGGCTTTCCCTTTCTTGGACGGTCGGTGCACGTTCTGCTGCTGTTCACAACTTCACATCGCATGATTATCTTCTCAGTACTTATCGTAATCTCTGATTCTCTGGCTGCGGGGATCGTCGAAGCACGTTTTGTTCTGATAGTGCCCGCGAGCCGCCACAACTATTTCTCCAAGCGGGCGCAGGGTTAGCGGCGAGCGCAGGTTAGTAGTAGGTTAGTGCGCTCCTGTTACCCGACCATCATGATCAGCGTCGTGTGATTACTCGGGGAAACCGGCTAGGGTGCGCCGCGCCGGCGGCCTGAGCAAGCCCGTGCGCAGCTCTTCCTTCTACAACCGGCCCCGATGGGTCCACTCTTCTCTCGCCTCCTCACCTTTGGGCCGCCATCGCCGGATGGGGGGCTTGGCTCAGGACGCGGCCAATGCACTGGAGAATCCGCTTCCGCGACAGGTTTATCGACGATTTTCCCACACATGAGACCGTACAGTATGGCTGGACCTGCCAGTCTACGTCCGCGCCTGGTGATAAATCAATCAACAGTGGTTGCCTGCAAAGAAATGGGCTTTTTGAAAGAACGTTCATTTCAATAAGAGATCCTCATTTCTTTGCAGGGAAACGACTGTCGATTAATTTATCAAGCGCGGGACGTAGACTGATAGACAGGTCCAGCCATACCTGTAACGGTGACATCATGATGTGGGAAATCGTCGATAAATCCTATTCGCTGAACACGGATTCTCGGGCGTGACGTCGGCCGCCCTCGGATGTAGGTGACTCAGGAGCCAGGTTGTTGTTAACCCTGAGCTTGCGTCTTCAAGCTGTGATCTGCGGCATGCTACAGCTGATACCTCCTGACACTCCCGACACGGTGCTGTGACCTTCGACCGCCGCCTACGCCAACCAACCAGCTATTGTCCTTTTACGCTGCCTCGGCTGCTGCCGCCCGCGGATCTTCTGCGTTCCTCAGCATCATTTTCTTTTTACTCGGGAACGACTTGTGGGTGTTATGGTGGGCGCTTCGTTGCGGCGCTTTGGCGTTTGTGGGCGCAAGCTTGTATAAGGCACATTGCGCTGTCGAGGTATTCCAGCACAATCTTCCTCCTTTCAACGTTAATGCATCGCAGTAAACCCCGCGCTACTGCCGGCGGATGAAACGCTGCCCAAATGCTCTCACCTTATCTCCCTGCGACTTGCCTAAAATATATGCCTTTTTCTCTGGTTTCCTTCCGCGTGCCGTGAATATGTCTGTCTTGTCTTTTGGATTCTGATAGAACCATATGTCTTCGGTGGGAAAGAGCGGAAGTAAATGTCGACCCCACGCCCTTCCAAAATTAAACCCCGCGGCTCGGTTATGTAGTTCGCGAGCTGAATCTGCCATAAACCATCACTGTTACCGACCTAGGGCCCTTCTATTCACAGACCTTTCCCCCAGCAGCGCGTTTCAATCCTGAACCCTCCTTGAGTGGGAAAATCGTGATCGTTACGGGCGGTCAGTGGCGGTTCTCGCTTTACGTCACTGCTACTTTCCGCTTTGACGCTCTCAAGCGCCCAATTTGCAAGTTATTCCGGGATAGGCGGGGAGAAAGTGATTTACAGTGAAGGTTTGTTAAATAGCTTGGGCGCCTTCGATGCTTTGTCTGCTGACGCGCTTTTCAGGAGCTTTTAAAGCATAATGCGAAGGTGTACATCGCCGGCCGCAGTAAAGTCAAATATGAGGAATGCATCCCCCGTTTGAGGAGGGAGACAGACGGGAGAGATGTTCTATTTCTGGAACTTGATCTTGGGAATCTAGGGAGTATCAAGCGCGCTGCCGAGGGATTTTTGAGGTAAAACCAGACTCTAGAGGTAAAACAAAGTCAGATTCTGGCTGAACAATGTCGTAGCAAAGAGCACGAGCTCAATATTCTATTCAACCATGCGGGACAAATGTTACCACCCGCGGAAAACATAACTGTCGACGAATATGACGCACAGCTTGGAACAAATGTCCTTGGTGAGTAGGATGTAAATTTGACCCTGGCTTGACTTGAACATCGCTATGCAGGCCACTGGAACTTCTATCTGACCAAGCAGTTACTTCCAGCCCTTAAAGTTATAGCTGGAGCAAAATGTTTGTCGGATGGTAAAGCGAGAGTGGTCAACGCGAGCTCAATCGCACATTACTTTGGCTCCTTGGATTTCGGAACGTTTCGGACGGTATAGCCTACAAGGAATTGTTTCAACCGCCCTGAACCCTGGCGCGTTTCGCTGCTCCGATTTTCCACAATGCAGTATCCAAGATAATCGGGCCACATAACCTCTTGACAGACGAACGTTCCTAAGTACCAGGCGGCGACCAGGCGGCTATGGTGGTGAGAATACTTTTGTGTCTCGCTGTCATTCCTTCGAACACAGGATTTCATCCTGCTTGAGCCCCATTATGGTGCAGCTGTGGGCCAGAAACAGCAGGCTACAATGAAGAGTTCGGAACAATCCGATTGTTCCGAACGAGTCCGCGTTCAATGCCGTGATTCGCCGGCTCGCCGCAAAATTCTGCGATGAATTTTCACTGGCGGCTATCGCAGTCATTTGGCTAGCCCGCCACGGCGGCCCCTCTCTTCTCGCATCCCTGCAGATTCATCGTTATCATCACGGATCTCGTTGTGGCGGCGAGGTTCCCGTTCGTACTGCCTTCATTGCACTTCAATCTTGATAGGGAGGACGCCGCTGAAGAGCACCCATTACCGGAAGCGCCCCATAACGTTTCCATCTTTTGGAACCCTGGTTTCCGTCAGGGTCGCTCAGGTCAGAGTTTCTATTAACGACGAATAGGCGCGCTGTTGTTCAACGTTGCCGTATTTCTTACTCTCTGTTCCCCGAGCCATGACTCTGCTGTCCGTGGATCATTAACTTCCTCGCCTCGTCTTGTCCTGGGCGGAACTACCCCTGCCCTATGTTTCTTCTCAAATTTGAGAGTTTCAAGCCCCTACCTCATCTCTTGAAATAAGGAGAATACATATACCATCCGTAGATATGTAGCTTGCGCCGTCAACCGATTCTCTCTCTCTCCGTTGCTTGCCCAGCGTCGTCCAGTTGACCTCCTACCAAGGCGATAACGCGCAATCTCAGTCCTTGTAGAATCATTTTTTCTCACACGTAAAATTTGAGGCAGCCTAGGGTTGGCCTGTATTTTTGGACGGTAGTGTACTTATTCCAAGTGCACGTGAACGAACCCTGACTTTCTGCAATAGGCGCCCGCCTAGCGCCGGCTTGGCCTTCGTCGCGAGACCTGGAGCGCAGAAAGAGATGAGAGTGAGAGCGAGAGTTTGGGATCAAATGTTTATTTGGGTCCGAATGCTCTCGAGTCGATCCAGTGGATTGCAGGCTCAAGCCAGCTACGAGGGACATGGTAATTACTGAGTAGGTGAGGTAGAATGAAAATGATATAAGAAATTGGAATAGGGACGGGGTCAAAGATCGTATGTGACGACGATGATGTAAAGAAACTGCGAGCACAGTGTGAGACGCGGATGTCTACTGCTGCAGCTCGCAGGCTATATATATGTATGGTGTCGAGAACAAGGCACGAGAACAAAGCGGGATAAGGGACGTCGGGAACATGAATGTACGGAAGTGGGACAGGAGCTAGGACGAATGCTATGTAAGAGGGAAACGTACGCGAGAAAACAAGGCGCGACACGCGTCGCGCATCGCATGAGGAAAGAGGCCGTGACTCCGGTCGTGGCCTGTCTGCTAACCACGGGCAATGCCTACATCACCACACATTGCCCTTCCGAACACATAAGCATATCACGTGCAAGCATATCTCGTTGCGTCTGCCCCTCGTTGACGATGCCGTTCGGACTCACCATCGGTACAGAACGGGCGACTGCTCTCCAAGTGCGTCCCTAAACCTGTGCTCTGCTCTGTCGCTCACTTTATTTCGTAGCAATCTATCCAGGATGAGCTCACGAGACGGAATTATAGTCCGGAACCTGGTGAGCTCAGCATCCCTAAAATCCCCGGAATTGTCTCTGACCCTTCAATTTTTAGACCCAGTCATGGCTGAGTATATTACCATTATGATCATTAACAACAAGACTGCTTGTGCGTCACATTGGGGCTGGTTTCACTTCTTTTCCTGACTTTTATTGTTAGCTCAAATAACGAGCGAATTAGAAGACTGTACGTCCCGTCCTCTGGATCTCGTCTTCGGACCCCATTGACCCACTCCCCTCTGCAGTAATAGGCTCAGAATTCGGTACCACTTGTCTAAATCTCTCCATGTTTTGCGTTGCTAACGATATCTGGTAGACCCCAGCTTCACCGACTGGCTTTTCTCCGAGGCCGCCAAAGGAGCTGCCGAGCCGACCTCACCCACGCAGGCCGAGCCCTCTACCTCTCAACGCGCCCCGGAACCGGTGCCACAACGGGAGGCTGTCCCCCCGGCTTCCAATGACTCGTCGCGGCGTCCGCGGAACGGCGTATACCAGCAGGCTATAACGCAAGCCCTCCCGTCGACATCACCCTCTGGCCAGAAACGTTCCGCATCCGCGCGCTCACCCTCCCCAAACCACTCCAATAAGGTCCGGCGGACCGATGTTCCTACAGGGCCCCGCGCCATGCTCCGCGAAGGCCCGTCAAATTCTCGGAGTCTTCTCGACCGAGTAGGTGGACCTGGTGGCGGTCCGATGCGCAACAACTTCGGCCAGGACGATATCCAGTCTCGCATTGATACCATCGTGAACAACCCCACGCCTGAACAACAGCAGGCCATGATGATGAACGCGGGCTTCCCGATGGGAATGGACATGAACGTCATGAATGCTGGGATGGCCAACCCGTTGATGCTGCAGGAGATGATGATGAACCAAATGGCGTTGATGGCCCAGATGGCGTCGACCATGGGCATTATCAACCCGGCGACGGGGCAGTTTGGTGGAGGGCCAGGATTCGGGATGCCCGGCGATATGTCGATGTTTCCCGGCGGGATGGATAACGGCGGGTTCCAAGGGCCAATGGGGCCCCACAACGGAAGAGGACGGGGCAATGGACGAGGTAGAGGGATGGGACGGGGCAATGGACGAGGGGGGTCGACACCGTCCGCGCCGAGGCCGACGCCAGACAGTTCTGCAGCGCCGCCTTCCGCTGTGCCCTCCAATGCGATCCCGATCGTCGCACCAACACCAACTCAGGCGGCTCCGGCATCTCCCGCTCCCGCAACGGGCGGTCTTACGGGATTCATACTCCCAGAGCGACCGCAGTCGCCCACGTTATGCAAATTCGGTCTCAAGTGCACTAATGCGCACTGTCGGTATTCGCATGCGTCCCCCGTGGCGACAGCCGAAAGTGGGGTCGTACTGAGCAACGAGGCGTGCGACAAGGGCAAGGAGTGCAAGGATAAGGACTGTATCAAAGCGCATGTGAGCCCCGCCGTGCTTAATCCTCAAGGTATGCTTCGTCTATCGAACCCCGTTTTCCACGCTCACATAGATCTTTTAGCTGCGGCGCAACCACCCCCGCCGGTACATCACCACGCTCACCCTCCCCCGGCTCACCACCACCCCTCGCCCGCCGGCGTGCCGTGCCGTTTTGGCACCGCGTGCACCCGTGCCAACTGCACGTTCACGCACCCCCCGGGCCACGCCTCCCACGCCGCACCGAGCAGCAGCACGAACGCGCACTTCGCGCAGCAGTGCCACTTTGGCGCTGGCTGCACGCGCGCAAACTGCCACTTCCAGCACCCCGAAGGCCGTGTGCTGCCCACGACATTCCACCGCGGCCTCTCGACGAGCGCGCCGCTCGTGAACGTCCCGACGCCCGAGACGGGGTCGATGGGCGCGGGCGCTACGAGCCACCATCGGAGCGTGACGTTTAACCAAAGCGGCGGGAGCGGCGCCAACGTCAAGGAGAAACTCGAGAAGCAGATGAAGGAGATTGAGGAGAAGAAAAGCGAAGCTGAGAAAGCCGTGAAGGCGGCCGAAGAAGCTGCGGCTACCAAAAAGGAGAAGGAGGAGGTCAAGGCGGTGACCATCTCCGCATAGTATTAAGCACGACGTCGCGGGGGACGTTGTATGTAACTCTTGTGCCATTATTTACCGCGTCTCGGTCCGTTTCCTCTCATTACACCCCTACATACCTTTTTTTCTTTTTCTTTTTTTTCTTTTTTTTTTTTTGCCCGCGCTCGAGATACATACGGCGCGGGCTGGCGGGAGTGGATAATGCACCAGGCTACTTTCATCGGGAGGTCCACAAAGATGGGCCCCCGATTCCGCTCCTCATTTTGTGTTTGTTAAGTATATTCCGAACAGTGCAAAGCACCCGAAAAACCTGATATAAAATCTATATTCGGGTCCCACCGCCCTTGTCCACGGTAAGGCGTATTTTATCACCACTATCCACATCCTTGAACTGTTTACATACGCCGAGTCAGTACGAGAAACGGGCAGGGGACGCGGGTGGGATAGCAGACCGTAAGTTCCCTCGTTCGGTGTAAGCTCTCGATTTCGTCGATCCGGTCTCGGACATTGTCCAGCAACTCGTCGAAGCCTTCTTCTTCTACAACCTCTCTCGAGGCGTGGAGGATGAGCACTGTGTAGTGTTGGTTATTATGCGTCTGGGATGTAAATTACAGCTACTCACTTGAATCCGGACGAACGTCGTGGTGCACGTCGATGGCAATGATATTTGCTCTATCCAGATCTGTTCCAGCCAAGTTGTTGTGGAATGCATTATCGCTTTCCTAGAGGCGAAGCGCACCTTCCAAAAAGTCGGCACGAGTCATGATCTGGCGGCACCTCCACTATACTTAAATGTGAGCACATTGGAACTAAGAAGAGAGAAAGGTGCACACGTACGTATGGGATTTTAGGCATCGGCAGGTCCATGTCGATTTTATCAATCTGGCCTGTGGCGATCGCT
Source organism: Mycena rosella (assembly GCA_029378255.1). Taxonomy (NCBI): domain Eukaryota; kingdom Fungi; phylum Basidiomycota; class Agaricomycetes; order Agaricales; family Mycenaceae; genus Mycena; species Mycena rosella. Next base: position 47,705 of record JARKIE010000095.1, read on the forward strand.
TCATCGCGAACGCGTTCTGGGGATCAATGTTAGCGTGGAAAACGGGTTGGATAAACGAAGCGCACCCTGTTCTTTCCTTAGCTTGACAAATTCGCGGAGTAATAACCAAGAACAGCTGCTCCATTTTTGCTATATGTATGCACTTCAACACAAAATAAATACATGAAAATTGTGAGATTTATACCTCGTCCATTACATCGTCGTCGCAATCCGGGATCAACCCTGCATCGAGATAAGTTCAAGAGGTCGCTGAGGAAACGTCAAACCGACCAATTTGACTACGGAGCCACGCCTTTTCGACAGCAAGCAGATGCTTCGCCATTTCAACCAGGTCTTTCGATTTGGCGACCTTGTTCGTTATCAAGGGCGGTTCAGTCATGGACGTAAGTTGAGCTACATACCTTGTTCAGATACGAGAGGCGTCCGCCGACTATCGAGACAGCCTCGTCGACGATAGACGATTGGATGTTCTTTTGCTTCATGCTCATGTGCATACGGGTAGCCGCATGCAGTGCCTCCTTGTTATCTAGGTCGTAGATACTGAGGGTATGCATCCGCGAGGCGGTCTTGCCTAAAGTATTTCGTGAGTGTCGCGAAATTGAAGGACAAAAATGGCGTACGCATCACGTAGAATGGCCAAAAGTCGTCCCTGTAAAAAGTCAGCGCCAAAATGTTATGAGGAAGGGCGGCCCAACGTCATGAACACGCAAGTAACGATCCCTGCGACGAGTTTAAAACGGCAAAGTAAAGATTTGGGGATCTGAAGACATACCGCTGGCTGCCCAAGCTTCAGCACGCTGTTGAAGCTGGAGCAACATGCTCCGGCCGTCGTCGTCATTCTTGAAAAAGTGCACGTTATTGATGATGAGGACGAGGGGCTTGCCTCGCCGGCGAGCTGCCTTCAAGGCGACCTTTTCCAGCTTGTTCATCGCTGCAGGCGATGAGCCGGCGAAAATAAATGAAAGAACGAGCTGTTACCTCGCTCGATATCAAGCGCAGGTCCACCTAGATGCAGTTATTAAACGCGAATTACAGACAAAGGAGACGATCAATGCCTTCTCTGGGATCCCGCCGTTGAAAGAGCCCTGTCTGCGAATCCTCGTTGTACTCGTAGTTTATCGCCTTGCCGAGTTTCAGTCGGAAAACCTGGTGGTCATCCGATGTCAGAGATGCAAGTGGCGATAGCAAGTGCAGACCTCGAGGTCAGGATGAGCATCCAGCATGGCTACACCATCTGCCTCACATGCAGTCATGGAGTCGAATATCATTGTGCCCTTCCCGGAGCCCTGAATAACGCATTATGGTCAACATGAAGAAAGCGGCGCCGCATGAACTGCCGACCTTGGGTCCAAGCAGGACAAAGTAATGGCCTGGCTCCTCCCCTTGAACAATGGCATCGATCCAGTCCTGTTCCCGCCTCCGGAGGTGCTGTGTCCACGACCCCTCTGCGTCAAATTCCAGTTCGTCGAGGGGGTCGAGGGTGTTCTGTGCCGCCGGTGGTTTATTCTGGTACTGTAACGTTGCCAGCTCCAGAGCAGGATCGTACCCGGCCGCGAACGCGTCCTCAATCTGATTTCCATTTCTTAGAATATAAAGAAATTGGGAGAGTGCCGATACGCGCCTTTCTTAATACATTATATTTGTACCATTTGACATATGCTACACCGCCGACGAACACTGACGCGACTGGATTAACAGGCGCTCTCAAGGGCTATTCTATCGACATACCCATCATGAGACCGACGACGGTAGTGAGCGCCGCATCCCGCAAGGAGTTTCCTCCGAATATTGGACTGCCGGGGACGTTGAACGGTTGGGGCGCGAACGCTGAGCTCCCGTCTATGGGATCTCGTGCGTGTCCTGGGGCTTCCACCGATTCTGTCGCGTGCACGCGCGAGGACGCCGAGGTGCCACTGGCGCTGCTGGATGACGCGCCGTGGGCACTGCTCGAAGTTGCGCTGGCAGCAGGACGCGTCGGAGGTTTGGGAACCTTGGGCGGCGGGGGCGGGGCCTGAGAATAGAAGCGAGTTCCAAAAGGGATAAGAGAAGTTCTCGTGAAAGTGCGGGCAACGGGTGTCGGGTTAATGTTCGAAAAGCCATAATGGCACAAGGTGGTGAGGTTGAGGCTGCGGCTGGAACATTTTTGTGGCAGTGACAGAGGCTCCGCCCAACACGTGTGCGCCAAGCAACTTGAAGCAACCCGCCCGTCGACGGCGAGCGGTGATTCACCTGACGGATGACTCTTAATCTCGGAAATAATCCAGGCAGGCACACAGAAAAAGACAGAGGGGATCTTTCAAGAATACAGATAACAATACATTCATCCACAAACGAAGTACGAATATTTAACACTATGAAATACGAGCATTGCCCATGCGATCGTTTACGCGCTGACGGTGCAAGCGGTTTTTTAGGTGCAGCTCGTAGTTGGACAAGGTCTCGCCCGGGCCGGTAATATAGACCTACAGACGCGCGAAGTTAGCAAAAGGTCGTCAAGAAATCAGCAGAACCCCAACCTTTCCGGGACAATCTAAGCACTTTATGCGCCATTCTGGCGAGTTTGCAGCGTTATACTTGGGTACAACGTCGAATCTATCATTCTTCCACTCGACTTGCATAGCCTGCATTGCGTCTAATAGCCACTGAGGGCGCTAAGTAAAGCATTAGCGACGGGTCATGCTGCTCGTATATCAAGTACCTGTAACGATTTCGGCGGAGAGGAAGGCACGTCTGCAGCGGACCTCGGTGCAGATACGGGCCTCGGTGCGGATACGGGAGCGGTCGATGACTTCGGCGGGGCTACAGGAGGAGGCGCAGCAACATCGACAGGCGCCGGAGGAGAAATCGGAGGAGGAATAGAAGCCGGGACAACAACGGGCGACAGTTTCGGGGTCGGGACAGAAACAAGCGCGGCAGTTGGCGGCGGCGGCGGCGACGGGGTAGACGGCGCACGAGTCTTGATCACCTGCGCGAGTGGCCGTTCCGGCGTGCTAGACGCAGTCGAGACAGGCGAGACGTCGCGAATAGGAGATTGACGTGAAGGGCCTTCCCCACTATCGTGCGGCGTTTGGGGCTCTGAAGTGTCGGCCGGTGTCGCGGGTACGGTTCCGTTCTGGGGCCTTCCCCTCGGCCTCCTAGCGACATCCGTCTCCCTCCTCAGCCCAGCCGCGTGAAACTCATAATCCGAATTGTATTCAACCGGGCGCGGCTTCCGGTATCTGTGCCAGTATTTGCCTATAAAGAGCGCTCAGATGGGTCATCCCCCGCCAGCAGCAAGCGCACTTACCACAAGTACCACACTGCGATTTGTCGCCCAGCGGACCTTTGCGCCGTCCAACAGCAATGCTGTCGGGGCACCCGCAATTGGAACAATGCCACACGCCGTTGATCATATTCTGCTTCTGGCCCTCCGCAAACTCCTTCTCCTTGGCTTCGCGCTCGAGCTCCTTGGCGCGCTTCGCCGTAACCGCCCTGGGAGCTCGATCGGGTACAACCCGGGCGGCAGTGGGCGGCCTTGGCGGCGGATCGTTCTCGAGCGGCGCGGGGAGCTTCGAAATGTCCGCCGCGGTGGACGGTATCGGCGCTGGAATCCGGGCGCGAGGACGGAGCACGGCGATGTCGTACGGCGGGGGCTTGAAGAACCCTTTGGCCGTCTTCTCCTTGATGATGAGCGGCGGCGGGGCTGGGACAGCAGGGAGCGACGACGGCGTGTACGCGGGCCCGCCGTTCTCCGACGCGACGAGGTTGGCGATAGTGAGCGACGCAGCCGCGGCCGCAGCCCGGCGGGACATTGGCGCGGCGGCTGCCGCAGCTGCAGCAAGTACCGCAGGGTCCGGTTCAGGGAACCCAATCGCTGGTGTGCGATACGTCCGGATGGGATCCCGGTCCGGCAGCGCAACACCTCGGCGCCCACCCCGGTTCTTCTTACGTCGCTTGTTGTAGTCCTTGTCCCGCTCCTTCTCGTGGCGCTCGAGGTCCCCATCGTCGAGGTAGTTCAACAGCGGCGTGAAAGCCTGCACCTGCTCCATCGCGCGTGCACCGGACGACAGACTCGGAAGGAACGAGTTGCGAAGATCGTCGTCCTGCACCGCGGTGCCATCCATTGGGTGTCCCACAAGGAACAGCGACTTTTGGTACCCGTGGACCTGCTCCCGGATTGAATGCGCAATCGCCGTTCTGTGGACGCGAATTCGATGAGGTTATCCGACACGTAAAAACGGCAAGTCTCACCTGAACTCTCCACCCAAACCAAGCTCTTGTGTGTATATCTGCGCAAAGTCTTCCGGCGACGCCTCCTCATTGTCCAAGTCCCACTCAAACTGATCATCGAGTTTCATGGACCCAACAATGATGTCGAGCTACGGCCCGTAAGTACGCGTGAAAAAGCGAACAAAACACGAAAGAGACTCACTCGAATCAAAATCCGCATGTCCTCGTGAAGCGTTTTGGCGTTCACGGTAAACTCCTCGACCGACATCGGGCGCTCATTCTCCGGCTCATCCTTGATAACCTTGCGTCGTTTGCCCCCTTTACCCCGCTCCGTGCGCACGTATTCGGTTCTGAGGCGTTTCCGCCACTTGCACCACCACGCTGCGCTCTCACCCTCGAGCGTACCCGCGCGCAGCGTGTCATCCTTAACCAAGGCATCCCAGCTATCCCCCTCGTAGTTGGCAGAGTGAGCGCGATAGTCACTGAGCTGTCCTGGATCGCCTTGGTGATGACCCCGTGGTACGTCGGCGCGAGGTTATAGTCTTCCACCACCGTCTGCGCAAAATGCTCGGGGCTCACAACACAAGCTGGACGCGCGCGTCAGCTCAAGGATAAGAAGGCTAGCGGATGGCTGTACCGTTCATATTCCACACAAATGTGTCCCGAATCTTGTGGTGCTCTACATCAAACTCGAGGCGAATGGGGACGAGCTCCTCTGGCCGGTTGGCGTCTTCGGGGTCGAGTGTCCGCGGTCTAGAAAAATAATGAGGATTTTGAACGAATTTAATCCAGCGAACACGCACAGTTTCAGCCCCTCCCGCCGCGCACCCTTCCTACGCGACCCACCATCGCGGTCCCCCCTCCTCCGATACGGATACAGCACCTCAAACTTGTCCCGTCCGTGCGAAAACCGGCTAAGGTTCGCGTTGAGCGTGCCCTTCTCCCACCACGGTATATTATCCGGCCCTCCCAGTAGCTCGCGATACTCTGCACTCATACGCGTTTTCATCTCGCGAAAAACGCCCTCGTACGCACGGTCCGTCTCCAGCCAGTCCTTTACCGCTGCGACCTCGTCCGGGGTCACGGGCGGGATCGTTGTGAGGGACGAGGCGAGCGGAACGACCGTCACGCGAGTTACGTTCGGGTTGAGATTAACGGACGCCGGGAGTGGCGGGAGCGACGCGATGAGTGCGGGAGGGGGTGCGGCAGAGGCGGCAGCGGGGACGGCAGACGGAGGGGGAGGAGCGGGGGGTGTGGCGCTGGGAACGGCCTCTGTACGCGTGGGGGTCGGCGGGGCCGGCTTCATCGGCGACGCGGAGCGGGGCACGCTCGAATGGCGCTGGGGCCCCTGCGCTTGCCCTTGCGGGCCGCCGGACGACAGCTGTCTCTGTGGCTGGGGCGTCCCGCCGCCGTTGGAGGACAATGGCCGCCCGTATCCATTAACCTCGGAGCCAGACGCCGACGAGGAGCGCCGCATGAGCGGCGGAGGACCCATCGAATTGGAGCGGAGTACTTGCGGTTGCGGGTCGGAAGGTGGGAGTCTTTGTGCGGGGCGGTTGTACGGCGAACCCGGGGGGAAAGAGCCTTGGGCGGGGTTCTGCTGTAGTTGGTGCTGTTGTTGCGGCATTCCCTGCGTAGGGGCCGTGAACCCGGGGCCAAAATGCGGCGGGGCCAGTGGTTTCCCGAATTGGAAGCCATTCTGTTGTTGATGCGCGTTTTGTTGGTACTCGCCGCCGCCCATGCCCACAGGACTCCCGTTGCTCATGCCCATGCCCATCGCGCTTCCAGGGCGCTCATAAGACCCAGCGTGGTCGGAGGCAAATTGTTGCTGCTGGGCCTGTTGGGCCTGGATCTGCTGCTGGCGCATCGCGACCGCGTTCCTCATAGTCGTCTGGCGTTCGGCGGGGGTCATCGCGACGAGCTGCTCGCGGGACACGCCCATACTGGCGAGGAGCTGGAGCGCCTGGGGCGTGATCTGGGGCGGTTGTTGCATCTGCGGGGTGATCATCCCGCCGCCGCCGTTCATAAACGCGGGGTTCATCCCGCCGGAATTCGCGGCGGCGGAGAGGGCGGACGGGTTAAGGCCCGCGCCGCTCATCATCATCTGTTGCTGATGTTGTTGCTGCTGCTGCTGCTGCATATGGTTCGCCGGGTTACCCATGCCATTCATGAGCTGGGCGGGGGTCACGCCCCCGTATTGGCCTGGCTGCTGCTGTTGCTGCTGCTGGTTGTAGGACGCGAGCATGGCGGGGTTGATTCCCTGGGGCGAGCTCTGGTGCGCAAAGGAGGAATATGGGCCGCCCCCGTTGGGATTCATGTCGGGGGACGTGGTAGACCGCGACTAGGGGGGAACCGAAGGGCAGGACTGGGGGGAACGGAAGGGGCATTAGTGAGTGGTTGGGGGGAGGGAGGAGAGGGAAGGACGGCTTACGTGGGGGGTCCAAGCGTGGTTATGTGATCGGGGCTGTATTGTGCCGTGTATTTTTGGGCGGGAGGTCGGCCTCCTGCTTCCGAAGGGACGCGCGGAGTGACGCGAGAAAGACTGAAAGGTTCACTCCAGTTTTACACGTCACGATCAATCTCAAGTAAGCCGCGCCCAAAGGGGATGCCATTCACCAGCTATTAACATCCGAATCACTCTCCATCCGCCATCCTTCCACATAGCCCCCCACCCCCTCCCAGTCGTCGCCCACCGTTTCCCCCATAGCCTCCGCCACATCGTACTCCCACTGCATTCCATCATCCGACTCGGAATCGCTGCGCGCGCGACGCGAGTACCTAGCCTCGTCGTCTGACTGCGCATCGTCATCGAGAGCGCGTTTGTTGCGGCTGCCGGAAGCCCGATTCGAGTACGAAGGAACAATTATTTCTTCCTTCCGGTCCAGCAGAACGGAGCCTGGCCCAAAGCTGCATAAACGTCAGCAACGCGCGTAGGAAAGGCAAAAGGAGACGAACAACACAGGGTAAACGTGGCAGTCTGAATCGGGAGTCTTGCCGTCGTCTTTTTTCGGCCGTCTGCTTGCCGAGTCGTGTTAGCATAGAAGAGAAGAAGCGTAAAGGAGAAGCGTACAGCACGTAGGGCGAGTAGAAGTCCTCTTCATCCGAATGAAGCTCCTCTTCCGAGACCATGCCGACATCGACCCCCCGCTGCTCCCCCTTTTTCTTGGTCAATACCTTGCGGCGCGCACGGAACGCTTCATCTTGTTGATGCCACTCAGTGACGAGCAACTCGTCGTCGGACGTCGAGACCTCCCTTTCCTTGACTATGTAACCCTTCAGGCCCTCGTATCTCACGAGAACAGGCGCGACCGTGATGGGACCGGCCCAAGCTGCCGAGTAGGACCACCGAGGATCGATGGGCCGCCAGTGCTTCAAGTAATTTTCCAGCCTTTGCCGCCGAAACTGCTCGACCTTGAACGCAGTGGTCAGAGTGCGCGTCTCTTTGGCTATCGCCCGAGTCTGCTCGCGCATGGTGGCCGCTTGCGCCAAGTAGGCCTTGTTCTTGGCGGAGATAATGGCCATGTCTTGGATGAGGGTCTGGATCGCCTCGGACTCAGCTGGAGCCAAGTCGGCAATCTGCGCTTCCGTGAGCTCATTCACAGGCTCGACAGGAGGCTGGACGGTGGAGGGCGGAGGCGGCGGCAAAGATGGTACAGCGGCAGCTTGAGAGTTTGTTAAAGAAGAATGGCAATATGAAATCTTGGACACCCACCCGTCCCTGAATATTCGCCCGACTCGGCGACATCCTCGTGAGCAGCCGAAGGCACAGGTGGGGCATCCGCGGTGGTAGGAGGATGTTCCGAGTTGGGTTTAGCCCCACCAAGATTGTCCGAAACTGCTGCCGCGGGTTCCCGGGACGACGGAGACGCCGATTTGGCGCGTGCGACCGGCGGGGGACTGGGAGTATTGCTGCCGCGCGTTATGGAATTGAACACGTCCTTTACGCGCCCCACGAGTGTCTTGGGCGGAGTTGACTGAGGGGCTTTTGGGGTGGCAGGTCTATAAACAAATTAATCGACGCACTAAGGGCGGTTTCCAGTCTTCACTTACGGAACACCGTCGGGGAACCGCTGCACGAGTTGGCTGATTATCACCTTAGTGGCAAGGTTGGCCTTTATTTTATGGGCCTGCACAGAGTTTTAGATTTGGGAGCACGAGATGGGCCGGAAGAAGGTACCTTGGCGAGAGAAATAAGCTCGGCACGAGGCAGATTTGAGAGGGCAGTGGCGTTCATGTTAATCAGAGTAGATGTGGATGGAATTCCAGGCGTGCCCGCTTATATCTGGTTAGACAATAAAGCGCGGCGCAGGCCAAAGCGTCGGCCGCGACGCTTTGGGAACATGGCCCATCAGCGGTGGCCTGTGTATGCATTGTTCTTTGGGCGTGCCGGGCCACTTTTCGGCGTACGGTATTCCTTTGTTCGGCCAATTTGAAGACATGGTCGCTTGAGGAACTTGAAGCTTGAAGGCCAAGGCGCATCAATCCGAAACGGGTAATTGGCACAGCCATTCGACGCTGATCTCAAGTTGCCACCACCTCGCGTCGATAAATATTCAGAATCTACTCTCGTTTGCTACTGGTCTGCCGGATAGCAAGCATGGAACAACTCTACTCTCAGCTGAATTGCCTGCTTTCATTCAAGGTCCTCAACCTCAGAGCTCTTCGCATCAAGTCGGTGGCCTGCGCGCGCTTTGACCCACGAGGTTCTTGTTGCATTGTCCTACGCTTTGGCCCGCCCCACCCAGAATACAGTACATAACAACACAGCAAACTTGAGACCAGCCTGGCCACGCCCTTTGATTTCCCCACCACCATGTCCACCTCCTCGTCTCCCCGACCGACTGAAGATCAGCTTCGTGCGCTCACCCGCAAAGAAATCCAGGCGCTCGCGAAGGTGGCTAGTATACCCTTCGCTTCAGTTAAAGACGTTGACCAGACTAGAAGAGGGAGAATATCAAACCGGCGAATGCACCTTCAGCTACGCTCCTCAAACGCCTTCTCGCTAAATTTTACCCTACCGCCGCTAAGTACATATATTTTCGCTACCCTCGGCAGTTTTCTGAGCGTATTATTTAGAGAGTCCACACCGGGGCCGTCTACCCCGACCACATCACAGAAGAGTGAGCCACTTGGCATCCCTCCAGTTTCGTCATTCTAATATATATACCGCAGGGAAATCTGCGCGTCTTGCCACCACAGGAGGCCCCGTTCCAGCGGTCGTACCACGGGACCTCACGACATCGGCCGAGGACGTCCAGACCACCTCGAACTCTGTTCCCGTTCGGATCGACTCGCCTCCGCTTCAATCCACCTCGCAGCTCAGCACCCCAAACGCAGACTCTGCAATCCCATTCATAACTCCGCCGGTCCGCCTTGAAGCGTCCGCCGTCGAGTCACAGGGAGAAGCAGACTTCCCAGTCCCAGTTCCGTCCCAACCCTCTGCCCCCGCGCTTGTCCCACCCCCGGTCGAAAAACTTCCCGAGCCCGACTCCAAGGCCGAGCCCGACCCCCCAGCTTCGTCCCAACCCGCACCTGGCGCACCTCCGACCGACGGGCCCAAACCCGCAGAGCCGCCCACAACCAAACTCGTGGGCTCCTACCAACAGCGGGTCTACACACTCAACCGCCGGCTCATCAAAATCCCCACCGGGCTCTCCGCGATGGCCCGCATGCTCCCGCACCTGGAGCGCAGCGCGCCGCCCGTGCGCGAGGACGTCAAGACGTTTGCGTGGGACGGGTTCTACCTCGAGCGCAAGCTCGTCGCGGTGATGAAGACAGAGCACGCGCTGTGGGACGGCACGAACGTCATGCCTCCGGGCCCCGCGCGGGAGGCGTGGCATTCCTTCCTCGACGAGGTCAAGGCGGCAGACGCGATGGACGACGGGGACGCCGAGGCAGCCAGCATAGTCTCGACAGACTCGGTGACTGCACATTCCATGTCGAGCGCTGGCCGGAAGCGACAAAGAGAGGCGGAGAACGGCACATCGGATGACACCAGCTCAGTGAAACGTCGTAAAGATAAATTGTAGATTCTACTCCTTCGTTTCCAAGTCATCGTTCCATTATTTCCTACGCAAGATCGTGTACTTAGATTCCTTTCTACCGCTTCAATGTTCGTCGCGTATCGCCGTTTAAGAAAGGGAACTGCCCAACCTAGAAAAGAAAAGAGTCCGAAAAACATAGACGAAATAATTAGCCTCGGCTATATTTATTTATAAAGTTACTTGGCGGTCGGAGCGGGGGAGGCGAGGTATGGTATAGTGAAGGCGGCGATCAAAACCAGCGCGGCGAGCGTCAGCGCAGTCGCGTACGACTCGCGCCCCGCGGCGAGGATTACAGGTTGCGGCGGCAGCCGCTTTTGAGGGGCGCGGAAGGGTGGAGACGGGAAGAGCTGGACGTACCCGATGGATTTGAAGCCTTGAATACTGTTTTGGGGGTGAGTAACCAGCGCACAACCAAGACGAAAGGAAAGCAACATACTAGTATCCTTCGAGGTTGCGCTTGATCTCGTCCTCCATACCCGTCGGGACTCCGTCGAGCACAAAAGTAACGGTGGTAGAATCGGAGCCCTGTACGATGGTCGTCTTCAGCGTAGCGTAATGACCTGTTAATTCGGTTTAAACACATTGAAAACAGGCGCGACATGTGGAGGCATTCGTACCCGATGGCCAAGTCGGACTCTGCAGGGCCCAAGTCTGCACGATTTCGGTAGGCGGAGTGAGAGAGACATATTTGCCCTTGACTCCGCCGCCGAAAAGAACGTAGTCGGTGTCAGCTTTGGCAGCAGACTGGAAATACCTGAGCCAATCATAAGCCACGAGAAGAAGAGGACGGACCTGCGCCGAGGCACGCGACCACATCGGAATGCGCTTTTCATCCGTCAAGAGCCCGAAGAGATCGTCTGCAGCAGCCATAAACGATCCCTCAACAGTGATTTTGGTCGTGTTGATATTGCTCTTCTTCTCCACCGGTTTGGGAGCTGGTGGAGCGGCAGCCGAAGCACCAGCACCAGAGGACGAAGCTCCAGCAGGGGCGGGAGTACCAGATCGGCTGGGATCCCCACTGACAGTGAGATCCTTCCCGTGGGTGTCGACCAAGGCGACGGCAAATTCAGCGAATTTAGCTTCTAGAGCCGTAGGGATCCGAGATTTCGCCAAAGAAAAGAGCGCGTCGACCCTGCGAGCCAGTCAGCACGGCCAGTGTATAATCTGGTAGAGCGAACCCACGCAGGGGAGGAGGCCGTGCCAAGAGACCATTGATACTGGGCGAGAGTGAGTGAGATGTCGAATACTATAGGATCGACGTACAACGTAGTCCGACAAGCCATCCAGAGTGATTTCGTGGGAGACCTCGGGGATGGTCAGCGTCCCCTTGACTTCCGTCCCATCCGACGCGGTCCCCGACCAGGCGCAAACCACTTTGCAATCGTATATAGTGATCAGTCTGACGAGAAAATTTAGTCTACCCACACAACTCGTTGTATCGCCGGGGCGAGGGACGCACTTTGACTTTCTCTGGCCCAGCTCGATATCGCCGTCGACCTCGGTGACGCTGGAAATCGCGACGACTTCGGTGTCTTTGCCGGCTATGCTAATGGTGGTCAATTCGCGCTCGAACCACTCTTGGCCCCAACGCGTGACGTTCTTGTTCTTCCAGTGCCAGTTGGCTGTGGTCGGCGGGAGGGGAGCAGGCTGGGCCATGGCTACGACGTGAGATTGGCTGAGATAAAAGTCTACAAAAAAGTTCTAAGCAGAGCTGTGACAAACACGGACAACCGGATTTCTTTCAGTTTCTGGTACATTCTGTAACATTCATTCAGCGCCCCGCCTACGGACTCCGGAGTACATGGATCATGGTAATCGATTCCAAATACAGTACGCCGCGAATACACACGCGACATGTAGAAGCACATGGCTTCACCCTTGGAGACGCATGCGGATCTGCACTACAGTCACTAGTGCAATGGCAATACAAGAGTTAAAACAACACGGTATGAAGCAGACGCACGGGAGGACGCGCCCGGAGGTGATAGGCATGGCGAGGTGGACAAACGCAGGGAATACGATTCACGCCTTTGCCTTGCCCTTCTTCAAAACGATGCCCAGGGACTTCTTGTTGTCCACCTTGGCCTTCTTCATAGTGTGAATGGCGCTGGTTTTGGACGATATGAGTGATCGTGCCGAGTCGGGGAGCAAACTGAGCAGCGAGGGTTCCATGTCGTCCGCCTTGCGCTTCACAGTGACAACCGTTGGTTCTGGAGCCGGCGCGGCGTCCTCTCCGTCGGCCGCGGGTTGAGACGTCGAGCTCGCCGGCATCGTCACCTTGGCGAAAACCTCCCGTACGAGCTTCTCGTCCTCCTCCTCTATCCGCTTCCGTTCCATATCCTCCTCGTTCTCCAGCTCCTCGACGCCTATTCGTTCCAGGAGATCGACTGAAGAGTTCCCCACCCGTTCGTTCCGCGCGTTCCGCGCCCTAATATCCTGGAGAGCGTCCAAGATGTCCATCTCGCGCTTCGAGTCCGTCGTCCGATTCTCCAGGACCTTCATGGGGTTGTTCTCCTCTTCTTCCAGCTTTGCCAGCCGGTCGACCTCTTCGACTTCCCGCTCCTCTCTCCACGGCTCGAAATTCCGCGACGCGCCGTGCTCAGCGGTGTAGTCGGTGTTCTTCGGGTCTGTCTTGAAGGTAATCTCGGCGGAACATAGCGTACTTTCTGGGTTGTTAGCTTCAAGTACCCTCGGAGGTACGAGTCGACGCGCACCATTTGATGTAGAACCGGAAGATCTTGATGCCATAATAATCCTCGCCGTCGACGGTCTCCTTCCGGGCGTTGAACTTCTTGCCCTTATAAACGTACTCTCCGCAAGTGTTGCATCGCCTGGATAGCGGAGTCAGTGGTTATAAGGATAGCGAAAGCTTCTGTACACACATGGAGAATGGGGCCATGAGACGAACGACTTGCTGTGAGTTCTTGGGCCCCCGCCGTCTCGGGATGAGATCGGGGTCGAAATCCGGGGGGAAGTACTTGTTGAGGACTACTCTCTGTAAGCAAACGCAGCGTTCGGGTATGGGGTCGACGCACCTTTACGTTCAGCCATGTTTTAATAGGAAGAGGTGGAAGGAGGAAAGCCGAGGTTGACTGATCGGAACAGACGTAAACAACGCGCTCTTTCAACTTTGTGACTTTCAATTCGTCTCTGTTCAACCGACCCACGCTTAGTCGCTGTCTCCCTGTTGCCAGGACTTTCCTGGCTCGTCCGTTCGACTCGAACCAGCAGGACCTTTCAGGACGTCAAAACGCATTGAATATGATTAACTTTCAATGACCCGAAATTTATTCTTATTTTTTGCCGCGACCCTGACTCCGGAGATAGTAGCGATGCCTTGTCATCTTCTAAACCTAGAATGGCAAGTAATATAAAATATCCAGGCACTCCGATTTTCTGCTCCCAGATTTTGTGCTCACCTTCTCTCCCCGTCCACCATGCCCAGCAAACGGACGCGCAACCGCAACACCCCGGAAACGTACCCCGTCGAAGTCATTCTTCGCGCCGAGCGCACCAATGAACCCATCGACGGTGTGTTTGGGTCGGGCTGGAACTATCTAATCAAGGTAATCCCTGCCGCCTTCGTATCTTACGGTCACCAACCAGCCAATAGTGGAAGGGATGGCCCGACAAGGATAGCTCGTAAGTCGGTCGCCGCCTCCTCTTGCCCACCATGTACATCTTCCTACAGGTGGGAGCCTGTTAGCAGTCTCGTCGGCGGCTGCCAGCGCCTGTTGGAAAGTTTTTGGGACGAAATCGGCCATCAAAATCTGTCGATAACTGTCGAAGGGTTCCCCGCAATTCCGCGCGCGAAGTGGGTCGGTGAGCAGCGATGATTCACTTGTTCTTCGGCATTGCTAATCGACCGATGCCCAACTGAAGCCCATGAACGCCAACTTAGTCTTCAATCAATACCCGCCCCGACCACCCCGCGCTCCCCCAAAAAGAAGGTGGGGAACAGAATTCAATTTTTTTTATCGATAACCCACGAAAGGTTTCGTCGCACAGAAGAACAACCAAAGCCCCCGTTCGCCAACCAAGAATCACCTAAATCCCCGAACAAGGTATGTGTGCTGCCTCCCTGCAGCCCTTCTGTGATACTCAGTCTACTCTGCAGAAATCCACAAAGAGCACCGGCTTGAAGATTCCCCCTATCTCCCTGCCCTCTGCGTCATCTTCGGTATATCTCAGAATACTACCCGGATATTTTATGACATTTGACCGTAGCAGGCGCAGCCCACCTGGAGCGAAAGTCCGCCAACCCCGCCGGCGACACCGGACCCCATTTCACCACTTTCACCGCCCCTGACGCCCGAGCCCGTGCCCAAGTTTCCCACCATCGTTCAAACATACGCATTCACGCCCAACGCTCATGAGCCCATGCTCACCATGCACGATCCTACGTCTGACCAGCTCGCCGCGCCCTCCCCGTTGCCGCACATGCCAACGCTCTTCCCGGACGACCGCATGCCCTGCACGCCGACGCTCGTCCCGGACGACTGTACACCCCGCCCGACAACCGCGGCCGATATCTACCTCGGCTCGTGGGCCCCTGCGAACAACGAGGATGTGTTGGGCAGCTCGTCGTGCTTGGATTCCAGGTTCGTCTCGAGCGATGCACACATATCTACCCGCTAACTCATCCTGGTAGCTGTGATTTTAGCGAGCTGGTTGACTATATACTTGACGCTTCGATGGAGGAATTACTGGCTCACTGACAATATCTTGAACCTGTTCTTATTTGTATTGTTATCATCCTATCTGTACGCCGTAATATTAATACTGGTACATAAAAGTGATTTTCGTACTGGGGATAAACGTGATTGTATGTAGTATTGTACATATTGCGATTAGAAACACATTGGAGCCGCTAGTGGAAATGAACGAGTGTAAAACCGAAGTCATAAATCGTTCCTGAGTTCGCTCCAAGACGGGAGGTCAAAAAAACTGGGGAGATCCTCCCAGATTTTCTTTCGCCCCACACAGACGGCCTCCTCGTTCGGCGGTCGACACGCATCGCAGAATGGCAACCGTAAATCGGGGTAGAAGTCCAGCGCCGAGAGAAAGAGCGTATCCAGGTAGTCGTTCAGGAGTTCATCCCGCACATGGGCGCACTCCTCCGGTTGGGTGCAGTCTTCGGCGGGCTGCCACGAGCGGACCCATCCCATTATGTAGCCCGGGGTTAATTGCGCTTGCAAAAGTTTGTCGCGGGCCACGATACATCGGAGTTGGTCGCCTGGACCCAAGGATGCTGTCGTCCCATCTCCTCTTGGGATCCCACTGAATAACTCCACCTTACAGGGATCAGTCAAGATACATTCACAACGTCCAGTACGGTGGCACTCACCAGTTCCTGACTATAAAGATCGAGCACGCAGTAGTACACACAGGGAAGAACAGTCATTATGTTTTCTCTCTTGCCAGGGCGAGCACGTCAAAGACGATGCCGGGATAGTTCACGAGGTGTTTCGGGGCGTATCTGTGGCCCGAGTGTGCGAGCCTCGCATCGTATTCATCCAAAGTTGTGGGGTTTTCAAGCGTGAGCCACGCCACCGCGGCGTCGAGGAGCTTCCGAAAATCGTATTTGCGCCCGAGCCTAATGAGGGCGGCAACGAGGGGAAGAGTGTGCACCTTCTCGAGCAGAAACGTTCTAGCCGGGACACATAATGTCAGCGCGTGCCACCGAGGGATTCAGACAAACAAACGGACGGGTCGTACAACACCTCCAACAAATATTTGACGTCTTCGACGGCGTCCTGCAGTTCGATAATGGGGCAGCCGTCGACACTAGGCTGGTCGGATGGCTGGGGAAGCTCCTGCATGTCGCGAAAGAACGATGAGTGCAGCGCGAGAACGCTCCAATGGACGCGAAATTGAACGTCATCGGCTTGCAGGACGACACTGCCGTCTCTATGCCAGATTTCTGAGCGCGTTATGGACGCGTTGTCGGTTCGTTGATGCTTGGCTGGAGGCGAGGAGCTGCGGGAGGTCATGGTGGGACTAAAGAGGAAATGATCTGATCGACTGTGGCAAATCAAACCCACTGCCCGGGCCGGTTTTTCTTTGGTTCTCCGCACAAAGACAAGTCAGAAACAAAGCCCCAGACGCCAGAATCCAGGGCGCACACAGCCAAAGGTGCATTGAAGCTTGAAATATCGACTAACTGTTCCGCGGTCCCGGAATTAAAACCTCGCCATCACGATCCACGCAGTTCCCCATGGGATTGTTGACCCGTCCGTCAGTGGCAATGCACATCGATCATTTGCGTCTTCCCCGCAAATTAGTGATGATCCAGTCGAGGTCGCATCCGAGGATATCGATGGCCCTCCATACTCAACCCCAGAATCCCAGTTGGATGGGCAGATGTTCCGAGAGACCCCTCCCATAAAAATAAAAAATAAAAGAGTCCAGCGCTCAAACGAACGATGATGATGATGATGACCACAAATCCCGATTTGAAACGGTGGGGGTTGAGGTACGAGAATCCGGTACACAGCTGCGCGATCGCAGAGGAGGTCTTGCGCGAGAGGGAGGAGAATGAATACAGGGGGATAGGGACGAGAGACGGCGATGTTCGGTCGATATAGCGGAGAGCTTTCCCAGTCTTCGTCGCCTTCCAGCACACGTCCCAGGCTTGCAGCACTTGGAGGTGGATGTGTCGACGAACTGAGGTGAGGGATACAAAGTTATCGGGGTCGGGTTCGCATTCCGTGGCTTCCTTGGCCGCCGCATCAGCGAGTTCATTGCCCACGGTTCCGATGTGCGCTGGCATCCAGAGGTTGAGGATCGTGAGGTGCGGGAGTGAACGGAGAGCGTCCCGGATAAGCTTGTCATAGCGGATCGCGCGGAACTGGCCTGAGCGCGGCTTAGTGGATAGTATGCCGCGGAGCGCCGCCTGCGAATCAGCGACACAGAGTACGCAGTGGCACTCATCTTGCAGGGTCTTCGTCGCGGCACAAACCAGGCCTTCCATCTCCCCCTCGCACACTTGCCCGTTGCCCAACGGGGTGCATATCTTCTCCCTCTCCACGTCATCCTCCACTCTCACCGCCGCTCCGCCTGCACGTCCCCCCAGCAGCGACCCGTCCGTGAACCACATAAAGCGTCGGCGACGCTCGTTTCCCAGAGCCACCTCCAACGCACACAATGCATCCTGCGACGCCATTAACGCACCCAGCCTATTTCGGCACGCAGTCAAAGTCTACGCCGCAAACCAACCAATCAGTCCTGGACTAGGTAGAGGTCTGGGACACCACCACTCACCACAGGCTGCGGGCGCCCGAGCCCGCTCCCAAGCGTGCTCGACCCAAAGTTGCCCCAGCGAGAAATAAATGGCTCAAACGTGCCGGGTGTCGCCGCCAAAAAAAAAAATGGACGGGGATGCACGCACCGCCCATACGGAAAGGACGGCTCCGGCGTGGGCCGCCCCGCCGTCGTCGACCCTCAGCACGCGCGTGCGCAGGTCATACACCATCCACATCGCGCTCTCGGACGCCGCCGACGATCCGCGGCGTTGCCCCCGGACGTAGGACGGCTGCTGCGCTGCGCCGCGGTGGGCCCGATGAATGCATCGCATCAGCACTCAGCACGATCCGGGCCCAGCGGGACCCAAAAACCGACCTGTCCGCCGCATCGACGTCGTTGGGGGCGGAAGCCGGTCCGACTACTAGAGGGATTCACCGTTGCATCAGAGGAACGGTGGATGGGGACTCACGCCGCCAAAGAAGGGGTACGCAGGGCCGGCGTTGGGCACGCGCAGAGAGAGTGGGAGGGAGGAATCGGGGGTGCACGAACGAGAGCTCCAAGCCGAGTGGCGGGGAGCACATTAGGTATCCGGTCCCGTACCGGCCGTTCGTCGCCGAGAGGTCGAGATATCCGATGAGGTTGTTGGTGTTGGCCGGCTGGTTGACGCCGACGCCGCAGGTGACCCCGGTAACGCGCCCCACGAGGTAAGCGGAGCGACTCAGAGATGAGAGAGGACGGCGAACATACAGAACGGGCACGGGCGCCACGCAAAACAAATTCTGCGCCCGAATAAGGTCCTGAAAAATGTTTACGAGCCTCACCACAGGGGTCAATGAACCGATATCGTCCGTGACCATGCTGGCGGCGAGGTCCGTGCCAGTGATATACAGGGCATCTACGCATGGGGCAGCACGTTAGAAGTGTCCCCCCCAGAAATACACAGACTGCACGCACTGCTGCTCGCAAAGACGGCCAAGTCGTGCAGAGCTGTCGCTCGGTCTATCGCAGAGTCAAGGCCCCGCTAAGGGGTCGTAGCCCCAAATAGCGCTCTCGATTCCCCCGGAGGACCAAGGGCGTTCCCGCCGTCGGCGGGCGGGCTCAGACGAGGACCCGACGACTGCCGCCGCGCGTCAGTCAGTGCCTGCGTGTTTTCAGATGGCTGGGCGCACCGGCGGTATTCGGTTTTCGAGGGGCTGCTCAGCGCCAACGAAACGGGGTCCGGCGACCTGGTCGCGAACGACGCCACCTCCACGGCGCCGAGCTGCGCGTCCTGCGCGTCGAGGCCGCTCCCCGAGATACCCGAAGGCGCCGGTGCCGTTCGCGGGTGCCGTGGCATCGGCACGGGCGTTGCACCGACCCTGGAAACGCGCCGCGCGCCGAACATGAGCACCGCGCGGCGGTACAAGGGAGACATACGCGACCGCCGGCACTGCAGACCTCCGCGCCGGCGGCGGGCGCTAAAGTGAGGGGGCGGCTATAAAATAAAGTGACCGTCACGGCAGGAGCGGGGGCCCCTAAGCTAGGCCCTGAACGGGCGGGCAATGGCAAGGGCAGAACGTTAACGGTTGCATTGCGCTGAGGCTGGAGACGACATGGAAGTCCAAAGAGGAAATGATCGACCATCAATTTTAGCGTTCGGTTTGCGTTCGGTTCTCAGCTTGAGGCAGAAACGCGGCGAACGCGCATCGACCCCTGAGCTGCCTGCCTGCTAACGCTAGTGCTCACGCCCAACCCGGTTGAAATCACGGCTATTCACCTTGACTTTCTTACGAGAGCGAGTCGGAGGGAGAGATGAGAAAATGAAGTAACGAGTGAGTGTATCTAGGACATGCGATGCTAGAGGAATGTACGTGCGGGGATGTAGGACATGCGATGCTAGTAGAGGAATGTAGATGTATGTGTGTGCGGGCGGTACAAGTACACGTGCGTGCGTGAGGTGAGGCGAGGAAATGGGAGAAAGAGAAAGAGAAGGAGGAGGAAAGAAAAATAAATAAAGATAAAGGAGAAAGAAGGCTACGTAGAGTGAACTTGGACAGCCGGTGTCATGTAATGGGGCGAGTGGTATGGATACAGTCGGTCTGCGCGGGGCGTCAGTGTCAGGCGTGCGGCGCGTTCGATGAAAGGGACGTACGATGTGCTTGCTTGTTGTGTGGATGCTGGTGCTGGTTATGTTCTTGTGTTGAGAGTTATGCGATGCGATGCGATGCGATGCTGGAAAAACGGGGGCTACTAAATGCACAGAAAGAGGCGGCACCCCGGCGGTCCGGCGCGACGGTCACCCAGCCCGGCCAGACTCGAGCGTCCGACGGCGGCCAGCGTCAAAGGAGGCGCGTCCAGTGTGACAGGACGCGCGTCCGTCGCGTCGCGGCGCATGTATCCGTCGACCGCGGGGCGGAGGCCGACGGGGTGCAGTCGCCGTGGGATAGGCGCGGCATGTGCGCCGGCGAGAAGGAGCGCGAGCGCGACTGCACATTAGGTTAGTATCGATGGCAGAGCACGACGGACGGACGTACGGGCACTGGGAAGGCGCATCCCGGCGGCGGCGGGGGTCGTATCGGGGTCGTAAGGCGTGAGGGCGTGAGGGGAGTGCAAGGAAGGAAGGAAGGAAGCACGGAGAAGGGGTATGTATAGCAGCGGGACAAAGGGTACGATGAAAGAAGGGAACGGGTACACGATGCGGCTTTGTGTTTACCTTGGTACTTATGGCAGGCATGCAGATATGTTCTTAGGCGGCGGCAAAGGGGCGACAAGGGAAACTCAAGGTTGCGTCGCGACTAAGAAAGACAAGATACACCTTGTATGGGCTGCCGTTATGGGGGATCGAGAACAAGGGGCGGCTGGGCAGGGCTGGACCTCAAGTCGTGCCGAAGAAAGCCGAAGCGTGATAAGAGAAATGCTGATGACGTCATTGCGCGCCTGAAAGTCATATGTTAGTGATAAGAGAAAGTAAGGATCGAAATGAAGTACTAGAAGGTGTCTCGAGTCCGGAGTGAACTTACTACCGACTCGGCCCAACGTGGGGTCCAAAGCGCTGTAATTGACATATTGCGATGTCAACCCCATGAGATTTAGTACACACTTGAGACATATTGGGCACGGACCGTGTTGTATTGTTTGAGCAAGGACGTCATCTGAGTAAGGGTAGGATCTCCAGAAACCCCGGTGACGATGTAGGGGGCCACCAGGAGTAAAGTCGAGAGGAATTGCAATAAGTTATCAGCGAAGTTCGGGCGGGTGTCCAGAGGGGAATGGTGGCGTTTATAGATGTCGTATACGACCAGGCGCTAGGAGTATCCTAAAGGGGATTGTTTCGCCGGAGAACCACTTTGAAACGAGGGGAGCACCGGAAACGCGGCAATTCCAGCTTTTAACGCGGTGGTCGGTCCGTATCGTGTGTTCGACTTGCTGGGGCGGTGGCGGCTCCGGATAGAAGGGAGAAGTTCCAAGCTCCTTTCAAAGTCTCGTAACCGGGAAAATCCGATGCAGACTTGCTGTTGCATCTAGGCATATCTTGGTGCCCATATGGACACAACAATAGGTCAGAGTAGACGGTTTGGGGCGTTTTCGGTCGGTTCTGATAGTCGGTTCTGAAGTCGGTTCTGAATTAATTTATCGTGGGAAAACTAAATAAAACCCAGAACCGTCTCGACTAGCAGAATCGCGGTTCTGGAGACGGTTTTGGTTCTCGGTTTTGTTACATCACAAATAGGGTATTCTATTCAGAAGCCCGGTTGCAGGTAGAAACCCCCCTTATATAGAAACCCAGCTGGTAATTTGTTTTGAGGGAGGGTTTCTCGCTTAGCATCACCGGCCATCAATCACTCGGCCCCATGTGCCGACCCTGCCGAGATTTCGCCGGCTTGCCACCTATCTTTTTGGTCCGATTCAGCCCACAGGGAACTGTCTCTGAGGTTCCATTTTGTAATATTAATGCCCTAGGCAGAGATCTGGTCAGTCAAGCGAAACAAAGCAAAATGTGAATTACAGTTGCAATTTCTTGCAAAATTCAGTTCAAGTCTTGGTTCAAGTCTAGAGATAGTACAGCCACTCAGTAATAGCAGCACCACTTCACAGGCTCACAACAATTTGCCTGTGCCCATCGCCTCAGCAGAGTCCTCTGCCAGCAGACTGATGAACTTCTACTCTGTCTTGTCAGAATTAACCAGCCTGTAACGGGGCTTTCACTGATGGGCAGCTACAACTCAACATCAATTTTTTTTTGCTGGTACCTTAGCATGTACTGCAGTACTGCATTACAGATTTTATGGTTCAGATAGACTGATACAATCTGTGCCCAGTTTGCCAATATTCTCTAGTGAAACTCAGTGGAATTGAATTTTGGCCGAGTTGCCGACGCTGCCAGAGTCGGGGCCCCGGCACTGTAAAAAGTTGAAAACCGGGTTTCTGTATAGACTCTAGTTTTAAACGGGGGGTTTCCGCCTGCAACCGGGTTTCTGAATAGAATTATCCTCACAAATGGGTGACTTCCCGTAAGGTAAATATATTCCCGGGCAATTTCTGAGCTTGTTTAAGGGTGCCAGTGATGAGATCAATGGAGAGGATATTCACGCTGTCTCTGTTTCCCGCAAGCAAAGCAATAAATTTTGTACATGCATGTAACTGTAATGGGATTGCATGCCGCTCCATCCACTCCCCGACTCAGTGCGACCTTTGCCTTCGTGCACATGCCCAGCTACGCCTCATGGAAAGCCACGGCTTCCAACTTCATAAGGTCATAACAAAAATATCTGGCGAGTCCTGGGATAGTCTAGAGTTTCTGAAAATGGCGGAGAGTGGATTCCGGGGACGTCCCGGCGAGTCTGGGCCCCGCCGACGCCTCGTGCGAGGGGATGAGAGAGCGGGGAGTGGGTGACAGACATGGCAATTGTGATGATCAATCAAATCGACCCAAAACATATATTCGACGAGCAGAAAATCTATTGAGGGGGTCGCGACCCCTCCTCCAGATTCTTATTCTATTCAGGTGATGTGGAGTAAATGATGTCCGCTTTGGGTTGGCCGAACTGATGGGGTCCTGACAGGTGCCTCGGCATGCCTCCCAAATACTCTACAGGAATAAATTTAGCTTACGGGAAGTCACCCAATAGGTCTAAAAAGTCAATTAAAACCGAGAACCAAAATCAAAACCGACGTAAAACCGCCTCCGGAGCCGGTTCTGCAAGGCGGTTCTGGGCGGTTCCGGGCGGTTCCGGTTCTCAAATTATTAAATGGGGTAAAACCGCATCGAGAACCGCTTCTCAAAAAGGGTCGGTCAAAACTCAGGTCGGTTATCACACGGTTCTGATGCAAATCAAATTTAAAAACCGCTCAGAACCGACCCTCAGAACCGACCCAAAACCGACTAGTTATTTTTACTCTGCCTGCCCCTAATGTCAGGAAGATCCGGTCAGCGAATGAGGACTCGGAGGTTGCTGTATCCAAGACATCGAGGTGAGTCCTCGGGTTGCGTGGAGGGTTCCAAATAATTAGAGAGAAACGGGGGAAACTTACCACCGAGGAGGAACCCACGGAGTGAACCTGGCAAGGAGGAGAAAATATGATATCAAGCTTGCTTTTGTTCTTTATTTTATTTTCCAGCCATTTCACATGACCCGGAGATCTACCCCTGGAGAAAGGTGAGCTCGTCGATGGGAAGTGGGCTATGGCATAGTAACGGTACATTGTACTGTAGACTACACCTCGGCATGTTCCGGAAACGGGACCACGCTGAGTATGATTTATCCTGAGTCTTATCCTACAATTTTTTTCTTCTAGGGGCTCAGGTACCCGCTTACCCTACGTGTGAACGGGGGCGCCGTGCATTTTTTAAACAAATATTCACAGAGAATCTTAGCTCATATAAAGTAGTTTCTCGCATTGAGACTATAACGAACATGCGGAATGTTCAGGTCAGAATAGAAATACATTATCTTTATCGCGGACCTCCGATTCGGAATCGGGCACCAATTGGGCGCCAATTGGGCGCCAATGAATCGAAAATTAGATTTAATCAACTCCTACCCTGACAGGCCATATTTAATCCTTCTTCTCCGGCTCAGTAGCGTGTGCAATCGAGATCCAATATGAGAGAGGCGGAGGCCACCAGCTTCAACACCAGCCCATTTAAATAAAATCAATTACAGTAGATCCGGGTGCTCATTGGAAAGAAAGTACTAAAGTTCTGAGCTTGGAAATCTGTTCCCTACAATAAAACTAATTAGGGGCCTCCATTTCGGTGAGTCTGATTCCAGAGCGGAGCCTACGTTTCGACACAGTTTTCTATAAATATTTTAAGTACTAGCCTGCAGTGCATCCATGATCAATCACAACAAGCTTGGACACCCTCTAGGCTCACTGGCATGCAAGGGGATCGAGGCCTCCATCATTGTGAGCATATTTTTCATCGCCTTGAGGAAATATTTGGCTCCGGGATCTCGATTGCACACGTTGCTGAGACGGAGAAGAAGGATTAAATACGGCCTGTCGAGGTAGAAGTTGATTAAATCTAATTTTCGATTCATTGGCGCCCAATTGGCGCCCGATTCCGAATCGGGGAACATTCCGCATGTTCGTTATAGTCGTGATGCGAGAAACTACTTTATATGAACTAAGATTCTCTGTGAATATTTATTTTAAAAATGCACGGCGCCCCCCGTTCACAGCGTATTATATTGTGCTAACCGTAAAGTTTTTGACAACCGGCATGTCCCAAAAAGGGAACTTTTTCTTATCTTTGTTCCCCCTTGGCACCCGTCGAATTTGAAGAATCCACGAAATGGGTTATACAATTGATTGGTATCTGCGAAGAATTATTTCCTGAGCAGAGCTTCTTTATTCCTACCGACCGGGGGCAACTGTTATCAACAATCAGAGGAGGCCGAAGGCCTCCGCCGCCGCCCTCGGGCCCGATGAGCCTCTCAATGCAAAAGCTAATACTAAGTGGAGCTGTATACACAGTTAGAAAATAAGTAGAGTTCTGCTAAGGGTTCCAAGGAACATTGCAGGTCATGTGGTTAAAATGTAGGCTCCATGATATCACTGCTCAATAAGTAATTATCAGGTGAACATGGGCGAGAGCCCGGCTAGAATATCTATTGTATCTATACTTTACCCAATCTGAACAGGCTCACTTAAGCAGTTTCAAATCAAAATTGGAATGATTGGCCTCCAGGCTCCAACACCTGTGTAAAAGCATCTGAAACAATTCAACTATGATATGGTATTATGTTCCGTACCATACCTCACAGAACAGATATCTCAGCCCACCACATGAGGATTTTAACACTCTGCATTTGCTCAAATTAATTTTTTACTGTACCAATATTAGACATACCGGAGGCTGCGATGGAGGCTACGATCGGTGTTTCACAGAACATATTTCACAGTTCTGAATGAGGAACGATGCTTCCAGTGTTTTATATGAGCAGCTGAATTCCCTGGAATTGATTTGAAACTGATTTATTGTGCGCTGGATCGAAATCGGAGGCCTCCGACATGCGGCACGCGCAAGAACTCACATTGAACTTCAGCCACACATGCACCCACACATGCATTTGAATTCGTGGAAATTGAACCTAGAAACGGCATGGCTGAATGAGTGCTGTGGTTGCAAATTGAAGGGGATGGAGGCCGCAGTGGAAGCCAACCCGGCAGGGAGTTAAACCATTTAACCCGATCAGGACATGACATAATAAGTGTTGGAGGCGCCGACCTCCTTAGGTATAGGCGCATAACCTATCTAACAAGGTCCATAAGCGCGCCGGCTCTCGCTTAGGTGGCACATGTGTCGGGATGATTCGTGGCCCGACTTCAGGGAATGATCTTGCCTGGTCAAGAACCCTGCAGTGTTAACTGGTCAAGAACCCTGTCAAGACCCGGTCAGGACCCCGCCAAGGACAACACTGAAGTCGGTTATAAGAGGTCGGATATCCCTTGCCAGTCAACATTACTACCCACAACTCATCCTGAACCACTCTCAGCAGATAATGACAACGGCAATTAATCCTGGTTTGTCTTATTCATTGTTAGAGTTCAAGTCGCCTACTAACAGTCTCTGCAGAGCTCCACAGGGGCGATGGCGAACATATACACGGCTTGACCCAAATCCGGAATGCGATTTACCACGAATTCCGCGTGTTTTGGGACTTTACCTGGCGAGACTGGTCTGCCAGTCTCATTCCCGGCATGATGTACACCACCGCCGCCTTGCGTTCCCTCACTCCAACCCCGTCGACCTCCCAAATAGCATCTAGCCTGGCCTGCTCTTTCTGCTATTTCCTCCTTTACATATATTCCTTCGACATTGCGAACCAGATAAACGGAGTTGCAGAGGACCGTATCAACAAGCCCGACAGACCGTTGTCTTCTGGGCGGGTGTCCTTGCAAGGCGCATACATTCGCTGGTACACAACCACGGCTGCACATCTCCTTGTTAGCGCAGCATTGGGGGTGCTGCCTTGGGGAATGTTGTGGGTGGCCATTACTGTGTATACCAGTTTCTGCGGAGGCGACAAGCATTGGTTCACCAAGAACCTGGTATTCATGTCCGTTGGATCGCTGTGCCTCCTGCACGCTTCTTGGGCTCTAGTAACACCGCTCACGGCACGGGAATGGCGGTGGGCGCTCACACTAAGCGGGGTTTTTGGCGTCGTCGCCAACGTGCAGGACATGCGCGACGTAGATGGTGACCGAGTCGCTGGCCGCCGCACACTGCCGATTCTACTCGGAGATCTTAATTTTCGCCGTGTTATGGTCATCGTGATCGCTGCCACACCGTTTTTCTGTTGGCATCTGGAGTTTTTCAAGATATCACATTTGATTGTGGGTTACTGTGCGGTGGGGTTGGCGATTTCGGTGCTTTACATGGCATTTCGGGTCTATCGCGGTCTCGACAAGACATATGACCACCAAACATACATGGTACGCTGCGTGCTTCAAGTAATCTTGACAATTTCTGACTTTTCCTCAGATATTGACATACATATATTGTGGATGTATTGCTCTACCAATGCTTTTCCCTTGACGTCCTTGTCAACCAATTCCATATGACGAAAGATTAAAATTCAACCATGCATCATTACTTCCGTACATTGGCCTGATGGAGTTACGCCGACATCATATCTCGTGGTCTTTTACTTTTCATCTTACTTCTTTTGATACCTCCGCTATTCATATATACCAGCGTCGTCCTCCTCGCCTCCTCAGTCTCTACCCTACGGTGACTGAGGAGGTAAGTCCTCTATCTATTATTCTCTATGCTTTACTTATTGTTCGCTAGTTCTTTGTCCATCAGGTATTTAATACAACGAGTCTCTACCCTACGGTGACTGAGGAGTTCTTTGTCCATCATGGCCAGGTGCATCAAGGGTTGGGAATGGGGAAGCGACGATTAGACATTCACCCATATGCGCATCTAACCCCCAGGGTCAATCACTGAGAAGACTCTGATGAACGAAGTTGCGAGAGCCTTGTGTCTTCTCTGATTCTTTCCTGGAAGTTAAAATTGGGACCAGTCTGGACCTACGTCACCAAATGAAATTAGTGGGAGAAGACCCACCACCACAGAAATTATTCCGGGCCCGGCGCCCCCACGGTTTCTGCGTCGAATCCATTTTTGATGGGGGTTTCTGACTGTTCGGATGTAACCGGCGGCAATTTCCGAACAAGCGAAATTTCTGCCAATTCTTGGCCAACTCTCCGCCAATTCTGGGTTCTTTCCCCGGTGTCTTGCTGACATTGGTCTCACTTTGAAAGCCGAGTGATGCTGTAAACTTCCTCGGGGTGTCATGATCCGGCTTTTCAAAAACCTTGAACACCGGGCCAGACCGCGATCACGGGAACACATTATCCCACGACCGCGTCGCAGCAAGTCACACATAACACCAAATCCCTAAAGACGGACGACACGTGACCTCGATATCCCGACAACTCGCGATCATATCCCGGTCGCCTATACATTCTCTGGCTAAACATCAGATCCCGACGCACGATCGCGATACTCCGACAACTCGCGATCATATCCCTGTCGCTCAAACCCCTCTTCGGTTTCAACAATAGCCCTTTACACCTCACATAGGGTATATTGAAACATAACACATAGGGTTGACACGATCGGACTCCTAGTTATATTAGTATATAAGCCCGAGGTAGAAACTCCTGTACTTTAGATTCTACCTCGTCTAATCTCAGGCTTTACCTTTGCTTGACTCTTGTTCCCTCGGGATTACGAGGAGCGCTGGATTCTCATCTGTGGCACTACATATGGCGCTGCCTACGACCTCGCATCATCTTCCTCAGCGGATATCACTCCGTCTTTGACTCCTCCCAGTTCCCACCTGTACGACACTCGTGGTCTTACATCCCAGGACCGAACGAGGAAGCTGTTCATCTTGTACTACTACTCGGCGACCGCACAGGTTACTAAACGGGTTGTTAAACCCCGGGCGGGATTACTATTTGGACGACTCAAGCTGACCTATAGGCCGTCGTTGACACGGAGCCTTTCAGGCACCGGCATTTTTTTCTCCATTTCGATCCATTGCCTCGATCCCTTCGATTGGCAGCGGCCCACCCACATTGTGCCCACAGCAGCAAACTATACCATACCATCGGTACTCTATGTGTCATGTTTTGCATTCTTGAAACGAAATGCAGAGACCTTGAATCTTTGATTTGGCAGTTCGAACATAATATCCCTGTCACCTTTATCCTGCTTCGCACACGAAGTGAAGCGGAACATCAACAGTAGATTCATTACCAGCTTGCCATCAGTACGAAATGCAAAAAAACTATGTAGATGCTTGACCACGGCGATTCTTGGAGCAGTAGTAGTAGTACTTTGCATGCTGAACCATATTCAACATCTTAGACAGATATGTTGTGGGATGTCCTGGAATAAG
Organism: Mycena rosella; assembly: GCA_029378255.1. Classification (NCBI taxonomy): domain Eukaryota; kingdom Fungi; phylum Basidiomycota; class Agaricomycetes; order Agaricales; family Mycenaceae; genus Mycena; species Mycena rosella. The sequence continues at coordinate 76,101 of JARKIE010000095.1, forward strand.
ACCTAACAATGAACTTTGGAAACGAAATATTACAGCCAAATCCGTTACTAGGAGTGCATTATTCTCCACCCTTTGGCCGCGTTGATCCATCTCACTTGGCACATGAAACATCATTCGCCAGCTGCAATGCTTCATCCACAGTTAAACCACCTGGCAGGTCAATGAACTAGATGGCGCATTATAAGAAGAGACGAGCTGTAACAGAAATTCAGTGCTTTGCCTTCTAATTGAACCCGTCATTGAGAACGATGTCGAAATACTGTTGTCAAGAGAGAGTCAGACTCATAACATGTCGGCAGAAATGGGGATACCTACCAATTTCTCCGTACAAATGTCGCCTCCAGTTGGTCCTATGTGTGGGCAGTGGACTGAAGGTCGACAGGAGAGCTAAAAAGGTGTATTTATTTCAGGAACGAAAGTTTATTATGCATGGCACATACCATGGCAGCATGTGTTTTTACCTTGGTTCGGCGCATCTCAACTGTTTGCCGCATTTTTTTTGTGCATCCCACTCTCCCTGAGTTCCCAGACTGCCTCCCAGAAAGCTATAATTTTTCGTCCTTGGAAATGTCTGTAAATGCATGATTGCTACTTTGCTACTATGCTGGTCAAGTGTAGTCGCAAAACTTGCTGTTAACTGGGATAATTGTTGAAAACTATAAAGCAATTATATTAGGAATTAAATTAGTTGGCAAGTTGGGAAGCCTGGGAGGAATTACAGCCTATTCAGATAAGTTTGGCTGCACCACTTTTTTATTTTATTTATTAATTCAAAATCAATCACACTGACAATTAACATATTTAGGACCCACCCAGGTGCAATTCAAACACCCAAGTGTCAAATTGCAAGTAGGTGGGTCTGAAATTCAATTTACTTCTAGTACTTTCGGTCCCACTGATTTTGTAACCTAAAGTAGTAGAATAAAATTATGATTTGGCTGCTGTGATGTGGACTGCGGTTTCGTAAACTGCCGAGCGAGGTGGTAACCCAGACTAGTTTAGGATTGTACGTCCTCTAGGGGGAATATTTCTGTCGCTGTGAACAGTGCACCTCGGTGCTAGGTTTATTTAATTTGGAGTGTGGTTTTATATAGGAGGTGTGTGTTTCTTCAGCAAAGAAGATGTAATTACAACTGGTTACCACATTTTAGTGCAAATAGAACAGTCTTCTCAGTGTGCGCCGTCGGACCGAGCTCTACAGCTTGTCAAGAAGGGACGATCAAGCACGATGCTGGCTCTGAATCGAGGAGGCTGAGGTGAAATACGTGTTTTTAGTGGGCCTCCTCGGTCGTATAGTCTGACTCTGAAGGTGTTTGGTGTATAGGTCGTTTGGCTGGGGCGGAGGTCGCTTTAACAAGCTCGGTTCCTCAGCCGAGTGTTCCCTTCTTTCAACCTCTCCGTAATAATGTCCCAACCAATTGTATCCTTCTCTTCTTCTCCTATCTGCTTGCCGAGGGCAGAATAATCCAATCTAGGCTAGCGGCTACATGCCGAACTTGGCTGCGTCGCTTTGTGTGAGGGTTTTTCAATAACCCTCTTTTAGTGAGGAACAGAGTTGGATCAGATAGGGAAGTGTAGAGCTGGTTTTCGGTAATAACCTGACTTTGCCGACAGACGGTGTGAGCTATCACTTGTGATCGCTCTGGAATATGGTAAAAGAAGCATGAAAGGCGCATACCGAGCACCACGGCTGTGGATATCACATCAAGGAAAAATCGGATGACATGCTAATTGCCGACAAGGAAAATGGTGAAAGTACTAAACAACTACGACATGAATCAAACATGACTCAGAAATTCTGCCATGCAAACGAGGACGACTGAGCTCGGCAGGAAAAAGAAAATATGAAGAAGACGCATCGCAAACCCATGGCTCGAATCGAACGCGCAAACCTTGGTTATGTAATATATCCATGGGACGACATACCAGTTATGCCACGCAGGCGACGAGAAGTCTCAAGAGGACGAAACGAGGCATGTTCCATTGAACTTACAAGTGGACCAAGCCCCTTCACTCAACACTGAGGCTGTGCCGACCTATCGGAGGAGATTAAAACGCGCTGGGATGAGGAAAAGAGACGCCGAGTAAGGAGGACATGTACTGAACTGAGTTGTCGAGGCACTGAGCAACGGGAAGACCGTCCGAGCACACAAATCCAGACACCGAGGGGGGAGAAAACGTGTACCGAGCATAGGGAGCAGGTCACCGAGCGGGAAGAAGGAGCATTTGGGGAAAGACCGACCGGATATTACGAAGGTTGGATGAGTAGGCACCGAGTGGAGAAGGAGCCGAGCAAGGAGGGCTGCGGAAGGAGTAGCACGAGGATGGGCGTGTTATCTGGGCAGGCGGGAGAGGGGAGCCGGCTGCGGAGATGGGGAGTATAAATACAGCCTGTACGCTGATAGAAAATCATCTCGGTTTTGGACCCACATCCTCTAAAGCTGTAAAAAGCTCTAAAGTACCACTCGGTCTCACTCAAAACAAATTGTTATCACCGGAAAAACACTCTCTTGCTCCTCGGAGACACTTTGTCTCCTGAGCTCAATTGGGTTCCTCTGAAAATATGACTTCCTGAGGCAGTAGCAGCTGTCTTGGGAGCCGCTCGACTCCAAGTTTGTTCTGATGTCGTAGTAGATGATGCCTTCCTAGGTGAACCAGAACGAGATGGGTTAAGAGGTTCCACTCGCCTCCAAGATAAGGAATCATCAGCTATTGAAGTCGACGCTTCTGCGGCGCTACAATGCGAAATAGATGGTGTTCATGGTGTAGCTCATTCGGCCACTAGGGTGTTTTACGCAATGAAAACCCGGTAGCGGGGTGCGCTATAGAGCAGGACATGGTGTGTCCTTGGGTGAGCAGGTTTGTCCGGTGGTGTCTTGGAGAGAGACAAGATGTGTTAGTAAACTGTGCGGTAAAGGAGTGTGAATACTTCAGCAGGCGAGGATGTCTCCAAGGTGGGTGCACCGTGGTGAAAGGTGCGAGGATGAATCAGAGTGAGCCTGAAGTCGAAGGCTGCAGCAGAGAACAATAGGTGTGAACTGAGTTTTTTGGTGGGGGATTAGGCGATGGGGAGTAGAGTACATGGGGGGAGGTCTATCGGGGGGGGGGATCTATATCTACAGTGCTAGAATAGTGTTCCTTTTATACCTTTGGCTTGCAAAGCCCCCAGGTCCCGGTACCATGTGGTCCCTCACATTGTGAGTCACAGGAGACCTGCTTGAATCGGCGAAATCGTGTGATTCCGAGGTCCAAGAGGGCGATTTTGGGGCTCCAAGGTCGAAATATCGAGTGATTTTATAGAGGACTTGCTCCCTTGTTTCAGGTGAAGTCCAAATGAAGGCAGAACGTCCCACGGTGTGTCTGCGGCTTCAGGCTTGGGGTCCATAGGGAGGGCGACAGACAGGCAACGATGCCTGCAGTCCAAAACAGGTGTCCAATGCTAGGAAATCGAGCGATTTTACAAGCACGGTCTTCAGAGTCACTTATTGTTTGGTGAGAATTGAGCAATGTCTGGGGACCAGGAGGCTTCTGGGCGCGGTGTCGCATGGGCAATGGACGAGGTAGGCTGCTGGTGCTGGGGCTTTATTGCACATCAAAAGATTTTGGCCAGGTCAGGGAGTGGAGAGGAAATCATGTGATTTTGGACCAAGAGTCAGGCCGGAAGGCTCGGTGGGGCTCGAATTGATGGTGTCTACAGTGGATTATTGGTCGTAGTTCATGTCCCAGTCAATGCCCTAGGTCGAGGAGTGTGTTTGTGGGAAGTCTGAATGTGGTTTCCAGGTGTGTCCCAATTTGGTGATACAGCCGTGCTGTGCTTCTTCATCCCTGTTATGCTGATGGTGCTACACGAGGGCATATGCAGAGCATATACAGCCCTCACAGTGTCCGGCTCCTTCGATCACGAAACTGCTCTCGCTAAAGACAACTTAGTTGGGAGCTCAGGCAAAGGCGAGCTGCGAGCCTGCCTGAGTGGAAGACAAGGTAGTTCAGATTAGATAGGATTTGTCGTCATCTGTGCACTGCAAAGATTAGATTATCTTTGACAGCGCACAGCCACCTGTCAAAGCTTTCTTTGAGCTCGTCTACATCCTCGCCCTCAAAAGCTCTTCCAAGCCCTCCTCGTTGCCCAAACTCCTCGTTTTTGCACCCATTCAACATGTCTATGTCTCGCTGTGGCCTCTTGCTCCCCCTCCCTGTGACTTTTGACTGTGTCGCGCACGCTATGCGCCCTGACGACATTGCGCCTCTCCACAATATGGATCTGCAAGAGAAAATGTTCGCAACTTGCATGTCAGCGTAACAACAGCGCCAGCATCGCTCTGACGCGTGCGTATGAGACGGCTCACACCACGTTGGCCGGGGTCGGCAACTTGGATGTCGGCTCTAAGCTGGAGCTGTTGTACAGCTACACCAAGGAGGAGAAGGACCTGATGGTCTCATCCAAGGAGTTGGTGGACGCCGTGGGACCCCTCCCGATTTCCCTCGTCAAGTACCTCGCAGCGGAACGTATGAAGATTGCGCACGTGGATTCTGCTGAGAAGGCAAAGAAGGAGAAGGAGCGTGCGGAGGAGGAGGAGAAGCTGAAGGCTACCCAGCCCATCGCCGGTACGCTCCTCATGACCGCTCCCCACGACATTTCCTCCGTTCTCGCTGGGCCGGCAATATCCCGGACATTTTTTCTGTTTCCCTTCGCCACCGCATCCATTTTCCGTTGCATTTTTGGACAGACAGAATCCTGCGCGAGGCCATGGAGAGTCCACAGTCCGTGCCCAAAGATATGATTCGTGCTGCGCAGACTTCGACACTTGTGACGCCGCAGCGCGTGCAGGTCGTCGATTTGGCGAAGGCTATCAAGCTTTGCGGTGGCGAAGAGGCGACTTCAGTGCTCTCGACAAGCCTGTGGCGCCAGGCGTCTCGAAATTTATTGGCGGCGTGGCAGTACCTATGCCCGGCCATGAACCCTGCCAACCCAAAAGCGCCATTGAATACCTATGCGTCGGAGTATAACCTCCACGTATGTTTCTTCGCAAACTTGAAGGTCTTCGACAAACTTCCCGAGGTGTGGTACCCCGTCGAGCGTGAGTTGCGCTTCGAGATTTGCAACAACGGGCTCTTCAAGGAGTCCCTTTGGAGCTTGCGTGTGGAGGTAGCCGTCAACACCCACAGGCAATTCAAGTCCCTTGGGCTGACCTCGGGCACAACCCCCTCCGTTGTCTCTCCCTCCCCCTCGTCGAAACGCCCCGCTACGGACGAAGCCAATGTGACGCCGCCTAAGGCGCCTCACAATGGCAGCTGGCGTGATTCGCATGATGCTGGCGGGTCTGCTCGCGAGGCCTCGTCTTCCTGGGACTCGCGCAGTGGCAGGGGGTATTCTCGCGACGGCCCCTCGTCGCGTGATCGCAGCGTGTCGGTGTGCCTGATCTGCCTCGGCCCCCACAGTGCTCGCAAGCATGCCACGACGTCCACGAAATTTCAGGACGGAGAGCCTCATTTCTGCAAAGCCGACGGCGTTGATTTGCGCACTGCTAATTCCTTTCAGGGGTCCCAGTCCCGCGCCGTTTGTATTCTCTACAACATCCGGACATGGTGCGCAGGCAACCACGAGCCGGAGCACCTCCACGTCTGCTCGGTCTGCAGAGGAGATCACAGTGCGCTCGCGCGCGACAACGCCTGCAAGCACGTGCGAGGAGGGGCATTTGTGCCCTGATTCGCTTCCAGCCTCGGAATCTATGATCGAGCACAGCCTAACCCCAGCACAAACTATCTTGCAATACATCAATCTATCGCCTTTTGTGCACGCGCTCCCACCGCCTTCGGGCCCACCGGACGCTCTCTCATATCTATTGGATCGCGTGGTTACTCCGTACGACCCCGACGCCCTCGACACCCTACTCCGCAAACACAAACTATCGATGAACTACCCCTTCTTGGTACAGAACCTCCGCAACGGGTTTCCGCTCGGTCGGATGCCTCGCCTATCCTCCACCATCGTAATTCCTAACCACCCTCCGCCGTTGAGGAGCGCCCCGCCACTGTCGAATATTTGAATTCCGAAATCGCGGCGGGCAGGATGGACGGGCCGTTCTCCCGGATGGAGATGGAGAAGATTTGTCGGGGGCCTTTCCTTGCGTCACCTCTGATCGTCGTGTCGCAAGACCAGGGCCCCGGCTTGGAGGAGAAGAAATGTGTGTGTCGAAATCTGTCTAAGGGCGACACGAGCTGTGGGATGCCGGCGGTTAACGAATTCGTCGCAAAAGAAGACTTCCCAACTCGCTTTGATATGCCTTGGAAAGTGGCGGAAGTGGTGAGTAATTATTTATGGCTACGTCTTATTTTCCCCCATCATTTTCTTTCGGGGCGCCTGCGGCCTTCTTCTTATGCCAACATCTCAACTGCGGCGCCCGCGCACCCATCGTATTGCGCCCGTGCGCTCGTTCATGCGCCCGAGCGCTCGCCCGAGCGCCCTTCTCCGCGCCCATGTGCTCATCCAGGTGCCCGAGCGCGAGTTTGTTTATGCGCCCGAGCACTCGTCGTTTGTGCCTGAGCGCCCGTGCGCTCGTTTTTCCGCGCCTGAGTGCCTGTTGCTTGCGCCTGAGCGCCCGTCTTTTTTGCGCCTGAGTGCCTGTTGTTTTGCACCCATGCGCTCGTCATTCCGTGCCCGTGTGCTCGTTTTGCGCGTACATGTGTCTGTGAAGCACTCGGGTTCTCGCGAAACGCCCGCGTTCGTGATGCGCTCAAGTGCCTGCTAGCGCCCGAGCGCCTGCGAAGCACCCGGTTCTCGTGAAGCGCCTGAGCTCCTTTTTCGCATCCGTGTTCTCATTGTGGGTTCAAGCGAGTCAGTTATCTCCGCCCGCACCCACTTACCAGTCAGGCGTGCTTTCCTTACATGCCCGCACGTGGGGTCATCCCCTCGCATTCTCAACGCACCTTCTGAGGACTAGACACTGATTCCACTGAGCAGATTGCCACGGCTCCTGTGGGCACGCAGGCATGTTTGATATCAAGTCTTTCCATCGGACTTGCCCCGTACTTCCTGCTCATAAGCCTTTTCTTGTTGTCTGCTTCGACGGTGGATTCTTCTTGGACCACTGCTATCCGTTCGGTGCGGCCTCGACTAGCAGCAATGCGGGTCAGATTCGTAACGCGATCGTGGACATATGGAAGGTGGAGATGGGCGACGACGGCGAGCCCCTCAAGTACGAGGACGATCTTGGGGTCCTGCGTTTCTCGAACGGCGTGGGCCCTTTCTCTGCGGGATCACACCTCTACCGTCTCGACCGCGACTCTGTCGTCACACCTATCAACCCCATCCGAACGCCTTGGCACCCCGGCAAGACCGGCGTCGAGTTTCTCGACACCATGATCTTTCTCGGGTTTCTTACACCGAGTTTCGCTACCAGAACCGAAGCGCGTCAAGCACTTGTCATGCGTTCGTGCCATGATTTCTGGGATCCACGTGTCGCGGAAATTCGGTTTGCTGGATTTGCAGGAAATTCATGGGTCGCTCTGCCACCTGTGTTTTGTCTACCCGGATGGTGCGTCGCGTCTCCCTGTCCTTTTGAACGCGATGGCCGCCTTCAAGGGTAGTTCGTTCAAGCGTCACTGGCTCTCGAACTCCATCCTCGGCACGCTCAAGTGGTGGGAGGAAAAGCTGCTCGACGCGTCACTTTTCTGTCAGTTGCGTCCTCTAGGCACGTTGCGGGATTTCGGAATTTACGTGGACGCCAGCATGTCGTGGGGCATCGCTGTCGTCATCGGCAAGCGCTGGTACGCATGGCAACTTGTGTTGTGCTGGAAGCAGCCCGGCCTCGACATCTGCTGGCTCGAGGCCGTGGCGATCGAGCTGCTGCTGATGTTTCTCGCGCAGCTCAATTTCCACGACATATATATCCTTGTGCGCTCCGATAACAAGGGCGCTATCGGAGCACACACCAAGGGACGTTCCCCTAATGTTGGAATCAATTTGTGCGAGCAGCGATCATTCGCGATCGCGGCGGGGCGGTGCATTACCCCTAAGATTATCTACGTCCTGTCAGCTGACAACCTCGCTGACGCTCCCTCGCGCGGCCTCCCTGCACCCCATATCCACGCGGGCGACCGACTCACCCGCCGTTTTGAGCTGCCCGCCGAGCTCAATGGTGTATTCCTCCCCGACCTTCCTTAGCTTGCTCTCGCGCCCCTGTCCTTTCGATGACTTTGCGCTGCCCACTACGTCTCCTGCCCTTGCATTCCCGCTCGCCTCGCCCGTTTCATCCGCTCGTCCTCGTCTCGCGGCCTTGCCGGCGCCGCCGGCCCGTTTGTCTCCGATTTCCGATACTCTCTGTCAGCATGTCTCGGAGTTCTCGCACTCGTTTGTTTCGATGCCTCCGCAGGTTCCGTCACCAGATTTGACGCCATTGTCCATTCCGGTCTCCTTGTCGTACGTCGTGCGTTGACTCAATTTAACTGGGCTAACTCATGGCAGTCCTTTCGTGTCAGAATTGCTTGATCTGTTCGCTCCGTCTCCCTCTCTCGTGCGTTCGTCGGCGCAGGTGCCCTCTTCGTGCATTTCCCACTGTCGCTTTGGGGCGTAGCTGACCTTCAATAGCTATATGCTATTATGCTTGTTCAACAAGTTCAGTCGTCCTCCACCACCGTTATCTGCACCGCCCTCGGCGCGCCATCCTTCCCACTCCGTCCCATACGTGCTTGTCGATTCATCAGGCAAGCTGCCCGATCTCTCGCCAGCCCACTTCGTCGACGATCACATTTTGGCGTCCACACGGGCGTCCCTTCCGCACAACTCCCTCCTCGACGTCCGACATGCCACCGCGTTGTCCCTTCTGGCCAAAGTTGCGCGCCGTCCCGCCAAGCACAACAAGCTGTCATCAAGCGAGTTCCGACTGCACGTACCGGCGGATTGTCGCGTCTTGTTATGGACATCACCTCACTCACTCGCTGCGCATTCTGCCATGCAGGACGTGGGCATATCCCTGTCGTGGCAGAGGCGCATCTTCGAGACGCTTCTCCTCACGCATGTCACTGAGACACGAGAGTCATACGGTGCAGGCCTCTTGCGCTTCGCCCAATTCTGCAACCGCGAGATGATCGGCGAGTCTGCACGCATGCCCGCTGACCGATTCCTCCTCACCGCCTTTGTCGCCGATGCCATTGGCTCATGCTCAGGCAAATCTATTCGCAACTGGCTGAGCGGGCTGCGCCTGTGGCACCTGTTCAATGATGCGCCATGGCACGGCGACGAAGGCTGGCTACCGGCTCTCAAAAAATCAGCTGACAGGAGCGGCATTGCGTTCAAGCGCCCTCCGCGCGGTCCTATTACTCGCGAACACCTGCGCGCCTTCCGCACCTCTCTCGATCTCGGGTCCGAGTTCGGTGCAGCGGCGTGGTCGGTGGCGCTCTCGGCCTTTTGGGGTTGCCGCCATCTGGGCGAACTCCTCATTCGCAGTGCCTCCAAATTCTCGACGCTGCATGATATGTGCCGCTCTACGCACATATCTCGCTCGCGTGTAGACGCGGACCTCTGCCCAGTTGCCGCCTGGGATAACCACGAACGAGTAAACCACACCCCTCCTCCCGACACCCCTCTCTTCGCATTTCGTTCGTCTTTGGGCTGGAAGCCTTTGACGAAAGATATTTTCTTGCGGGTATCCTCCACCGTCTTCAAGTCCGGGCAGTTGGACCTAGTCTTCGGTCATAGCTATCGTATTGGTGGCTCACTCGAGCTGCTCTCCGCTGGTGTCGCGCCCGAGGTTGTGATGAAGATCGGTGGTTGGTCATCTCTCTGCTTTTTGATCTATTGGCGGCGTCTCGAGCAGATTTTACCTCTTGCTATTACGCGTGCTTGGGACGCCCGTATTCGCGATTTTGCGACTGCGCACGGTCACCCCGTCAACATCAACTCCGTCTCCTTCGATTGTTAATTTACATCGTTTGTATTAATCTCGTCCTTGTAATGGTTACCAGATTTTTGTCACTCCGCTCTGGGTGTGGGGTCCTTGGGCCCGTTTCACTCGGCCTCGCACGAGCTTTGCTCCTTTGGGTTGCTTTGGGTCTCGGTCAGACCCGCGGTGGCCCTTGCGTACGGGTTCGGCCGTGCCTGCGCATCCCGCTGATTCTCGATTCGGCTTTTGCTGCCGCCAGCCGCCTCGAGCTGCGTTGCAAAAAACCCCGAATCGGCCGGGACGGCCGAACCCCCTGCAAACACACACAAAAAATCATTGTTCACATCGCGGTATCAGCCTGTCCTCCCACCAGCTACATTAGCTGCTCATCATCCTATCGTTCTCATCCCGTTCGTTCATCAAATCCGGCTCTAATCTCACTCTACCTTGTTGGCACGAGAAGTCGCGACTTTGCCGACTCCCGAGAAGAGGAATTATATTTCCTGAGGTGAGGGGTACATCCTTGAGTAATATTATGAGTCTTTCGACCAGCCAGGTTATCTCCAATTTCCCAGTGAGTCCACTTTGTGAGACTCGGGCAGTCTCAAATCCGGGATTGGAGACGGTACGCCTGGCGGGTCCGAGGCTCGAGTGTTTGTGGTGTAGACCCTTTGGCCAAGAATGGTCCTCTCAACCAACAGGTTTCAACTGGAGCCGGATATCCGTACACCAGGATGTAGTTCCCCTGAACTAGACAGATATCTGTTCAAGCTCTGGTCGATAGAATGAGGTCGATAAGCTGGAAATGCTTATCAGTAAAACTATAAGCCCGAAAACTTACTATTGCCTATGCCCATGCTCAGAGAGTCTTGACGAGTCACTTTATGCTTTGGAGAGTCTCGACAAAGTGCAACTGGGTCTCGGAGAGGCTCGACGAGAGATCAGAATTAGGGTTGAGCGATGGTTTGGATGAAAGAGTAGATATCTTGTCATGTGATCAACTACTGACTAATCTGTTCGTAGTGAAGATTCATAATCAAACCAAAAGAAATACAATGAGTTGTAAGAGGTCGTAAAAGGAATACAATGAGTCGTGAAAGTTCGTGAGCGTAGAGAAAGAAAGAAAAGAAAATTATAATGATTCCTCACACCAGGCCTTCAGAGCTCACGACAGGGAATATACTCCAGAAATCAACACAGAATTCTCAGAAGTGAAGCCTAGGATATTAAATTCACGACTAGAGACACATTTAACGCTCGCCGAACACAACTCGAGATAACATCAACCGCTTTTGGAAGCTGTCCATCAGGTGGCGGTGGGCCTGCACATGACTCGGGGCTGCGGCCCGCCGCTAGGGGTGGGAGCCTCCTTCCCTATATGGAAGGAGCACGGAGGGAAGGGTCTCAGGGAGGGTTGAAAAAAACTTTTCGACCCGATATCCTTGTTTCGAAACCCGACAGCCCCTTGCAAAAGCTCAAACAAGATGAAATGGCAGAAAAAAGGGAGAGAAAAAGGGAGGAGAAAGGGAACTGTGAACACCCTGGTCCGGGACTCACTTTTTTCGTCCCTTTTTTCTCTCCTTTTCTTCATTCCATGTAGACTAGATTACAGATCTATGGAATGCTCAGGTTGAAATCAATAGACATCCAATGGGGGACTAAGGTATGACTACGGGATTCCAAGCAACAAGCTGATCTTCAAGTTCTGTCATGTTCAGTGGAAAAAGGGAAGCAAACACAGAAAAGGGAAGGAAAGAGGGAGTGAAAGAGGGAGAGAAAAAGGGAGCTGTGAACGACCTTAATGTAACTGTTCAAACGTTCAACAGCCTCTCAAACCACTGTAAACACCACCAGTTGGCGGGTGTACACTTGGAAACTGCCTCCTCCCTCAAATGTCCACTGCAGACATTCTCGTTCTCCGCGTTGGCTTTACCGAGATCTTGGTGGCTGAGGCATGGCACCTTGCCAAGCATCGAGAACGCGCCGCATTCACTTTTGCTGTTGCCGGCCGTTCACAACACAAACTCGATGCGGTTATTTCTCGCCCCCTCTACACGAGATCAAAGCTTTTCGCGTGGACCTGTCTGATTCCAGTGAACTCGATCACTGTCTGGTTCGTCAATTCCGGGTAAGTCATAAACTGCACCAGCAAATATTGGAAGCTGGGATATCCCGTTGTAAGTTGACCGCACTCTCCGTTGATTGGCTCATACCGAGAGCGCTAACAGGTCACGTAGGGCGTGCGTATCTGACGGAACCCATTATCTCGACCTCACTGGGGAGCTGCCTTTTTATCTCAAATCTATAAACCTGTACTTGAGGCTTGTCCATTCATTTTCTGCCGTTGCTGATTGGAACAGGTTTGATGGTATTGAACAGGGAATGGTAACACCGTCGGTTGTCATTCACGCATGTGGTTACGAATCCATACCTTCGGATGTTGTGGTCCTCGAGTCCACGCAGAAACTCCGAGAGAAATACAGCCCCGAGACGATGCACATTCTGATATGTTAAAGTCCAAGGAAAGAGCTCACCGACCATGCTCCTGTATGACTTGAAGCCTCTGCTGGCCGCAAACAATGTTGCGGCTGTGAATCACACATGGGGCTTGCTACAGAGTACTGAATCGCTAGTGCATTCTGGAGACGTGAAGGAACGGTGCCTGCGAAACGCGACGGTTATATTGCATTGATTGAGGAGCGAGGGGCGGTAATTTGCACTGGTTGAACATTTCAAGTTTTTCAGTGAAAAAATTGCTGAAAAATGTTTAGGGTTTTGCACAAATCTTTTGCCAAAAAAATAGATCAAAAACTTGAAATTTTTTCAGGACTTTTTGACTCAAGATGAAAAATGCGAAACAAAGTCAGAAAAAGTTTGGAAAAGCTTTCAAGTTTTTACCTACTTTTTCAGTGAAAATTTTCAGCAAAATCCTAAACATTTTCCACCAATTTTTTCACCAAAAAACTTGAAATGTTCAACCAGTGTTGGGGCCAACATGATTAGCCTAGTGATGTTCAGGGCCCGGCTCGGCCTGGAAGCCCGGGCTTGGGCTCGGCTTGACATGGCCTGGGCTTGAGATTGAAGCCGAGCCCTGCACATCACTAGATTAGCCTATGTCCCTTAAGCTAGCCCCGAACGGGCGGGCAATGGCAAGGGAAGAACGGTTGCATTGCGGTGAGGGCTGGCAAAGGGCTGGAGACGATCGCGACATGGAAGTCCAAAGAGGAAATGATCGACCATCAATAGCGTTCGGTTCTCAGCTCGAGGCAGAAACGCGGCGAACGCGCATCGATCCCTGAGCTGCCTGCCTGCTCACGCCCCAGCCCGGTAAAAATGGCCGCAATTCAGCTTGGCCTTCTTGCGAGAGCAACGCGAGGGGAGAGACGAGAAAATGAAGTAACGAGCGAGCGTAGGGACATGCGATGCTAGAGGAATGTATGTGCGAGGATGTAGGACATGCGATGCTAGTAGAGGAATGCAGATGTATGTGTGTGCGGGCGGTACAAGTACACGTGCGTGAGATGAGGCGAGGAAGTGGGAGAGAGAGGGAGGAAGATGGAAGAAGATAAAAAGAAGATGAAAGGATTAGACAGCCGGTGTCGTGTAATGTACATCGGAGAATCAAACAAAGAAGAAGAGAGAAGAAACGGTGAGATGGACGCGTCGAGCGCGGGCAGTGAGTATGGATACAGTCGGTCTGCGGAGGGGTCAGCGTCCGGCGTGCGGCGCGTTCAATGAACGAAAGAGGACGTACGATGTGTGAGAGGGAGACGTACTTGGTGATGTGCTGGATGCTAGTGCTGGTTGTTCTTTGTTGGAAGGTATGCGATACGATGAGGAGCGACTAGATGCACAGGAAGAAGCGGCACCCGCGGTGATCCGGCGCGACGGCCACCCAGCCCGGGCCGGACTCGAGCGTCACGACGGCGGGGGCGTCCGGCGTCAAAGGAGGCGCGTCCAGTGTGACAGGACGCGCGTCCGGCGCGTCGCGGCGCATGTATCTGTCGACCGCGGGGCGGAAGCCAACGGGGTGCAGTCGCCGTGGGATAGGCGCGGCATGTGCGCCGGCGAAAAGGAGCGCGAGCGCGACTGTACATTAGGTTAGTATCAATAGCAGAGCATGACGGACGGACGTACGGGCACTGGGAAGGCGCATCCCGGCGGCGGCGGGGGTCGTATCGGGGTCGTAAGGCGTGAGATCGTGAGGGAACTGCAAGGAAGGAAGGAAGGAAGCACGGAGAAGGGGTATGTATAGCAGGGTGCGATGAAAGAAGGGAACGGGTACACGACGCGGCTTTGTGTTTACCTTGTTACTTATGGCAGGCAGGCAGACATGTTCTTAGGCGGGCGGCAAAGGGGCGACAAGGGAAAACTCGAGGTTGCGTCGCGACTTTGAAGAAAGACGGGATGGGCTGCCGGCAAGCGTGGGTGGTGCCGTTATGGGCGATTGGGAGGCTGGACAGGGCTGGACGTCGTGAATTGTTCGGTGGAAGGTGTCGTCAAGTCGTGGTCGCGGGCACAAAATCGGATGACCTTGGAATGCTTTTGCAGACTGAGAACCATTACACCAAACGTCCAATAAACAAAAGATGCGTAGTCGCGGGGGAATTGCGCCCGCAATCAGCTCATCGTCGCCGTCGACAAGAAGGCGAAGCGCGATAAGGGAATTGATGACATCATTACACGGTCATTAGCTTCCATTGAACCAATCACAGACGGGGTTCCCGCACTGGAAGAAAAGGATGCAGTCCACGCCTCTTGTCAGACGCACCCACGCTCTTTTTCGTTGCCCTCCGCCGTTCGTTCTCTCCCCGCAATGTTCATGCGCCTCTCCGCCGTCCTCCTCGCCGTACGTCTACAACGCTCCTATCTGCCCAGCTGCTGACACTACCACCAGGCCTGCACGCTCGCGGCGGCGCAGTCGTCCACCTCGCTCGCGCCCGCGCAGATAACCCATGTCATCACCGTCTCGAACAACCTCACCGCGACGAACGGCTCCATGGTCTTCAGCCCCGTGCGTCCCCCGCTCTGCTCCTTATCGCCCAGCTCACGCGCCCCTAGCAAGTCGTCAACGCGTCCCTCCACGAGACCGTCGTTTTCAACTGTCCGTCCCCTCTTCCCCCGCTTCACGTAACGTAACCGTAACCCCCCCCGCAGTCACCGAAGGCACGCACTCTGCGACGCAGTCCACCTTCGCCGCGCCCTGCCTCCCCGCACACGTCTCGAACAGCTCCCTCAACGGCTTCGACACGTCCCTGCGCCCCGCAGGGAACGGCACCGCCATCACCCAGTTCGTCATCGTCATGAACCCGGACATCGTCAACGACACCCTCTGGTTCTACGACCAGGCGACGTGCGGCATCGGCGGCGTCGGCGTCATCAATGCGGGGAACGTCACCGCCACCTGGCAGCCCCTTGACGCGTTCGTGGTGCGTCTGCGTCTGCGTCTCGTGTTTAGTTAGGGCTGCGCTAATGATTTGGGAATTTTCTGTAGCGCAACGCCCTCCGCCTGAACGGCACCGGCGCGACCTCGTCCGCCGCGCCCTCCTCCACCGGCGGCTCCACGTCCTCGGGCACGGGCAGCGGCAGCAGCGGCGGCAACAGCTCGGGCTCGGGCTCCTCCAGCGGCAGCACGGGCGCCGCCCCCCGCCTCCTCGCCCCCGTCCTCGCCCTCGTCCCGCTCATCCTCCTCGGCGCCGCCCTGGTCCTCTGAGCTCTAAAATGACTTTGCCCCGTAGACGTCCATACATCCTCGGCCCATACACGCCCCATACCCGTTAACGTTTTCTCTCCGCGCGATTCCGTCGCGCGCCCGTACTTTGTTGTCTTCACGGACTTGTCGTACTTGTTTTCTTAGGCCCGTGATGCATGTCCCTCCGTCACGTAGTAGTAGTACCCTGTCTTCCGTCCCTATGTTTTTTGCTTGTTTTTGCTACCTCGTTATGCAACTCGGCGTTGATGGGTGCGCGCGGGGTGAATCGCCGGCATCCTCGTGTGCCTGCATTTGGTGTCAGTATGTGCAAATGCGCGCCTGGACGACGCGCCTCGGAACCCCATTGGGCCCGCCATGCGATCAATAACCCGCGCTTGGACCGCGCCTAATCACAATAACGCCCTTCCACGCGAGTGCGGTCGATTTCACTCCAGTATACTGCGTTCCGCGGATGCACGACCCGTCATCCTTAGACCGGGGGGTTCCATGATCATTCCAAGTTTCGTCCCGCCCCGGGCCATCGACTCGGATATCCGACGTCCGACATCGACGCGCGGAATGAACACGAACATTAATTATTAATTTCTGCCATACGGCCTGTGATCTGCGGGTACCTGGTGCCTGGCGCCCCGCCCCTGATGCTGTTTCGTTCTTTTTCTGTCTCGCGGGATGAAGCGAGAGAGGCATACTGCATGCAGGGCCAACTTGAAGCGAACAGACGCGTCTGAGGAATCCGGAAGGCGGAAGGCGGACGGGAAAGCACATAAAACATAAAGTACACCGCTGCGGGCACCGAGCTTGCGGGTTGCCCTCACCCTGGGCGATGTGCGATGTGAGATGTGCAAGGCTCGGCGATCGTGCCGTCCCATTCTTTCCATCCTACATATATTCGCGTTCAAGTGTATTTCCTGCGCGACTCGGAGCCCCGTTCGGACTCGCCATGGGACCGATTAATAACGCGCCTAAGTACAGTGACATGGCACGCGAGTGCGATCGATTTCAACACAAGACACACAAAACTGAGACTCGCGGCGTTGTTTCATTTACATAGTATTTGGCCCCGCCCATCCGACATCGACCCCCCGCGGAATTATTTAATTTTTGTGATCTGAGACTGACTGGCGGGTACCTGGCACCCCGCCCTGGGCCCTGACGCTGTTTCGCTCTCTTGTCTTCGTCTCCGATCGCGTCCGAGTCGGCCGCGGATTCAGAATGAATCCCACGATGGAGAGGACCGCCCTGGAAGCGATCCTCTCCTTCACTGGATGGAGGGCCAAGCGACCAAAAGCGTCCGAGGAATCCGCGATCAAAGGCGAGCGGAAAATGGAAAAGCACATCAAAATAAATGTGCGAGACCCCCGGACGGATAATGGTACGGCCCTATCCATAATAACCCCCCCCCATTGTGCGATGTGCCGTTCCCATTCTTTTCCTGTACTATAATATTCTTGTTCAAGTTCGAGATTAACTTGAATCCGCCGTTGCACCTGATTGCAACCAACCGGCAGAAAAATCGGGATTTCGCCCGTGCTGTGAGGACGTTCGGCTGACCGCGGTTTTTTATAGACAGCAGCTCGTGCGCCCTCGATGGGACACTGCAGGCATGATCACGACACGACGATCCGCACCCGCTTCCTGCGCTGGCGCGGCGAATCGAACGCGTCTCGCTCAACGGGACGCGTAGCCGGCGCTTAGTAGAAGTCTCCGCAAGCCGACACGCCATAATCATTTAAGAGGAACGCGGGAATGGAGCAAGCCACGCATGCAAGCGGCGAGCTGAAGAAGCACGCGGTGATGTGGGGGATGGTAGAACGTTGGGTTGTTTGCGACACGAATTAAGGGCGTGCGGTAGGTGGTGCGCAGGACAGCGCTCGGATGCAAGATCCCGAGCTGGTCTGGCTTAGTCATTTTTTCTTCCCACGGTTGAAAGTGTGGTTGATTTTTCCAAGACAGGTGAAAAATACTGGCCTAACGCACAGCTACATCCCCCAAGCGTCTTTAATCAAATCCGCTGCCCTCTCTGCAATTATATACGTCGCCGCCTGTGTATGTGCAGCAGGGATGAACGGCTGCGAATCATCAGTATTAATGCGGGGTTCAAAAACGCCTGAGCCGACGCACCACAACCGAAATATCAACAACCCGGAGCCCCACAAGCCCCTTGACGCGCAGATCCGGGTCGAGCACGCCGTACGCCGCACCCATGGGCGACATGCTCGCGGTCCCGACGGGGTGGAACACGGACCCCGCGTTGGCGCGGATGTACGCGTCCAGCTCGGCGTCGCTGGCGTTGGTGCCGCTGAGGTTCGCCGGGGCGCGGCGAGGAGGTATTCCGCCCAGGCGGGCGCGGCGACGAAGCGCATGGCGCTCCGGAGCGCTTCGCGCAGGATGAACATGTCCAGCTCGGAGGCGAGGTAGTTCGGGTTGATGAGCGGGGCGGAGAGGGGGTCGCTGCTGGTTAGAATGACTGTGCCGCCTGGGGAAGGGTTGAGCGTTGTTGGTGAAGGTGGATTGGTAAACGTACGAGACACGGGAGCGACGAGTGCGGTTATGATGGTGAGGAAGTTGCCCGCTGGGGGCGTCGGGCCGACGATACCGTTCGAGACGACGAGTTCGAATTGGGCGGTCTGCGGGCCCGCACTGGGGTCCGGAAAGCGCTCAAAGATCGATGCGTTATCGGGAAGGCGGAGCCAGCCCAGGTGGGTCCCCGAGGTGTCGACGAGGGGGCCCGTGCGCGTGGTATTCCATTGCTCAAACTCCTCGTCGGCGAGAGTGGCGTTGCGAGCAGCAGTTTCCCATGTATCAGTCGAGTTGACGAGCCAATTCAGCCCGAGGAGAACGTGGTCGCTGAGATTTTGACCGACCGAGGGCAGATCGTGCAGCGGTTCGATTCCGAGGGAGGTTAGCATCGAGGAGTTGCCGATACCGGAGTGCATTAGAATGCTCGGAGTTCCTATGCTCCCTGCCGAGAGGATAACCTCTTTCTTGGCGGTCAATGTGAATCGTTGTCCTGTGTGAAGATTACACGAAGATCCAGGCCTCGAACTTCGTGCACACCACCATTGATATCCTGGACGAATTCAACAGTTCGGAATGTGTCATTTGAGTCGCTGTTTTGCCGGACACGAGTCACTCGTGCATGCAGCAGAACATTCAAGTTCGGGCGAGTGTCGATGAATTGCGGCGCAAGATAAGATGTCGCCGAGCTACTCCGTGACCCGTTTTTGATCGTCGACTGTATCCAGCCTGACTCGCGTTATCAGATATTAACAAGGTCTGTCGGCATTGCTTTACTTACCAATCCCAAGCGGATATCCCGAGTTCGTGTCGAGGTTGAACGGAAACTCGCTCAATTCATTAGTGGTTTGTATGACTCGGCCGTCTATGGGAGTCGGAAATCCTGATAGGGACACTGTATTGATCCCATCGAATCCGTGAACGGCAGGATTGAATTGGCCCGTCGTGTTGTGGCGATCAGCAGGTGGGCTGAACCGTTCATTCTAGTCGTGGTGAGCAAAGCAGCCCATTATGTTGCCGGAATCGAATCTTGCCTTAAACATATATGGAACCAAGTTGTCCCAGGACCAGCCCTCGTCCCCTGTGACCCGCGCAAATCGGTCAAAATCTTCCTTCGACCCCCGCGTGTACAACATATCATCTGAATAAATTCGTTCCGTCCTGCGCTTCAAGGAGGATCTTCGTTGAGACGTACTGACGGAGCTGCTTCCCCCAAGAACAAAACCTCGAGTGTAGGCCAGGGACCGACCGTTCAAGTTAGCCTGCGGCGTAGTCGTGTAGTTCCAATCTTGGGGTGTATCCGGAACCGCATGTAGGCCATAAAATGGGACAATTATATCTAAAACGTCTGCATTTCTACGCGTCCGTGTGATTTTAGATCCTAAAGATCATGGAAAAGAGCACGTACGAGCCTCCCGCTTCGAGAACGAGGACAGAATGGTCGGGGTTTTCCGAGAGGCGGTTCGCAATGACATTTCCAGCCGTTCCGCCTTTCGGTGCACGCGATATCAAACCACAGCATTATCATGAGAACGAGGAATATCTGACCTCCCACAATAATAAAGTCAGGGTTCAAATTCGCCACATCTGCAATATTTTCGAGGATGGCAGCAGATGAAGCGGTGATTCCAAGCACAAGTGCAGCCAGGAGAGGAAGTGGCGCCATGAAGAAGGGCTGGAAGACAGGACGCCAAATGGCCTGGGCTTTATAAAATTAACCGGGAGACTCCGACTCGGAGGATCCACTCCTTGCCCGATCGAATTGAAGTGCTTACAACGTCGTTTTTATCGTAAGGAGCAAGGTAAGGAGCAAGGTAAGGAGCGGCGTTTTCCTCTGGCGGCGGACACTCGACTCCAAGTCGGATGCCGGAAACATGGATTTGTCATCTACCCCATTTCTGACGTTGAGAGCTAAAGTTGACCTGCCACTAGTGAGACAGCGAACATTCATGAATATGATTTCAAGGACTCGGATCATGCATCTTGCTCACTGTGACTAACGTATTCCCGGTCCAACGCCGGTCAGCTCCAACTTGAAGCGCCTTTGTTTGGTGTTGGCGGGATAATTTCCTGAACTTGTGAGGAGAAAAAGATCGACGAGACCCACGATTGCCGGAGCACGAAGCATCAAAGACGCGTTGTCATGGTTTGCTTGCCAATCGCTTGATCACGGAGACCGCCGGACCGAAGTCAGACACAATGTCCTCCGAGGAGTCGCCTCCAGCCAAACGCCAAAGGACCGAAAACGCGTCCATAACGCGCTCGGAAATCTGGCACGGCGACGGCAGTGTTATCCTGCAGGCCGATGGCGTTCAATTTCGCGTGCATTAATATATTGGAGCGTCCTAGCGCTGCACTCGTCGTGCTTTCGTGACATGCAGGGGCTTCCGCAGCCGCCCGGCCAGCCTAGCGTTGACGGTTGCCCCGTCGTGGAACTGCAAGACTCCGTCGAAGACGTCGGTCATTTGCTGAAAGTGCTATACAGCCCGTACGTACGTCCTCCCGTCGACGTCCACGCAAGCGCCGACCCTTGTACATGTGCCGTTGTGCGGAATACCCAGAACATTTCTGCTCCAGAACGCGCTTCCGTTCTCGGTCGTGGCGGCTCTCATCGGTCTGGGTCGCAAGTACGATTTCCGGGAACTGTTGGATTCCGCGGTGGCGCGCCTGATGTTCGATAATCCATCGACTCTCAAAGAATTGGACGGGCTGAACAGTAAATTGGACCTTCAAGGAAGTTTATCACACACCACCCGCATCATTGACTACCCCGGCATACTCTTTGATATGTTAACTCTGGCCAGAGAGAATGATATATTAGTCGCTCTTCCCTGTGCTTACTTCCGCGCGGCAAGCTACCACACCCAAGTAAGCCAATCCCCCCCCACCCGGGGGGGAAGCATCTGTTGCGTGCAGCATGCACTGACTTTTCGAACAGGCCCAAATTCTCGATGCAAATGCATTTTTGGGTACTTCGGCTCTGGCTGAACAACGTCGATGCATCCTGGGCCGTCAAAAGATCTTAACGGCGCAATCGCGCCCGGGATACACGCTAGGATGGGTCCGCTCATGGGCTCCCGCCGAAGGCTGCACCCAACCAGAAGAGTGCAATGGCGTACGGACTGAACTCCTGCATAAGTGCTTGGATGCGCTCTCGACCTGGGCGCTGCAATTCTACGATGAGTTGGGTCTGACATTCTGTACCGCTTGTCAGGCACCGACTGAGGCCGTGCGCGCGGGACGGGAGAAGATCTGGGAAGATATGCCGGGGTTTTTCGACCTCCCACCTTGGAGCGAGTTGAGGAATAACGTATAGTTTCGGTGTATGTTCTGTCCTTGTTGCATTCCGGTTCTGCAGCTACAATTTGCGTAATGCTTCGTCATGATTTGGTCTCTCCCAACCATATAGGCAATCGGCGAAATTTTGGATGCGAAATGCTGGTTATTCCTGCCAATCGAGCGAAGGCATACTGGACGCCGTGGTTTACCATCGACCTCGGAGCAGCAGTCAACGCTATGTCGGACGGCCGGGGCAGTTGTTACATGTCGTGGAAAGAGCGGATAGGCGCCTGTCGGTGGAGGGCGTTTTGCCGGAGGCGAGGTCGTGGTGGTAAGAGAAAGAAATGATCGAGTAGTCCGAGCCCAGGTCGGTGTACACTGTATTTGTAGGGTCGCTCCAATCTAAGAACACTGAGGACGGGCTGTGACTCGGACAAGTACATATATTCTATTGGGGAATTACGAACAGGATAATTGGGCCCGGTTTCCAGCCTGCTTGGCTCCGGACCGGACTTGTAGGGCACCGCCGCCGCGGTATAAGTTGATCTCTGCGCCGCCGAAGCTTGAAGGTCCGGCGGCGCAGAAGCTCGGCTTCGTCGTGGTTACTCGACTTATCGTCGGGAAGAGATGGGGAGGCCACACGGACCTGCTGGGGGTTGATATAAGCAAGATTGTAGAACTGATGAACTTGCCAGTTCGATTGTGTCGGTATAGCGGCTATGCGAAATGGATGCCTTTATCGTGAAATGCGAGAAGGAGCCTGTCAGATATGAATCAGCCAACTATTTCCCGAAAAATTTGATCCACTCACGCCAAAAGGTCGTTCACAGAATTCGGTGTCCTCTATGAGCGTGGTGATGTATTCCTTCTTGAAATCAATGGTGCCGTCGACCATGGTCTGACGATATGAGTGCGCCAGACACTATATCAGCCAATAACTGCATACCTCGTTGACAGAACACCAAACACGCCAATTGCTTTCGAGCATCGAGATGACGCCAGAATGCAGGAATGTTCCTCGCACCGTCTTGTTTTTGCGGGAGAAGATCACTGTGCTGGCCGTTATATCAACAAGTACACTGCGCAATTTGGAGACAAGAACCTCGGGTCAAGCCATCGAATTCCTCAAACTTGACTGGTGGGGGGGGGGTCTCGGGGAACTATCCGGACCACAGAGCTCTCGACCTGGGGCGCCGGGCGGAAGTTGTTCCGTTTCACGTCACGGAGGTGATCCACTTTTGCATAGAGTTGGATGTTTGCAGATAGCCGGGACCACAAGGATGAGCCAGGCTAAGCGACCAAGCACCCATGAGGATTGCAACGCGAAAGAGTGGGCGATGAGACAGCAAGTGAAACACGACTGTTGAGCTGATTTTGTATGGCGTATTGGAGATGCCACGTCGAGGTACGGTAGTTCCACCTTGACGAAGTCCCCTTACACGATCTGGAGGCACTTTTGCGCAGGCCTGGAAGAGCATAAGAAGTGGTTGCGGGGAGGAATGCCAAAACCACTATGCACATTCCTTGAACTCGTTTCGCCAGCTCTGCTGCCATTCTCGGGTCCATCTCGATAGCAGTCACATTGCGCGCGTCTGCAAGGATGCGAACCTGTTTTCAATCAGTCCTGGCGGTGCAATAATAAGAAGGGACCTGTTTACTGTGAGGTTGCCAGTACCTGGTCCGTTGCCTTGAGCTGTGCCTAAGTAAAGCGACACAGTTAAATGAAATTATGACACGGACAAGGCTCCCCCGAAAGATCTCCGGCGAAATAGCAGGATTTTTGAGGATACAGTATCATTATTATGTTGACCAAAGCGCTCTGTGTTGAATAGTGGATTGCTGACAGCGGAAACGGTCTGTTCGGGTTTTTGGACCTTGAGTGGTTTATCGTGAGCGCGGAAGAAATGCTCCTTCAAAGCTTCACGGCTCGAGGCATCGAGGTGTCGTCTTTTTGGGGACGGATCAAGTGTCTATACGGCCATCAGATCGATCAGAGGTCAAAGCGTTAGATCGCCGGTCCAGTCTTCAGAGTGCTCCAGAGGCTTAAAATCTCAACCAACCTGTCACGCACGTCTTCCACACGATTAATTTTCTCCCGTTGAACGAAATCGTATTCCCATTCTCGTGGCAGGTTTCCCGGACTCCTAGCGACCAGAGGCCCGCGGGCCTTTATGCGGCCGCGCTGCGAAAAGGAGAGCTCAAGGTCATGAGCATGGCAGGGTAGAGCGAGGGAATACGACGACTTTATCTTGGGTGGTTCCTTCAACTGGATTATGTTGCAAGTACATATATTATATCTGCCGTAGGAGTGGAGGGAGGAATATTGCGAGGAAGTTGTAGGCGAGTATGAGACTACTAAGAGTTCGAAAATTTCCTTTCATTTCAAATTCAATTAGAGTGCATGCATGTGGCACTACTTATGACAAAGTGGATAGTGAGAGCGAGGTCGAGGAGCGATTGTAACGGGACGAGTACTACTACGGATGCGATGCTGCGGGGATGGGGATTTTGTGTTCATGGTGAGAATACCGTCGTAACCAGCTAATCTGAGTAATCTAAGTAAGAAAAACAAAAGGAAATTTAAACCCGTAGGCTAGAGCAAGTAGCGAGGCAGGCAATTGGTGTCGCGAACGAAGGCGAGGACGGGCTTGGCTTCCGACTGCGCCGAGAGCATAAGTCTTAACGAGAGCCGCACGGTGCCCAGATGCTGCACGAGGCAGAGGCGGTGGAGGGGTTGGGCGAAGCAGGTGAGGAGGAAGTGTGGGACGGACTCGGGGACGCCGCAGTGGGGAGGGGCGAGGTCAAAGCGGAAGAGGTAGGCGTTGTCGAGAGTGGTTTGATCCGTGAGGTGTGGGTCGAAAGGGGAATGACTACAGATCATTTTTCAACTCATCCCAGGGCGGGAGGCCGAAAAAACCAGGCAAATCCTCCCATACTTTCTTCCGGCCCGCCACGATGGCTTCATTTGCATGCCCTTTGCATGAGGCACAAAAACCTTTCAGCTGAAATGTTGCCAAAGCCAACAGCCTCCCATCATCCACTGTGTATTTGCGGAAAAGTTCATCCCGAGACTTGATACACTTCGAAGGTGCAGTGCAATTATCATCATGATCATCCCATGTCCGAAGCCATGCAAGCGTATAGCCTGGCCGGAATCGCTGCTTCAAAACACTTTCGCGGCCCAGGACGCATCTGCGTTGGTCAATCGGAGCTAGAGACGTCGACGTCCCATCCTTTTTTTCAATACCGTCAAACACCTGGGCCTAAACAGAAAATTCAATAGACACTCGTGACTCGACCATTCCGAGACAAGTTAACTCACTTGGTCGGAGAACAACACCGCGCGGTAGTATGCGCAGGGAAGAACGGATAATATATTGTTCTCTCTGGCTAGAGTTATAATGTCAAAGTATACGCCAGTGTATGACTCGATACAAGTCATGTTGTATCTCGGATTCGACAGGGCCATGTATCCGTCAAGAGTGGGCGGATTTTCGTATATAAGGCGTTCGACCGCCAACTCCAACAGATCTCTGAAATCGTACTTGCGTCCGAGTCGAATGAGGGCCGCCAGGACAGATAATTGGAGCCTCTTCTTGGATAAAAACGTCCTACACGTCCGGGTCAGCGTCTACGCCACACTACCAAGTAATGGTACCAACGGGTAATACAACGCCCTCAGCAATGTTTCTACATCTGGGAGTGTGTCCGGCAGCTCGATGACTGGGAATCCCTCAATACTAGGTTGCTCGGGCGGCTGGGGCAGCCCTTGTAGGCTGCGGAAAAACGAGGAGTTTTGCGAGAGAATACTCCAGTGGACGCGGAATAGGGTATTCTCGCTTTGCAGAATTACATTCCCGTCGTCGTACCAAATTTCTGAGCGCGTTACAGGTCCGGTTTCGGTGCGCTGACGCTTCAACGGAGGGGATTCGGAATCAGAGGTCATGGTCGGAGGCTGAAAAGGGGCAAGCCGAAAATAGAAATGATCCACGGCATATAACCCCGACGGCACTTAGACGGGGGCTCCTTGAAAACTACGATATATCCTACATGCTCGGTATTTAATTAGCAAAGGCTTGAATCCCAGTCATAGCCCGCCCAAGGATAAGGGCGTGGATATCCTGCGGGGAAAAAAATCAGCGCCTGAAACAAAAGCAAACGACAGAAACTGACGTTGGTTCCTGTATTTCAATGAGCGAGTTGTTCACAGACAGACAGACGGTCGACACACCTTCGTATGTATTGGTAATCTGCAGGTTCGCGGCATGCCGCCCGACGTGATACCTGAATCCACTCATTGAGATCACTTAACTCCTCAACTGAAAAAGCCAACGCACTCATCCGCGCACGCATTCCCGCCAAAGATATCCAACACCGCGCGCGCGTGCTGGAGCGCCTTCCCGCAGTTGTTCTTCTTTATCATGCTGACCATGTTGGGCGACAACGCGCCCGCGTCCTTGAGGCGTCCGACCTGCACGCACGCGAGCAAGCCGAGCGCAGCCTCCGTCTGCGCGTCGACGAGCTTCTTCTGCACGAGCTGGAACGACGCGATCGGGCGCTTGAACTGGTGTCGCTCGAGCGCGTAGGCGAGCGCGCGGTCGATGCAATCCTCGAGCGCGCCCATAACACCCCACGAGATGCCGAACCTGCGGGGGCGCGCGCATGAGTGCCAGCCCGCGCACGGAGCGAGAGAACATACCGGGCGGAGTTCAGGCAAGAGAAGGGGGAGCCGAGCCCCATGGATGTGGGGAGCAGGGCGTCGTGCGAGACTCGCACCGAATCCATGAACACCGAGCCTGTAAGGGATACGCGCAGCGCGATTTTGTTCTTGATCGGCGGGGTGGAGAGGCCTTTCATTCCCTGAGGAAAATTCCCTGTTGGCATATAGGATAATACTCAATGAAGCCCAAACCTTTTCAAGGAGGAAGCCGCGGATTTTGTTGTCCCACTTGCACCTTGCCCAGATCACGAGCACATCACTGAAGGATGTATGCGTTTGAAGGCGTGCAGCTGCGTGAGAAACGACTCACGCGACAGGCGCATTGGATATCCACGTCTTGCTGCCGTTGATGATAAACCCGCCGTCAGTCTCCTCGGCAGTGGTCTCCATGCCCGCTGGATCAGACCCATGGTTGGGCTCGGTTAGCCCCTATGAAATATTAGAACGCGGGCCTAGCAAAGGAAGACGCGCGCCGCACGAAGGCACCGATGATCTCGCCTGTTGCCAATCTCGGGAGGTATTTCTCCTTCTGCGCCTCGGAGCCAAACTCGTGGATGGGATGCATGACGAGCGAGGACTGGACGGAGGCAGTGGAGCGGTAGCCCGAGTCCACTCTGCGAAAGAAGTCAGAACAGCATTAAGTGCACATACAGCTAAGAGGCGGACCTCTCGATTTCCCGCTGAATCAGCCCGTAGGCTACGTTGCTTGCGCCGGCGCACCCGTAGCCGGAAATGGTGGGACCAAGCAGCCCGAGCTTACCCATTTCGGGAAGGATAGCGTGGTTGAATTCTGGACGGAAAATGAGCGGCTGTATAAGTGGAATAGGTCCAACTCACCTTCTGTACGCCATCCTTCCAAAACGCGGGGAAGCAGTTGCTCCTGACCAGAAGTTATTTGAAAGGCCGGGGAGTGCAAATGCAGCACTTGCCTGGCAATATTCGCGGGCTGTATCGCTGGGTGTGCAGTTGATAAACATTGAAGAATTGGCCCACAAAAGGTGCAGCGTTTACCGGATCGCAATTTCTTCCTCGGTCAGCAGGGTTTCTATTTTAAAGGGATCCTGGTCCAGGAACCAGTCAGTATGTGGATTTCATCCATGCTGGAGGCAAGAGACCTGAGGGTCAAACGTGGGGGCACCTAAAGGTGGCGGGTTATGAGAATGCGGGGTAGGCAAGCTGGTTCATTGACTGACTGGTCGAGGCACAACGGCCTAGTCTCAACGGAGCATAGGACATCCGCGAGCCTCTCCTAAGCGCTACCCGGGCAGCGAACAAGGTTGAGTGTGCCATAGATTCAGCGGTCGAAGTTCAAGTTGAGCGCGAGGTGGGATCGGAGGCCGGTCCGGGTTCCTTAATTGCCGAACTCGCACGTAATGTGCATATCGTCATTGGTCAAAGCGTAGAATATCAAATCACCACTGTTTCTGCCAGTGGGACGCGACCAGGGATACGAGCCTGTTCCTTAATCCTCTGGGCCAGTGATACATTATTGAGAATCCGTTGTCATACCCGGCTACAAGTTACAGTACTTCTACAGTGGTATGCTAAATAGGGTATGCAGATGAGGGAGTGTGTCGAACGAAAAGTTCTTTGAATTACATTTCCGGCTAGTTCGAAAGGAAGGGCGTCGCGGTAGTACAGCCCAACGGAATCATGGAAAGGTATATTCCGAGGGAGCCGACCGTACTACGAACGAAAGTCTTATTAGGACGAGCGCGGAGTCAATCAATTCGCAAACGTCTAGAGGCTGCGCGCCAGTATCAACGGGTGCGGGCGCTGCTACTGGGTTGGTGTATCGGAACCCTGCCTCTACGCAAGTGAAGGTCTGTCGCCGGGAATCAATTAGCCTGAATGAAGGGGCGGGTGCGAGTACACGCACACTTTATCGACTAATACGCCGCCAAATACATGTATAACATCCCCAGCAGGGTTTGGACGGGTAGCCCAAGGTGTCAGAGACTGGGCGGGCATCACGTTAAACAGGATCCAGTAGAGATAAACGGGGTTCTACGCACTGGGCGCAATCTGGATGGTTACGGCATGCGAGCTACTGTCTGAATTGATCCAATAGGGGTGAGCTCCCCGCTGGTCGAGTCGATATTCCAGATAGCATTCTCCATCGTCGACAAAGAGGAATCAGCGCAGCCTCCAGTAGCAGGTATGCTATCGGGAGCTGTCTCCCCGGTGCTTCCGAGCTGGGATTATATCAGAACTGGGACGATTTGCACGTCCAAGCAAAACGCACCTCCCGTCGGCATCGAGTTCCGTGCTTGTGGAATAACACCTCCAAGCTGGCGTCCTGGGATGACTGTAATCCAAATCTGCGGTTGCGCTGATATACCCGAGCTGGTAGCCGTCTGAGGATTTAACATGGATTTTGCACTTCTTGGCCCTGAAACGACACAAAATAAGCGACGCGCGAATGGCGCGGGAGGATGCACGTACAATCCTGGTGTTACAGATCTTCGTGCTGGCGCAGCATGCAGGCCTTTGTGAAGGTTGAGGGTGTGAGAACAGTCGTGTCCAAGGGCTACGTATCGTTACGACGACGAGGCGGCAGGGTCCGAGGCCTTGGGCTAGACACGCCGCGTCGGTTCGCGGTACATGTAGAGCCATGGGGTCTGTAGCGGCGTGTATGCGCGAATTGAGGCCCCTGTGGGCGACCGAGAGGGTTCAAAGCAACGGCGACACTGCAGACGGCGAGGGCCCAAGTGCCGGTAAGAACGAGATGCATGTTCGGGTAAAAGAGTGTGAAGAGGAGACGTTCCGGAGCATCTAGGTAAGGCGGGCTTGACTATATGGGTGATACAAAGGGGCAGAAATGTAGAGATACATTATACTACTCCTGGATCATTGGCGTGGATAGTCTGAGACCACGCTCCCGTCGCTGTTCCACATTCTGGGCGCGTTTGCGGCTGCCCTGCGTGATCCACCGATCAACGATTACGAGCAATGGTTGCAGAAACAGAACAAATCCGTGGCCGGGTGCGTTCTTAGCACGGTTTCTGGACACAGCTAACGATGTCAGCAATATTAACGCTCTGTAAACATATGGACATGCCAAGAACGCTGGGCGGCTAGTCTTCTGCCAGCTCATACCCGACCCAAACAATCTCTGAGCAGCTCGTACACGGAATGAGATGCTGGCCGTTCTCCATCTCCTCTCCCGTGATCCTGTAGATCCCTCCGCACCGACAGCTGTGCGACCAGGAATCCAGCTCAAGATGTTCCTGGAATTCCTCGAGGGAAATGACTTGCGCAGGCCTGGGTCCAGCGGGTGCGCGCAGCCGGGTGTCGTGCTGGGCGCGGAGAGCCGGAGTAGATAGCACGCGGTACGCCTCTTGAATAGACGCGATGTCGGCTGTCGACGCTACATTTTTGTCGGGATGCGAGCGGAGGAGCGCGCGGTGATACGCGACCTTTATCTGTGGGCGCGACGCGTGAGGGGCGATGTCGAGGAGGGCATAGTAGTCGAGTGAAGAATCCAGAGCGAAAGATGTGAAATCCCCATCACTGATTTCGGCACTTTTCCGAACTCCGACTGACTCTCGACGAAAAAACTCGCTCTCTCTTCAAGGTAAAATCAAGACTGCAATGGGCTCTACTAGGTGAGAATCGCCGTCTGCACGACCCTCTGCGGCCCCTGCCAGGTTCTCGCGCGGTTTCAATCGGCGGAAGGGCTGGATCCGCGAGCAAGGCGTGGATGTCGACGTCGACGAGAGGCTGACGTTCGTCTCCCAGACTGTACAGCAAAGGCCGCGTCCTGGGCCACAAGCGCGCAAAGCGCAACACCCGCCCCAACACCTCTCTGATACAGATCGAGGGTGTCGCCACCAAGGAGGACGCCCAGTTCTACCTCGGCAAGCGTGTCGCCTTTGTCTACAAGGCAAAGCGGGAGATCCAGGGCTCCAAGGTCCGCGTCATCTGGGGGTGCGTCGCCTTTCTTCCTTGCGCGAGACCGCCCATATTCATTCCGTCTAGACGTGTAACCCGGCCACACGGAGGCTCGGGCGTCGTAAAATCAAAATTCCGCTCCAACCTCCCCCCGCGTGCGTTTGGTGCCAGTGTGCGCGTGGTACGTCTCCTCGCATTTGGGCCTTGACCGCCACCTCATCGAGCCTACAGATGCTCTACCCCTCGACGATCTGAGTGGCTGGCCTCGTCCGTCGCGCACATGCCTGTTTTTCTCGTATCCATATTGCAATATGACATGCGCAGCTATATGCCCCGAGCCCTGTACAAAGTTGAACTGCGAGTTGCTCTGCGATGCATAATCAACGACTAAGGACCAGCTTGCCGTTTCTGGCTGATGTTCGCTGAAACATTGTCTCTAATGTACATCTACACATTGCAGCAGGGAAAGCAGTTCCCATCGCACGCCATCACGTCTATGTCGTTTGGTCGCGCACGCCCGACTGCATGCAGCCCGGAAGCAGGCGCGCTTCGGACTCCGGAGGGGCGACACCCTCCGCGCACTTCACTTGGTGGCCATAACCCCCAGAGTGATGATGCGCCGCGGTCAATCACTAGAATTTGAAAGAAAGTATGGATCGCTGCATACTATGTGCGCACCTGAAAATATGCGGTCCTGTGGATGTAGAACACCAGACAAGGAGGCGGTTGAAGTCGGCACGAATATATCACCAACCCTGGCCAAAACGAACACCTTGGGGATGTCTAGTTGTTGCAAGAGTAACAGCAATATACGGTGTATCGAGATACAATGCGAATGCGGGGAGATACGTGCACGCGGGCCGTAAGTAATCCGTCGTGCTTTTGAATTTTGGGTCGTTAGTCTATGACCTCTATGCCTTACACAGCAGCGGGTGCAGTATGTACTCGTGCAACGCCTTGCCGGCGGCGACCTGAGGGGATCAGCGTTAGAATGCAGGACGAAAGGAAGGGGGTAGACGAACCATGGGAAGACGTGCTCGTTGCGTTCGACAAGGCACTCCATGACCACGGGCTTGTTGTTGTCGTACGCGAGGAACTCGGCCATCTTCGCGGGCAGGTCCGCGGCCGTCTCGCACCGCAGCGCGTGCACGTTCATCGCGCGCGCGAGCGCGACAAAGTCCGGGTTCCTCATTTTCGTGTGGGAGGAGCGCGCCGAGTAGAACAGATCTGGGACGCGGTTGAATCAGATGGGATGCGTTCGATGCGGAGAGCACGGCGCACCCTGCCACTGGAGGACCATGCCCTGGAATTCGTTGTTGAGGATGAGAACCTTGACGCCGATGCCGTATTGTGCGGCGGTGGCGAGCTCCATCGCCGTCATGCTGAAAGACGCGTCACCGTCAATGTCGACGACGATCTTGTGCGGCGCAGCGACCTTGGCGCCGATGGCGGCCAAGCCCATGGTCTATGCACGCGTCAGTGAGCACAATTGGTGCATCAAAACAGTGGCAAGACGCATACCCCGAGTCCGCCCGAGGTGACCATCGATTGCGGGTGCGTCCAACGATAATGCTGCGCGGCCCACATCTGGTGCTGCCCGACACCGGTGGTGATGATGACGTCCGATTTGCGGTCCGCGCACTGAGCGTCGAGGGCCTCGACGACCTCTTGCGGCTTGATGCGCGCGCCCGGTGCACTCGGTGCATACGTGAAGGGGTACTGGCCCTTCCATGCGGCAATATCTGCGAACCAGTCCGCGCGCGGGCTGCTGCGGATGTGCGGCACGAGCGCGCTCATATTCTGCACGACGTCTCCGAGCACAGGGATCGTCGCGTCGACGACCTTGTTGATGTTCTTTGGCAAGATCTCAAAGTGAATGATCCCGCCGCGACCCTCGGCGGCGGCGGTGCGCGCGGCGGGCGCGAATGCGTCGATCTTGCCGGTGACACGGTCGTCGAAGCGCACGCCGAGCGCGATGATCACGTCGGCCTGCTGCATCGAAAGGTTCGCGTACGCGGAGCCGTGCATGCCGAGCATGTGCAGGCTCCTCGGGTCCGTCTCGTTGAACGCGCCGAGGCCCTGGAGGGTCGTGCAAACGGGGATATTGCCGCCCTCCGCGAGTTGCGCAAGGAGCCCAGGGCCGCGGGGGTCTGACAAAACACCAGCACCGGCATAGATGATGGGGCGCTGGGCCTGGTTGATGAGGGCGGCGGCCTGGAGAATGAGGGAAGGGTCTGTGGGCGGTTCGGACAGCGCGAGGGGGTTGGAAGGGAGCCCAAGGGCGGCGTGGCCGGGGGTGGTCTGCTTGAAGGGCAGAGCGGCGCGCAAGATGCTCGCAGTCACATCCTTGGGTAAGTCGACGAGGACGGGGCCGGGGCGGCCTGAGGTGGCAATTTTAAAGGCCTCGTTTATCCTGCGGGGTAGCTCGGCGACGTCTTTGACCATTACATTCCACTTGGTGCAGCTGCGCGAGATGCCGACGATGTCTGCCTCCTGGAAGGAGTCCGAGCCGATGGCAGAGGTCGCGACCTGACCAGAAAATACGACGAGAGGGAGGCCGTCGGAGAGGGCGTCCTGCATCGGGGTAACGACATTTGTTGCTCCAGGGCCGGAGGTAACGAGCACGACTCTAGGCTTGCCAGAGACACGAGCATATCCCTCCGCCATATGGCCCGCGCCCTGCTCATGCCGGGGCAGAACAAAGTCAAAATGAGGGGAATTGTAGATGGCATCGAAGACAGGAAGAATCGTGCCGCCAGGGTAGCCGAAGATATGCTTGACGTCGTGTCGTAGCATCATCTCGTGAAAGATCTCACCGCCGCTGAGGCCCACAAAAGAATAGTCCAACAGCTCATGGGGAGGGGGTCCAAAGTTATGGGAGGTCGGCGTTGGCGCTGGTGTCGCGGGGGGTACCTGCTGAAAACTGGGAGAGACGACAGGATGCACAGGCGGGGCGGGCGATGCTCCCAAGGCCGCCGAGCGGGAGATGCGGCGGATAGCGGCGAGACGCGATAGACGTAGCGAGGCCCTTGGTCGCAGCAACATGGTGGAATGAAACAGAGGGACTCGAGTCAGAAACAAATAGAACCCGAATAAACCCGACAGCCCCAAATAGCAAGTCGGGTATCCCAGAGGGCGAGCTCGACGCGTTGGCCGTCAACAACAGGATCGGCGACATAGTTCCCGAACACGGTGTGGTGGAGGTCAACAGTTAGCGTGAGCACACAAACCGTCGATGCTGCCCTCAGGAATTCCTCGATACTCATGCCGAACTCTTCGAATTGAAAGTGGCGGCGGGTGCTTTAAAAAGGCTGAGCGATGAATCGGCCTCGCTCTACATCGAAATCACCTCCTCGCCTTCCAGCGCCGATTGTATAGGCACAAGCAGTGTCGCATACGCGGTCTGCCGCCCAGGTTTGAGTCTTCAAGGTGATTCCGGCGACCGGTTTGTCGAAGCACTGACGGTGCAGCGTAATCCAGCGCCCTGAGGTGAAAGCGGCTCCAGACAGCTAATAGAACAAATGGTCTTGAACTTTGCGGAGTCGTCCCAACGATTCGGTCCCGGACGACATCCAGGGCCTGGCGGGAGGGATTCTCGAATTCGGGCGGCACTTAGTTCGACTAGACTATCAATTCGGTTCCGTATGATGCTGTTACGATACTGCAAGCCGAGCTCCCATAGCGGTTCGCAAGATGTTATCGCGGCAAGCAGCCCGCCGGTAGTCAGCCCAGCGTCGGACTCGTACGGTGGGCCAAAAGTCGAGCAGAAACCCAGAGGACGCGGACGCCGATGACTGTCTTTTTCGTATTTGACTCCAGAGCTCTTGGCGAAAAGCAGAAGCAGTGTGTCTGCAGAAACAGCGTAGCAAATAAATAGTGTCTAAACAGCTGGGCCCGAGTGATCGGCACGGCGATTGCCGCAACCCTTGCCGAGTCCGTATTCTGAGAATTCTCGCTTATTTCCTAGACTCGGTGCCAGTCTCTACGTTGAGCAACAGTATGTAGGGGCAGTGTGCAATTTATTTGAAGTGATTCCGATGAAAATTGAGAGAGAAAAAAAAAAAAAAAAACGCGGCAGGGTTGCTCGAACGTAGAGACTGGGAGAACTTAGTACGGAAAATGGCCATTAGAAATGGCACGTGATGATTCAGCTCGACTTAGAAAAATTTCGACGATTCTTTTGGCCGACCTCCCTTTCACATCCTATGGCAACATTCTGAAGCGTAAAAACTGTGCCTACACCCCCCAAGGTGTGTATTATCGAAAAATCTCCGCGCAAATCACATCACATATTCCACAGGAACATAATATTGTAAATTTGCGGGGGCACTGATTATCGCGGCCAAATGCACCTCTGGGGTTTCGCAGCGGTGTTTATTCTTCTACAAAGGCTTCCTACACTCTCCACAGAGGCCCCGGGCTCGCTATTCGGGCCCAAATCTGGTGTACAGATGCCTGCCGATGCCGGAATTATCCCCGGCTCGCGTTTCTCGAGCCCTTCTCCTGGACCAGTTGAGCAACCTTCTTCGGGCCCGAACCCTACCTTTTCGTCGCCCCCAAAGCGCAGAGGAGGCCAGTTCACTTCGATTAAAACGAAGCGGAGGAGGGAAGCAGAGGCGAAGGAGGAAGAGTGGACCCCGGAAGGTCAAAACAGAGGGACTTTCCGCTTCCAGTTCCGATGTCTAGGACGACGTCGCGGCCCTGCATGATATTGGAGTAGAATTGGGTCTGGAATTCATGCGGAGTCTTTCCCAGCCGGTATGCCGAGCTTTGAACGATAGCTGCGAGGTCTATCTTGTCAGCCTTGTAGATCTTGACCTTGGAAGAGAGT
Organism: Mycena rosella; assembly: GCA_029378255.1. Lineage (NCBI taxonomy): Eukaryota > Fungi > Basidiomycota > Agaricomycetes > Agaricales > Mycenaceae > Mycena > Mycena rosella. The sequence continues at coordinate 110,936 of JARKIE010000095.1, forward strand.
GGTTTGGGCGCTGGAACCTTGGGTGGGGCCACCATAGTAAGTGGATGTCGTAGTGGTATTTCGGCCCTGGTGTCGAAAAAGACGTGTTTTCCACTGGTTTAGGCGCGTAGAGCAGGTCCGTAGCAGTTTTAGAGAAGTTTGCACGCTTCAGAATGTGGCCAGAGTGCGCGAGACGGAAGTCGCAAGAGTCGGATGAGGAAAGATCGTGAAATTTGGCTAAGTCGAGCTGAATCGTCACGTGTCATTTCTAATGGCCGTTTTCCGTACTAATAAGTTCTCCCACTGCAGTCTCTATGTTCGAGTAACTCCTCGCGCATTTTTTTTTTCTCTCAGTTTTTGTCCGTTTCACTTAATTTCTTTTGCATGCTACTCCTAGGATTAGTTACTCAACATAGAGCTGGTTACGAGTCTACTTATTTCCTTCAAGTTCTCTTTTAGACTTTCAATAGTCTCCCGTACAATATCGTCTCCGAATCGGATTTGGCAAAATTCCTTCCCGTGCAACCTTTAGCGTCTCAATTCGTGCCAGCGCGTTTCCTGACTCCACACACCTCAGCGTCGCCCGATCATTCTGCTATGACTTAAGATGATTCGCATACGCCCGGCCCCTGGATTCTGTCGTGCTGCCCATAGTTGACTTGCTTACTTACTGGGTAGCACTTGCTTGACTTGGTATGATTCGCAAACGCCTCTGCATTGCATCTGGATTCCGTCGTCCAGCTCATAGCTGACTTGCTGACTTACTGGGTGAATTCGGGAATTCCTGCAACATCGAAAACGCTGGAGGTCGTCGCTGAACTCTAACTTGCCATTTGGGGCGTGGCCATGATGACCTCTCCGTCTATGTTCAATATTTTCATGGCCGAGGGAACTCCTGCGGCGCAGGGGAAAGCAGAAGCCGAAGCAAAAGAGGAATTCACCCCGCTGAGTGTGATGAAAAAGGCGCTACAGAGACCTGTTCCAGGTTGATTGTGCTGGATTGATGTTGTTGCATTATTTTCCCGTACTATTTAATCCTCTCTGCTGGCGAAGAAGTGTGGCTAGGCTTAAAGCGTCCACATCGATTGGTCCTCAAAGATGATTTCTGTCCGAAATTGAGCATCAAGCAAACAAAAAAATACACATGCATAAGGGCGGGACAGGCTTGAATGGAATTCTCACCAGACCTTCGGAGGCCTCGATCTCACGCTGTGAGTTCTGTTGTGCATTGCGCCTCTAATATAAATTACCGCCCCACCCGCCGAATAGCCCCTTTAACCGCTCGGTCATGCCCGGCGTCCGCTCCTCTACCTCGATCGGCCGTTGCGACAACGCCTCAATCACCTCCTGCGGCTTGCTCCCCTCCTTCTTTTTCTTCTTCGCCGGCTTCGCGGACGTCTTTGCGGTGCTCTGTGCGACGGCCGCCTTCGGCGCGGCCGCTTTCGCGGGCGAGCCCGTTTTGATCTTCACGCTCACGCCGCGCGCGGCGCGAACCTGTGAGCGCTCGGTGACGAGCACGGGGAAGGTGCGCTTCTCAGGTTGAGGTGCAGATTTTGTCTCCGGTTCCGCGGCCTCCTCTTTTGCCTCCGCCATTACTTTCGCCTGTAGGGGTGACTGTGTTGCCTCCGCCTGTGTTGGTGCTTGTGCCGGCTGTACCTCCGCTGTAGCTTCAGCAGCCGGGGGTTGCCCTTCTACTCTCTCCGCCGTTACTTCCGCCTGTAGGGTCGACTGCGTTGCCTCCGCCTGCATTTGCGGCTGTATTGGCTGTACCTCCGCTGTGGTTTCAGTAGCCTGGGGTTGTGACGGGGGAATTGCGGGAGCGGCAGGCAAAGAGGTTATGGGAGGCGAGATTATGGAGTCTAGTAGTAGCTCAGGCGCGTCGGAGGCAGGGGGCGCAGCAGCCCTGGCCGGTTTAGACGACCGAGATGGAGCGGAAGTTCTAGTACGGGAGGTCTGGTACGGGTCCTTCAGTGCATGCCTGCTGCTCATCAATTTTACTACGTGGCGCATGTGGGGGTGATCGACGTTCGCGTTCCCGAATACGAGTTCGCTCTGGCTTATGACGGGGTTCTCTATTGGCTGTATCGGCGCGAAGCCGCCCCAGCGGACGAAGCTGGAGGAGAGAGAGTAGTCGAAACGCTGGACGTACTCCGGGGGCGCGACGGAGTCTTTCTGGAAGCGGTCTGGAGTGGGTCCATCCGTCAGCGGGGTGGAAAGCCCTAATGCACGAGGACCTTACTGAAGTGTTCGACGCGGAATTGGATGATGCGCGACCCATCTTGCAACGGTTGATCCTTGAATTCCTCTGTAAGATCGTTGTCCGTCCAGTCCTTTGCCTCGAGGAACGGGGCCACGTCGGCGAGCCCCACACCGCCGGGGAGCAGGTTTGGGTTGTCTGGTGACAGAGCGGTTTGGAGCACGATTGGACCCTTGGGCACTCGGCTATAGGCCGCGGGGTCCCAGAAGGCGATGTTGACGAGGTACTGGTAGCGAGAGGTAACCTCCATGTCCTGCAGAGGCAAATTAAATAATTGCATGGGAGAAAATGAAGAAAAATTGGTACCCGCTGAAAGCGGTACTCCGCTACGCGTCCGAAGCGGCGCTCGACGGTTCGGACAATGGCTAGGGCATCGAGGGGAGATGTAATTTCGTCTAGGCAGCGCAAGGCGAGAGAGCGGCGGCCGACGGCATGGTTGAGGTGAGGGTGCTGGTAAGGAGATATCGAAGGTATCGGATGGGACGCAGAGGGCGCCGAAGAAGTTGTTTCCCAGCGGCGTCCAAGGCCCTGGCAGAGGGCTGCTCGCTGTCCGACCCGACGGCAAGAGAGCATAAAAATACTTGTCACATGACATGCCCGTCCTTGACCGCTACCGCGACGCTCTCGCCGCCGTCGCCGCCCGCACAGGTGCCCCGCTCTCCTCCCTCGTCGTGTCCTTTGGCATCCTCCACGAGGTCACCGCAGTCGTCCCCCTCGTCGGCGTCTTCTACGCAGCCCGCGCCCTCGGCGTCGGCGAGCGCGTCGTCGCCGCGCTCCCAACAGAGCAGGATAGCTGGGTCGCGCAGAAATGCAGCACGTGGGTCGACGAAGGGAACAACTGGGCTGCGCGCGTCGGCAGGCGGTACGGCGTGTTTGGATTTGAGAAGGGCGCGCCGGAGGGCCAATCACCCGTCATCCCAGACCGCATCGCGGGCGACGTCGCGAATGCCGTCGTAGCCTACGCGGCCACGAAGGTACTCTAACATGTCCTACGTTCGCTGCGTGTTTCATCCCTGCCTTTACATAGGCTTTGCTCCCTGTCCGAATTGGCGCGGCGCTCTACCTCTCGCCTGCGTTTTCCCGCGCCGTAATTGATCCGACACGTCGAGGTTTCGTGCGTCTCTTCAGAAAAGCGCCGTAGCAGGTAGATTGATTCAGCACACTTATCGCTATATGCTACACAATGATTATACATTATTTAATTCAAGAGCGCTCGTTGAGTTGGCATTGCGATAGCGCAAGCATCAAAACGATTCAAGACGACGGCTGCTCACTAGCACTCTTCATGTAGTCGTCGTTAAAGTCAAAGTTACCAATGGCGAACCATTCGATCTGTAACCACATTTAGTGCGCTTGTAACGACATATGAAGATAGACGACTCACCCCGTCTTCTCCGTCATGCATCAAGATATCCGGACCAGCATCCAGCACGACAAAGCGACGGTAGAGGTCACTGATAGCAGGCTGCACCTGCATGCGCCGCATGTCCTCCAAGAGATCGTTATGGGCCAGAGTGCCCCAGTCGGATTGCATGGACGAAGCGTACGCGTCCTCGAACGATTTGAGGCAGTGTTCGAGCATCACGTTTTTCGTCCGCGGCGCGAAAATGCCGTGCGCGAGCGTCCACTCTTCCTTTGAACCGTTCACAGGCGGCGCGCACACCAGTGCGACCTTGCCGTCCACAATGGCGTCGAAGATTCGATCCAGTGCAAGCGGGAGGGAGCCCCTGCGGCGCGTTAGGAGGATGCTTCAAGTAATCATCATGGGGCTTACCTATAGTCCTGCATCGACTCGTCCTCTTCGTAGAGCCTCAGCGCCATGCCGATCACCTGCGGAAGAAGATAGCATATCCACAATGGATGCGCGTGGATGTTTCGAATCGTCTTGAGGACGCCCCATGCATCGCGAACGAGCGCCTCCGGCGTGAATGTCACGACACCACCTGTAAGGAAATCGCATGAGATGGATGTTGGGTATAAGTATGAAGACGCACCGAGTTGATAAATTTCGCGTGTACCCCAACGGGACAGGGGCTCGGTCGCGCACGTGCCGTACGAGCAGAACCAGACGTCCGGGCGGAGGCGGCGCTGCGCAAGGAGGGGGAGATTGTGTACGTTCTTGAGGGCGGCGACATGCACGAAGACGAGCTCCGCGGCGGGGTCCCGGGGCGATACGACACCGGCTTTTGATTTCTTCAGGACGCGTAGCAGGTGCTCGGTGTCTTTGTCCTGCTCATCTCCGGGCGCTCGCTCGAACCATACGACAGAGGCGTGCTTGTAGGCGAATTCTTGGATGAGCGGGGGGAGCTTCACGATACGAAGCGAGATGTGGTACATTTTGTCGTCCCGGAGCGACTTGAGCCACTGGTCTCTGGATGGCAGGGCGGGCGCGAGGTAGGGGAAACGCTTGTGGTGGCGGCGGAGAGGCGGGACCTTCTCGGTCTTGTATACCAATGCGACGATCAAACAATCCGGTGTAGAGAGGTTCGGTGGGACATCGAGAACGCCGGCCAGAGCAGTCGGTGCAAAAACCATCAAATATCCGATAACTTCATCGTCGTCCCATACCGCAGGAAGAACGACCACCTACAAAGGCGCGTCAAGCATAGACGTGCAAGACACGAAGGTCGACGTACCTGCCCCTCTCGTGCCATATACCGAGCGAGCAACTCGAAGGAATCGGCGTCCGGGCCTGCTGCGGTGAGCCGGGCGAACTGCTGTACCGGCTGGCAGGCGGGAAGGACCATCTGCAGGTCATGGGCCCCGTAAAAGACGGGAAAGTTCAGCTCTTTGCTCGTCAACTTCACGAAAGAGTTAATCCGGGGCTTGTTGGGTACGGTCGGCGCGGTGGCGTCCGTGAGGGTCACGTGTTCACATACAGTCTGCACGGCGTCTCGAACGGTGATCGTGAGCTTTCCGTTCCAAGACCATTGTGGGCTGGGGTGGGCGTAAATTAGAGGCACGATAAACAGAGTGGGACCAGGTCACTCACACAGGGGCGGGTGGGCGCACAGGCTGTGTCGGCCGGTAGTCGGGATTGGGCGGCCTGTCGTCGTCGTCAGTAAGAACATGTCCCCGAACGCGCAGTGTATTTACTTCGAGGGTGCCGGGATCCTAGATAGCGCCCTAATCAGCGGCTAGTCCATCGCTGGGGGGCGTACTCACTGTACAGTGTTCAAGAAAGCCTCAGCGTTCATATAGGGCCCATCCCCAGCATCAAACGGTTCAGCACCGTCGCCTCCACCGAAGTCCATATCCACATCCATGGAGTCGATGGAGTCCCCATTCTTCGGAAGGCTGCAAGTACGAGTCAGTAATTATACGCGTCCGTAGCGCAGATGCAGCGTACCTCGCGTATGGGTCTTCATCGGACCTGTAGAGACCAGTGCCGCCCGCTCCGTGGGGTAAATCGTCCTCGGTGTGCATCAAAGCAAGCATGGGGCTGATTTCATGAGTCACGTCGCCGTCCGCGGTGTTCGCGGTGTCGTTCGGGACGAGGGTCGGGCTTACGTCGATGTCCATGGCGTCGTCGGAGGCGGCGGCGGGCTGCGGGGGGACCGCGTTCTTAACCGGGGACTCGCGAGGAAGGGCAGGGGCTACCGTCGCCCTCGCGAGACGTTGCTTGGTCGTGAGCTTGCTACCCGGGGAAACGGCAGTGTCGAAGATTTTGATGCTGTGAGACGGCCAGGACGGAGGCGGGGAAAAGAGGGGGTTACGACCCGGCGGCGGCGGGGAAGGCGTGTCCCTTGTCTGCGGAATATGCTTTGTAGATTCGGGAGAGGGCTGCATAAGGCGGGGACCGTGAAGCTTGAGCCTAGGCCCGCCAGTTGGGCTGGTGCCGGCGAGGAGGGCAATTGGGACGTCGTCGTCGGGGTCATTCTCGGGGTCATTCTCGGCATTGTTCCTGGAAGACTTGCCAACTCGACGGTGGGTGCTCCTACCCCTGGTTGGATGAGCATTTGCGCTGGCGTCGTCGGGGATCTCGTCCTCGGAATCCGATGCCTCTGCGATTCGCCGCGGGTGGCACTGTTCCACTGGGCGGTGTTCTCCACCTCCGATATTAGAGGCACGAAACTCACGTCTGCGTGGGACGCAAACGTTACCTTGCGAGGAGACCTGCTATTCTGACGGGGGATCGAGGGAGATGGTGTTGGGGTTCTGGAGCCGGACTCGGAGCGGCTTCGAGATCGCTGTTTCTACATAAGACCAGAAATACAGGAGACCGAATATGTACCATGTGTTTCTTTGGGTTTTGATTTTGGGCTGCTACCGCGTCGACCGGAACATTTTCCGCAAAGTATATTTTTTCCCTGCCTTCCGAGAACTGGTAAAAAGTAGTGAGATCTGAAATGGACCTATACTGACTGATCCAGGCAGCGGAGGGGTAAAAAATAACGTCCTTCGCGTTGGTACGGAATGTGGCATGCCCAAGCTCTGCCCACAAACTCTTGATCAAGCGTTTGCAGGTCGGGCCCAGATTTTTGACAGGCTCCCAGCTGGGAGACAATGAGCGGGGTCAATTGTGAGGGATGAAATCTCATACGTGTTTTCCTCGTCGGGAAAGCCTGCCCACTGATATCATACGTGACTGGAGGGAGAGGATATCGGATGTCTATGTTACCTTTACTCTGTAAATCTGCGGAGGGTTAATGACCGTGGCGAGGTAGGAGTATGTAATTCACGCACCCAAGCTGGCGATATAAGGTTCTCTTTATTTTTGAGGTGAGGAACCCCGGTTCTCTTAGCTTCCACGATAACCTCTGCAATGCCTTCTTGGTTGGCAGGCCTTAGCACTGTGAGCCTCACACTGACCTACGTACCACTCCTCTCTCTTGGGGGCCATGTTAAGAGAAGAGCAAGAGACGAAGAAAATTTCTAGAGAATTCTTTCCCTTCTGTGCGCTTCCCTGAACCTTAAATAAGTTTACGCTATTTTTAGTTTGTTGCCGCGTTGACTGCGCATGTTCACGATTCAGCAGAAATTCATGGCGATCCAAAGATGTATTCATTGGCCGTAGACAGTCCTGCAGACGAGGGCGGCACGGCGCGAGAATAGTTTGGGGATGAGTGAAACGACGGAACGGGTTGGCCGAACGTGGAACAAAAGCAGGTCACATCAATTGGCATTCAAACAGACTGTAACATCCACCATTCCTTCACGAAGCTCGACCTCGTCTAAATGTCCTCCGTCGAAGATGCGGCCAAGGACCTCATTGCCGAAAACTCCCGGACGCTGGCGCCCGAGGCAGTTTACTCCCAGATTCTTCTTATGACCCTTGTTTCGGTGCGCCCCAGCGTCACGACCGCCCTGGGCTCCACTTATCTCCTCCTCTCTAGGTCGCTACTGTCGCCGCCTTCAATTTATTACGCCCCAAGAACAAGGTGATTCCGCGCCCCAATGTCCTCCACTACCCTATTACTTACGTGGAGTAGATCATCTACGAACCCAAAGTCAAGTACCATGTCGGCGACTCGAAACGCCCCCCGCGGATTACCGACTCCATATGTGGATGGCTCCCACCGCTGATACATACCAAAGAGCCCGAACTCGTCGACAAAATTGGCCTTGATGCCGCCGCTTTCCTTCGATTCGGTCGCCTCATGCGGTGGCTATTCACCGGCATTGCGGCCATTTCGTGCGGTATCCTCGTCCCCTTGAACATTGTGTACAACCTCCGGCACGTTGATGCCAAAGCCCGGGATACCCTCAGCATGATGACCATCCGCGACGTTTCGGGCAACGTCCTGTTCGTGCACGTCGGTATCACATACCTCATCACCTTCTTTATCATGTTCCTCGTCTACGTGAACTGGGTGAAGATGGTCGAACTAAGGCGAGCGTGGTTCCGCTCTCCGGAGTATCTAGCGGCCTTTTATGCTCGGACACTCACCGTCCTGCATGTGCCCAAGTCCAACCAGTCCGACGCCGGAATTAAAGAAATTTTCGACTCCCTCCGGGTGCCTTATCCAACTACGAGCGTCCACATTGGTCGCAAAGTGGGTAAGCTACCCGAGCTGATCGAGTACCACAACGAAACCGTCCGAGAACTCGAGACGTATCTCGTCCAGTATCTACGAGGGGGGAAGATTGGGAAAAGACGGCCAACTATCCGAGTTGGAGCTTCTTGCGGTTGTGGAGGAACCAAGAAGGATGCGATTGATTTCTACACGTGAGTGGAACTACGCTGCGGAAGTGGTGCCTTGACTTATTTATCTTATTTCAGGGAGAAATTGAAGCGGACAGAAGCGGCCATTGAGGACTATCGTCAACACTTCCATGAGCACAAGCCTGAAAACTATGGTTTTGCGAGCATGGCCGCCGTTCCTTACGCTCACGTGGTTGCCAAGATCCTCGGCAACAAGCATCCCAAAGGAACGGATATCTCTTTGGCCCCGAACCCCAAGGACATAATTTGGGAAAATATGAACAAGTCGGACGCTGAACTCGCCAGTAAGCGGATGATGGGATTCATATGGCTCGCGGTCGTTTGTTTCTTCAACACCGTTCCTCTATTCGTCATATCCATCCTGGCGAATTTAACTTCCGTACGTGGTTTGGAACCTCAACTATCCTCTGCTAATCCTTTTCTTCCCCGCAGCTAACGTCTTATGTCGGCTTCCTTGATCAATGGAACCAACAATCACATCTGACGTTTCAGATCGTGTCCGGTGTGCTACCACCAGCGGTTTCTGGTTTCTTCGGTTTCTTCCTTCCTGTTGTCATGCGCTGGCTCTCACGGGTATGTACTCGCATGCATAGTCATCCATCGATCGTTGATCCTCCATCCTAGTACATGGGAGCATTGACGAATTCGAGACTTGACCGAGCTGTCGTCGCTCGTTATTTCACATTCCTGGTCATCAGTCAGCTCTTCATCTTCACACTCATTGGCGTGCTATTCCGTATGAGTTCTTAGTAAGCTTTATGACTACGCTAAACTCGCTACAGAATCTGTGGAGCAGATTGTAATTGCAATCGGCGGCAAGAAGAGCTTCGCGCAAATCATCAACAACCTTAACAGTATGGCAGCTTTTTTTTTCAAATGCTACTATCGCCTAAATTCATTTGCTCAGCCCTTCCCGGGACAATTAACAGAACCTACAGTAAGTTTAGCTCCGCATATTACTGCGTTCTGCTGGGCCTCCAAGTCCTATGCTGTGCGGGTTTTGCTCTATGCAGATCCACAGAGCTGCGCCCAGCAGTCCACAGCCTTAAAATAGCCTTCTAAAGCTACTTTGCAGTCAATCAAAGCAGTTACTGGCTCACTTTCTTCCCGTATGTGACCTTTCCCCCGCTCCCGACGTACAAGTTAATCCCCTTCCTCAAGTCTGCGAGGATTCCTCGTACTTTTCGACTTGGCCCAGATCGTCAACCTTCTCTGGCTGTCTTTCAAAACTCGGTATGAATATCATGCCACTGAATATTCCGGAGAGGAAATTGACATTGCCCCAGTGCATTTGGGCGGACGCCTCGTGACATCCGTGAATGGACGCAGCCTCCTGAGTTCCAGTATGCCGTTTATTAGTAAGGTCGCGCCTTGATAATTCCCCGCCTTCGCTGACTGTGTCGCCTTTGTAGCTCCAATATTGTACGTGTCTTCAATTACCTTGAGATTTCATCTCACAGAGATATATAGCTTTTCATGGGAACTGTCGGACTAGTATTTGCCCCCTTGGCACCGCTCGTAGCCCTGGCGGCTGCTGTGGTTCTTTGGATGAGTTCTATCGTCGAAAAGTACCAGGTGAATTCGTTTTAAACGCATTTAATCCGACAACTCTGATCAGATGGTACAGCTCATGTTCGTGTTTATTACCAAGGTGGAGAGCGGCGGAGTAAGTATAGTAATTTCCTCCACAAGAAATCGATACTGAACTGGTCACAGCGGTTATGGAACGTTGTCATCAACCGACTTCTCTTCACTGTTGTGTTGATGCAGCTGCTCATGACACTCAGTACGTGTCCTCTACTTCACGACGTGAATGTACTGACATGTGCTCTCCAGCCATTGGCCTTCAGTACGGTTGGAAATCCTTCACATGGGTTGCGACGTTGCCACCAATTCTGATCATCGCTGGATTCAAAATCTACATCGGCCGGGTCTTCGATTCTGCGTTCCGATACTATATCCCGACAGCGGACGAGCTAGCTGCTGCCAAGATCCACTCTGAGCGCGCGGATGCCCGAGCGAACAAGTTGGAGAAGCGGTTCGGGCACCCCGCTCTGCACGCGGACCTCTTCACGCCGATGCTTCACGCGAATATGATGGGGCTTCTTGGTCAGGTTTATCAAGGCAAGATCGGACGCGACCAGGCCAAGCTGGGCGAATACGGCGGGCAGAAAATGGAGGCTCAGGTTGTGCAAGGTATCAAAATTGCTGCCATCGATCATGTAAGAAATTCTTTACGGTTTCTTATATCTCGCACTGACGCTCCACACCTAGCGCGATCTCGAATACGATCCTAATCTGTACCGCAGAAATTTCGCGGATGACTGGGACGCTCAATCAATGGCATCCACCACTGTTTTCGGCGACAGCAGCGTGTCCCTCCACCCCGCCAAGTCGCAATATTATGCCAGTGACGTCACGCTTCCGCGACTTCAAGGGTACGATAGTTATCTTGCGGGCGGTCCCAGCAGTGCCGGTCATCAAGACATTGAGCTGTCCCGGTTGGACTCGATGAATGAGCCATTGCTCAGTCCGCGCACAGTCTACTACCAGAACCAGGGTGCAGCTTCGCAGGGATCGATCGCGAGCCCGGCATCGCTGTACCAAGAACCGATGATGGCTGGCGGGTCCCGAGAGGCACCTGTGCATCGACCGCAAGGAAATTACACGGGTTCTATCCACGACAGCCCTGGCCCGCATTATCAGGACCTCACCCCCGGTGGTTACGGCCAACCACAGCAATATCCTCCGCAGCCGCAGTACCAGCAACAACAGTATCCCCCTCAACAATATCATCAACAACAACCCTCACAATTCTCACGACCTGGAACGCCAAACTCCCAGCAACCTCAGCAGCCGCGGAGCATGTCTCCGGGGCCTCAGAGGATGATGACCCCTAATCCTCAACAACGGAGCATGTCGCCCGGTCCTCAGAGAATGATGACTCCCAATCCCCAGCAGCAGCGGATGTCTCCCAATCCTCAGCAGCAATGGGGTCCCAATCCTCAGCAGCCAAGGGGCGGAACGCCGGGCCCGACCAACGACAACATGGCTGGCCGTGGTGCATTCCGAGGTTGATTTGTTGTCGCCTTTTATCGATCTTTACCTACGGACGCTGCCGTAGATCTCCTACGCATTTCTTTTGCCTCGGTTGATATACAGTGGATGGGCTCAAAGTTGTATACCTATACTGTACATATGGTTGGACTCTCATTCACTAATTAGAACCAGAAACAATCATCCTCTATACCTCCATCAATGTGTTTAGGGCTCGTACGACGATACCGATGGCCTCCCTTACGTTCTGTTGGTCGCGTTCGCATACGCGTTTGAGCAGGCGCCCTTCAAATTTGTCTGGATGGAAACGCAAAATTGTCTCCCGGAGCTTGTCCTTTCGGGCTTTCTTGTCCTCTGGACCAGAAGGAGCAGACGGGACGAGAAAAGCAGCTATTGCGTCTACGGTGAGATCTTCGAGCGACACTGTGGGAGGTGGGTCGGCTTTGGAGGAACCCTTCTTTTCAGGCTTCTGGCGGTGCGCGGACACAATAGGCCAAGGAATGTCGCTGAAGCTCAACAAACTCTGCGTCGCGTTCTCGAGTTGTCTCCACCGCAGCTGATACTCTTCCCGAGCATAGTCTGACCGGCGAATTTCCTTCTCCAATTTCTTGCGCCGCCGTTCGTCCTCGGCAATCTTGGCGAGTCGCGCGGTTTCGGCCTTGAGAGCCTTTTCCTGTGCACGCCGAGCGGCTCGCGAGGCTTTCTTCTGTTGTTCCTCGGCGTATTCCTGAGCATGGGTTTTTCTGTGGCCATTTGAGCATTTGAGCATTATGAAGAGGAAATGAAGCGGACAAGCGTACCTGTACATTCCCGCCCGCATCCACTCTGCGTATTCTTCTTCGTCCATATACCTCGGATCCAGTTTGAAAATATCATCGGCGGCGACGGCGTGGTCATAATCCGCACGGGAGCGTCCCGTCTTCCACCGGTCGGGTACATGAGGGTACTGGTTCATTTCCGCCTCCCTCCGGTCCAGGCTGTCGTCATCCTCGAACGCCTCAGCCATCTTTTCGCGAAACCGTGCCTCCTCCAGTTCTGCTCTGATAGCGTCATAATCGGGCTTGTATCGCGAATCTGAGGTCTCGGCGTAGCTGGGTTTGGAAGAAGGCCCGGCCTCGGGCTGCGGAGGGTGAGGACCGTACACGTCGTCTCCCTCAGAGTCGCTTGAATCCCATTTGCGAGCCGGTTTATCTGTGCTGGCCTCGGGACTGTTACGCGCGTGTTTGGATTCGCGTTTCCGTTTTTTGTGGGTCCTGTGGTCTGCCTCCTCCTGCGGTGTGCGTTTAAGATGCAGCTTGGGCATGACCGTATCGAGTAAGTGCTTTCGGCCGCATCATGATGCATGATGATCCGTACGATCATATACAAGAGCGTACCGGCTTCGCGCCCCGTACTTCGACTGAGGCCATCTCAAGTTTGGGGATTTCTACTGTCGTGGCGCTACGTGGTCCACGTTCTGGGGCGCTAATCCGTCCGCTGTTGCCTGGTGGAGTTTGAAGACTTCGGATACACGCAATTTTATAAAATTTGATGAGTAACTCTCAACGCGACGCCTCCCTCATGTCCTCGCCTCCAGCCGAACGCCAACGGACTGGAAAAGCGTCCATAACGCGCTCACAAATTTGGCACAGCGACGGCAGCATTATCCTTCAGGCGGATGACACGCAGTTTCGCGTCCACTGGAGCGTCCTCGCCATGCACTCGTCTTTCTTTCGCGACATGCAGGGACTGCCCTAGCCACCCGAACAGCCGATCATTGAGGGTTGCTCTGTGGTCAAGCTTCAGGACGCCGTGACAGACGTCGAGCACCTCAGCGCGCTTTATAATCCGTGAGTCCTGCCGTCAATCTCGGCCAAATGTTGACTGACCCTCTCCAGTGCACTCTTCCACCAGCAGGCTCTCATTTTCCCATATGTTGCCAGCTTCGTTCGGCTGGGTCGCAAATATGATTTCAAAGACCTGCAACATCGCAGTCGAACGGTTAACTTTCGAGAATCCCACAACTCTGGCAAAATACGATGCATTGTGGGAGGAGCCATTGGGCGGCCGAGAAAACCACTATCGAACAACGCGAATAGTGTATCATCCGAGTATTTACATCAATAAGTTGACACTAGCCAGAGAAAACGACCTTTTGGCTGTTCTGCCCTGCGCATACTTACGGGCTTCACGACAGTCTCTGGTATGATTCCACATTTCAATCGAGGAGGGAATTTGACCTGTCTCTTCATTAGAATGTTATACTCACTGGGATCGTCAGAGAAGATGGCAGCATGGCTACCTTATCTTCAACGGACCAGCGAATTTGTCTTCCGGGCCGTGAAAACCTCCTGCAAATCCAGTGGAAACTCGGGAATACGTTGGGGTGGTTACCGCTGTGGGATCTCGCTGAAAATGGCTGTCAAGACTACCAGAAGTGCACAGCATTTAGGAATCGTGCATTAGCCCAATATTTGATGGCACCAGGACATCTGGCCCTAACGTCTTCCTCTAAATTGGAGAACGCTCTTTGCATTTCTTGTGCGTGCATGCCGAGGAACTGATGACTGAGGGGCGTGAAATCTATGGATGCAGCTTCCCACTCTTTTCGACCTTCCTCCGTGGGGCGAGTTCAAAAACGAACTGTGACACGGTACAGATATAAACCTGCTTTCAATCTTCATTCCGAGATACTCATGGGTTTCCCAGAACCGTAACCGGTGTCCGATCTCAGGTTATATACTGGACATGTACATTGCGTATAAAATGGATATTCGCGGTGCGGCTCGAGTTACGCATCCGCGTTGCGCAAGTTAGGTTCTATCCACTCCAGGCCTAGGATACCGAAGATCTCCTTCTCACTTTGCGGGAAGTACTGCTTGCTGTCTCTGCGCCGGGTGCTGCGAAAAAGTCAGAGCGACAGGACGAGAAGAGCGTGTAGGCGTACATTCCGGAACTGTCAAATTTCAGGCCACTGAACAGAGATCAATTTGGGATGAAAGCGGCCGCGGTCGGACTCACCGTTCGACTTTGGCCCAGAGGCGGAGGTCGCGCTCGAACATTTTGGAACCGGTCCTGCGGGGTCCACATAATGAATTGATTGTGCGGGTGGATGAACAGGAGGACACACCACCCGGTGATCGCTGTCCAGTAGACTTCAGGCGCAGCGAAGATGAGGTCAAGGCGGCGGTGAATGCGCTTCGGTGCGGCGTCTGGCGGGAGAATGAAGACCGTTAGTGCCTTTTCCAGCGAGTCCCAGTGGGAGGTGCGCAGGGCGTCGGGAGGATTGAATCCGGAAAGATCTGGGTTGAGGAGCATGAGCAGTCAAGGCATTAAACACAGCCAGGTACGCACGCATTACGTGGGTGATAAGGCCTATTCGAAATACTGAGATACAATGGTGGTGCAGAAGGAAAATACCTACCACATGCGTACAGCCTGTTCACCAGCTGCTCGCCGAGGCCCTTGACTTGGTCTGATCCACTCTCGAGCGTAGAATGCGTGATGACAATGTCGACGTCGTTGCTCTCCGCTTTCCCTCTGCGGTATCTATCCGCCCAGAAATGAATTCAATGACCATAGCTACGAAGCTCGTTATAGCTCACCCTCCGACTATGGTGCTGAGACAGCCGGGGCGGAGCTTCTCCAGCTCTGCCATCACGATGTCGTGCATCAACTCTACCTCCGCCCGAGGGATTTTCTCGTCCAGATCGGTGCGCAGAGCCAGCGCTGCCTTGATCGACAGCGGGGGTGCCGGCGTGTTTATTTTACTTTCCCTGTTATCTCGGGGGAGGTGTGGAGGATTGCTAGTGTAGTGCTTCTCCAGGTCCTCAATGGTCCGCAGGCCGAAGGAGTCGTAGAGCTTTCGTGCAGTGGTGGCCCCGATTCCGTAGACCGTGGTAAACGCAGAAAGAGACTGAAAGCGAGGAGAGCCTTCAATCGTTTCTACGGAGACATGTGAGCGAGAGGAAATAATGATTTGTTGGTGGAACGGACGGCTTTCCCTGATTTTTCCATACGTAACGTACTCCGTGATCTGAGGAACATATTCAAGTTCGGCGCATGCAGGTCTGCACAAAAAAGCACCTTTGAGAGCATTTTCTCGCCGATGCTAGGAAGCTCCGAGACTTCCGTTAGCCTCGAAGTATTCAGAATGTAGGGATAAGCTTAACAACGCTGAATATAAATAAGCAGACGTGGATATTGTAAGCTGACCTTTGATGACCTGTGAGCAGCGATTAGGCCTTGAAACTGGATGAATTCTGACAAACGTACAGATATTGTTCGTTCGTAACTGAGGGCGCTGCTGTCCCGCCCCTCAAGCTCCCGGGAGCGGCGGATTATCCCGAGTTGTCGCGCCAGCCCCTCATTTGGGCATATCAGTGGACATTTCCGCAAGCACGCGTAGCGGCTTGTGTAGTGAGCCTTCATAGGCTCAACCCCGAACCCGGCCCCTTGCTTAGATTCAGTCGCCGCCGGCGCAAAGCTGGCGCTAGAGCCACCGCCGTCATCAGAATTATCATCCGAGTTGGGGCAATTTTCGACGGTGGTCTGCTTCAGTTCCCGCAGCGCAGCGTAATCGCCACAGGGCAATATAGTACGCGCCTTCACAGAGTCTCGGAGCCAATCTGGGGTTACGATCGACTTGTCTTTCTGTACAACGTACAAGATCAATTAGCACCGGTGTGGCACGATGGAGGCGGCATACGGCAAGATCCCATTCAACGTGCCGCTCCAGTCGTTTTCTCATGTGCACATTTGTGATGATTATATCGGATTCCTCTGGGGTGGAACACAATTCCAGCTTGGTTGCTCCCGGGGCGTCTTTCTGTGACTTGGAGACCCTCAGGTTGTGTCTTTCGGCCAGAGAAAATAGTTCCGATATGCTTTGTGCGTTGAGTTTGGCTTGCACGAGGTAGAGTTTGACGACGCCGGAGGTTGGGATTTGCAGCGGCGTCGGTGGGGTGTATTCAGAGCTGGACTCTGAAACGTTGCCAGACATCCTTCGGCGCTTGGCCAGAGGCTCAGAATATTTGGGCGGATAACTATTTTTCATCTGACGCCGTAGTGAGGTATGCGATGAGATCCAAATGAGATCACTGGAAGACTCGGAGGAGAGGGACGAGTATTTGGATCAAACGGCGATAGACAAGAACGCCCGAGTCCCGATTAGGCTTGCTCCATATCCAATCCCATTCCAAAAATCCGGGATTTTTCTTCAGAAAAAATGGCAGAGCTCCCCATCATTTGTTATTCATTCCGGTAGGTAGGTAGGTAGGTAGCATTAACACTAGAAGGCAGTTAGCACACCAAGATCCACGGGAACGCAGGTGGACTTGAGCTGTGATTCGCAACCGAATCAGATTCTGAATACAATCGTATGATTCCTTTTTCTTCTTTATTCTCTCGTAGCTGGCTAAACAGATGATTGATAGTCTCCCGGAACTAACCCGAGGAATACGAAAATGAAACCGCAGTACCTGGCGGCCGCTGGTAGCCGTAGTTCGCGCAATGAGTCATGGTCACGCCATGATCGGTAGTCACGCCCCTATATCTCTTCCTTCCCACATCTTTCCTCGCTCCTTCTCCTCTACCACCACAATGGCCGCTGTGGCCCGTTCGGCGGGGGACTTCACGAACCCGCCGAACTACGAGTTCCCCCACCACAGGCTCAATCCCATCCTCCGCGATTCCGAGAAAACCCCAATCGTGTTGGTGGCGTGTGGCTCGTTCAGTCCAGTCACGTACCTCCACCTCCGCATGTTCGAAATGGCCAAAGACTACGTTCGGCAGAACACAGACTTTGAGATACTCGGTGGATACCTCAGTCCTGTCAGCGATATGTACAAGAAGCCTGGCCTTCTCAGCGCCGAACATCGGTGAGCATATTTCCTTCGTAACTGCGCTGCGCCCGTCGCCAGCCCTCGCAAGTGAGGCGGATTGCGAGGGGAACCATCTCGCTCGGAGCCTTGATCCGGAGTACGATCGGCTAGATTCTGTCACTCGACAGCGCTCTATCGGCGACTCGACGCTGATCTACTCGTAGAGTGAACATGTGTACGCTCGGAGCGGAAGACACCTCGTCCTGGCTCATGGTGGACCCCTGGGAGGCCTTCCAGGATTACCAGCGAACGGCCGTCGTGTTGGATCATTTTGATTACCACATCAACACCGTCCTGGGAGGTGCCCAAACCGAGGACGGCGAGCACCGCAATATTCGCATAATGCTCCTCGCCGGTTCCGACCTGATTAGCACCATGAGCGAGCCGGGCGTGTGGAGTTACGCCGATGTGTGATACCTTTTATCTGTACCACATTTTGGCTGACTAGATTCTGTAGCTCGACCACATCCTAGGACGCTATGGAACTTTCATTGTCGAGCGAGCTGGTTCTGGGATGGATCAAGCCACCGATACTCTTGCACGTTGGCAGCATAATATCCATCTTATCTCCCAGTTGATCCAGAACGATGTCTCGAGCACCAAGGCACGTTAATCGGGCTTCTCATTCGGAGGTCATTTTCCTAACGACACGGTTCAGGTCCGATTATTCATTCGACGGGGTCTCTCAGTCCGCTACCTCTTGCCATCCCATGTGGTGGACTACATCGAGCAGAATGGCCTGTACCTGGAGGAGGGGGCATCATCTCCGAACGTCCTAGAGAAGGAGCCAGTTGCAGGTGGTTCCAAGAAGGACTCGCATGCATCTCCCTTACGTTCTTAACGATGCTCGCCTGGAGGGTATGCCGTTACCTTTCATGTCTGTCCTCACAATGACGCATCTACACATACACCAGTGTATCTATGAGAAACTATCGAGTGTATAATAGTCTGATGCTAGATAAGGGCAGTATTTACTGGTGTATGAGTGGTAGGAGATCTAGTTATGATTATTTTATCCGGGCACTGACGAACCATCGCCGGAGCGTTTACATAAAAGGAATTATGGGCAGTGCTAACTTTTTAGATGCACGTCAGGACTCTACAATTCCGCGGCACTTTGTGGCTCCAACGCATACTAAACCAGACTACCGCAAGTCAACTGGACGTACCGATTCTGTTTTGCCACTTCGTGCCTGTCCTTCTGATCTTCTCATGGCCATCTCGGTAACGCCCAGCAAAGTGGTCCTACCAGCGCACTGTTCGGCGAATATATCCTCCGACACGAACTCTAATATCCTTTGCTTCCAACGCGGTTTTCCGTCTTCGACAGCCTGACTACTTAAGTCTGGAGATTTGGCTGTCAACTCAATCAAACCCGCTTACTCCTGCCCTAACCATGGAGGTACCGACGGCGCCGAATGCGAACGACGCTGAAGCATCATTGTTGGCTGATACACGGATGCGAAGAACGAACCTGGAGAGAAGAATCATGTATGTCCCAGTCCAGAGCACAGCTTCGGCGGACCTGACAGAATCCTTAGCCGGCGGGTGGATTGGCGCATTCTCCCCATTCTCGGGGTCCTGTATGCTCTTGCTCTCATCGATCGCACCAACATATCCATCGCCCGAGTCGTTGGCTTGGATGAAGACCTTGTTTGTTGACCCCCCTAAGCTCTTTCTATCCGATGCTGACGAGCGCACAGGGTCTGAGTATCGGGAGTCGCTTCAGCACCGTCGTCGGGATCTACTTCGTCCCGTACACGCTGTTGTAAGAGTCTGGAAAGTGCGGGACATGCCGATGCTGATGAAAGTATCCTAGCCAGCTCCCCAGCAACCTACTCCTGCGCAAGGTGGGGCCGCGCAAGTTGCTGAGCTTTTGTGTCATAGCGTGGGGCATCACACAGGTCGGTCGTTTTCGCGCCTATCTTGGCCGATAACTAAGCATGTAACAGCTCGCCATGGGATTCGTTCCCAATTGGCAAGTTCTTAGCTTCTTAAGGGCGTTGTTGGGCACTTTTGAGGTTCGTTGCCTGTATTGGCCGGCCCTTGGTTTATCTCACATATTCGCAGGCCGGGTTTTTCCCTTCTTTAGTGTACATAATAAGCACCTGGTAAGAACCAACTTCCAGCCCTGTGATCGCAACATTTGAGAATCCCCAGGTATACACGCCATGAGGTTCAGACTAGGTCAGTTTGGGTTGATGCCTCTTGCTCCATCACTTATTTCGAGAAATCAAGACTGGCGATATTTTACGTTGTAGCCATCATTTTGGGCGGATTCAGCGCTTTTTTCGCTTATGCGTTGAGTTTACTGTCCGGGAAATTGGGTTTGGCAGGGTGGGCGTGGATATTTGTACGATATCCGTCTATTTACCGCCAGAGTAGCGTTGACATTTGACACAGATTATCGAAGGTGCCATAACTATCGCGTTTGGAATCTTCGCCTGGTTCTTTCTCCCCGGGTTTCCTGACCACAACGACTGGCTTTCTGCCGAAGAAACTGCCATTGTTTTGGAGCGAGTGGAGAGTGATAGGGGCGACTCGCTTCCAGATATACTCACCATGGAGAAGTTTATTGACGCGTTCGATTGGCGGGTGTGGGCGTATGCGTTCATGTTTCTATGCGCCACGATATCGACCTACGGTGTTGGGTATGTTTTGTCTCCTCTCCGTTCCGTCTTTCTTCACTTCTTGTAGATTCTTTGTAACGCTCATCTTGAGGGGCTTGGGCTGGAGCGTCGCGGCCTCGCTCCTTTTAGTGCGTGGATTTCGAGAGTTCTTATCGTCGAGAATCATTCAAGTGTCTTGCTATCAACAGAGCGCCCCGCCCTTCATCTTTGCTGTGGGTGTTGCGGTCCGATCTCGCTCGCTTCCACAGGTTAACGAACTTGCAGGGGATAAGCACCGTCTTCTTTTCGCGCCTATCGGACCATTACCGCCAGCGTGCCCTCTTCATCGCCGTGCAAACTTCGGCTGCTATTGTGGGCTGGAGTCTGACCGGTTTTGCCCCGTCGGGATTGTGGCGATATGGGGGTCAGTGACACAAATTCTTTGTGTTCATCATCCTTCTGACGGTACCCTCTTGCCTCGTTCTAGGCTTGTTCCTGAGCAATGCTGGCTCGTCAGGTTCCGTCATAGGAATCCTCGCATACGTGCGTCTCCATTCATGGTATTTAACCTGAA
Organism: Mycena rosella; assembly: GCA_029378255.1. NCBI lineage: Eukaryota > Fungi > Basidiomycota > Agaricomycetes > Agaricales > Mycenaceae > Mycena > Mycena rosella. The sequence continues at coordinate 131,439 of JARKIE010000095.1, forward strand.
GCTTACTGTCCAATACACTCTGCTTTCTAGTCGTCCAACAACATTGTTTCCCATTCGAAGCGCGCCATCGTTTCCAGCGTAGTCATCTCCGCCGGTGGCGTTGGCGGCTTGTTGGCTTCCAGCATCTTTACTCAAGCCTCAGCACCCCGCTACCTGCCCGGCATTGTCGTAACAATCTCAAGTCAAGTCCTTCTGCTTACCATATTGTGCACGGCGACTTGCTACTTCCGGAACCAAAACCTGCGGGCCATTCGGGATTCTGCACAGCTCGAAGGGCACCCCGGGTTTTTGTACACACTTTGACGTCGCCTGAGCCTGATGTCTTCTTGTATTCACTTTTATTTTGATTGACGCCTTGGATTAGCCTCAACTCGCACCGGCGAGACGTTAGTCGCGGATCTTGAGCTGATCACCGTCGATGCCGGCACTCTGACCATGCAAGTTGAAGCAACATTTCAGCTATCCCGCGCTGTGGTACACCGGATAGTTCAGTGAGACTGTCTGAAACATCAGCTATCTAGCTCTTCGACAGGTACCTTTTCGCAAGCACTGCAGAAGTCCGAGACTTCCGACCATTTACATTCTCAGACATTGAATCTCTCGCCTAGTGACGGAGCTGTGCCGCTTGTCGGACCTCGGCACTTTATAGGCAACTTCTTACCAACACACTAGCCAGATGCAGCAGACGCTCTGATTTTCGGGTAAGGCAGTGGGGCGTTCCGTGTGTATCATCTGGGCGTCTCGGCAAGATCATGGGGACGGTATAAAACTCCAGTCAGCAGTAATACATCCTCAGGGACCCACATCGTCTTTCCCTTTCATTTGTGATGACCTCCCTCGAGAATGTCTACGCTGACAAGAAAGAAGATGCTTCTGTCTCTCTGGCCCCTCTCGAGCCCGTTGGCGCCAAGAATCATTACGAACGCCGAACAATGTATGATTATCTTCGTCCAATTCGACCAGGACTGAGGCCTCCAAGGCGTTCCGTTGACTTGCACATCATCCCTATCGTTTCGCTGATCTATTCCTTCGCTCTGATTGACCGCATAAACTTGGGAGCCGCCCGCACCGCAGGAATGGGCCCTGCCTTGGTACTCGATTATTTATTCCCCTGATGTTTGCAAGCCAATAAATGTTCAGCACCTTGAAATTGGCGAGCGCTTCAGCATTGCAACAGTGATGTACTTCATCCCATATATTCTGCTGTCAGTATCTCCTTCTGATTCACATCGGATTCACTCATGAATGTCCCTGTTCCAGTCAAATCCCCGGCAATCTCGTCATACGTAAATTCGGAGCTCGGAACTATCTCACATTTTGCGTGACCTGCTGGGGTTCTTCTTTGCCTTTGCTGATGGCCCCGTTGAATATTGAATAATTTCCAGGCGCGGTTCAACTCGCAATGGGATTCGTTAAGACTTGGGGCTATCTCACTTTCTGTCGCGTGCTTTTGGGATTGTTTGAGGTGGGTCTTTACGATCCGAGGTTAATGCTCATAGCTAATTATTGTGAACCAGGCTTCTTTCTTTCCCGCCATTGTCTATATGATATCAAGCTGGTATACTCGTTACGAAGTTCAAAAACGGTTTGTTCCGGTTCAACATTCATTTGGACCCCCCTCAACGCCCTCAAATCTAGATTAGCCTTCTTCTACCTGATGTCATTAACCATCAGTGGTTTTAGCCCCATCCTCGCGTATGTTTTCAGCCTATTAAATGGGAAACGGGTGCATCTTCTCTTCAATTTAGAATAACAAAAATCTAAGCCAATTTCTGTAGAACATTGCGGGCTGGTCTTGGATCTTTGTCAAAATACGATCTACGTAGTTGACGACTGACTGATCGTGTTCACAGATCATTGAGGGTAGTGTAACGCTATTCTTGGGCGTCGTTGCTTTTTTTCTGGTGCCCGATTTCCCCGAGTTGAATACGTTCCTTTCTCCGGATCAAACCAAGTTCGTCCTGCAGCGCGTAGAGGAAGACCGCGGGGACTCTGTCCCCGACCAATTGACGGTCCGCAAACTTTTGTACCATCTTGGGTATGGGTCTTTTCATATGTCCGTGGTTGAATTTCCCACATTTTCCCAGGGATTGGACGCTGTGGGCATATGGTAAGGAGGCCTGCGAATTTCTTGCTCCAGAGCGATACTGATACTACCACAGGGCTTATGTTTATGTGCTGTACCTTGCCGGCGTAAGTTGACTGTTGAGATTTGATTCGGGTCGGCTCATGATCATGCTTGCTTCAAGGTACGCACTGGCGTATTTCATATCAATTATTCTCAAGGGCCTCGGATGGAGCACCACTGCTGCGCTCCTTCTGGTAAGTAATTCTCATTCATTCCAGGCGCAAAGAAAATTGAAACCTGTTTAGAGCGCGCCTCCATACGCCCCCGCAGTCAGCCAATCAATGTATACCTAAATGACTTACTGAGCCCCGCAATCAGTTCTTCTCGGCGGTGTTCTTTGCGTGGTTATCTGACAAAACGAGACACCGCGCAGGGTTCATCGTGATTCAGGGGCTCATCAGCATCACTGGTCTGTGCCTCACCGCTTTTTCGCCCCAAAATAGCGTCCGATATCTCGGTGAGCGGAATATTGCATGCGCCCCTTCTGTTATGTTGCTGAGCGAGTCCTCGCAGGTATATTTCTTCTCAATGCTGGGAGTTCCGGATGTATCCCGAGCATTTTAGCTTACGTAAGCGCAACGCTCGCGCAATAAGTGGGACTATAATTGACTTTCGCTGGTACGCAGAGCGCGAACAATGTTGTAGGATCTTCGAAACGGTAGGGCATCGATAATTAAAGATTTTCGAGAGGCTAATTATGCGTATCTTGTGGTAGATCGATATCCTCTGCGATAACTGTGGCTTTTGGTGGCGTGGGCGGGATAATCGCATCGACAGTGTACAGAGAGCAGGATTTCCCGAGATATCTCCCAGGTCTGTTGAGCTCAGTCCGGTGTCCCGTGCCCACTGTATTTATTTTTAAATCAGGGCTCTGGGTCACCCTCGGCGCGCAATTCCTTCTGCTTTTCCTAGTCGGGGTTTTGAGCCTGTACTTCACGCGCATGAATCGGCTCTCCAGGGAGGGAAAGCTCGCCGGGCCGCTCGAGGGGCAGCCCGGCTTCTTTTACACACTTTAAATCGGGATCGTCCCGAGTCCCGGCCCCACTAGTACTCTCCGAGTCGGCGACCTCGTAGCCTAGAGAGCTGTATCCAGAGTATCTATCCAATTATATGCACCACTGAAGCCGTTTCCCGTAAGATACCGCGATAAATCGCGTCCAGCTGGCCAGCCTGGCCTCCAAGGTCCGTGTCCAATAATACCCACTCGTTGACCGTACGAATAATAAATTCACCTCGAAGGCTTAATACGTTGCGCCTACAGGCGCTGCTATTTATCCTTTCCCCTGCATCGATATCGTATCTTACTCGATCTGAAGCTGGGCTTTGTTGTTGCGGCTCTGAGCTAGATCCGCGACCGTGACAGGAAGGTTAATAAATTCAACGAGTCTGGAATCTCGGTCCGCGTTGCGACGTCTCTTTTTAAACATGGTTCCTGGTGATGTTCCGTCCCATCTAAAACTCGCAAGTTGTTCGACGGATCGCGGTAATGGCGGCTCTTCCCGCTGCCAACCTGGACCTAGTAGTAGTACACCGAGCACCGTGAGGGTCCATTGGCCTCGGTCCGCATCCAAGCGAGGACGTTGTGCGTACCCCTAATCAATCCTGTTTGAGCTCGACTTGCCGCCGGTATGTCTACGCTATTCCTGGAGTGGAATATGCGCCGCCGGCGTCCATCAAACCTTAGTCAGTGATGCGAGACTGGAGGTGCACCAAGAAATTCGACTCATGGGCGGTATGGTGCGTGAATTAGCTCGGCAGTACGAAGAAGCAAATTGCTTGTTTTCGCCAGCGAAATGTGCATATGCTACAATCTGCGAGCCTTTTGGAGTAAATTTTGAAGTTGCTGGCATTTAATTGCTTTCCGTGGAAGCCAGGAACGAGAATTTCGGGGAGTAGTTGCCTTGGGAATGCCAAACTCATGCAAAGGGCTTACGAGAGGTGATTGTCGAGATGGCACGGTGGGGAGGCTCATGAATGTCGACTTTAATTGAACGGCGTTCATCCAGTGACTTGATCAAGGGATCAAATGTCTATTTTGATCCTGCGATGAAGCGCAACGTGGGCCCTCACTACAGACCAACCCAGGACGGGGACGCCTAAGTCAAGGGGTGACATTGTGATGTCCTTGACGCGGGTATGATGAACCCGCGACGCAGAGCTCGGAGATAGCTATCATCGAGGACGAGCCCGCAGACTTGGCGGAGAGCCTAAGGGATCCCGGAGGGGAGTAATGGGACTCGGAGGGTATCCCGGGCGCGCAATAAGCCAAGGCCAAGGAACGGATAAGTAAGTATAGATGGCATAGCCCCATAGCTAGTAACAGATGTAGTTCCGGGATCCACGGGACGCTATGTAGTCGGGCGGCGATACAGTAGGCGGGGAAATTTAAGTTTAGCGGCGCAGGAGGGTTGACTCGGCACCGGAGTGGGCTAATGTGTTATTAGCCGAAATGTGGCAGAATATGCCAGGTCAGTATTTCGTGGTGCCACATTGGACGACAGAGTGCGTAGTTGTCATTGCGCTGGGTTGCGACGGACTCAGAGCCAGAGTGAAACACAGTGACGGAAGCAAAAGCTAGACATGAAATAACCCCGGGCCGCGATCGGTACATGTAATCGAGGATCGCGCGGAGGCAAAGAACAGACGTAGGCCGAATTGAGAATACTGGTAGAAGCAAAGGCCACCGCAGGCAAAAGAGGCTTTGCTGGACGGGCCGGGGGATCCTCGTGGTGCATCTCTAAACAAACCTTGGACAAATCCAGCATTCTCCGAAGATTGGCCTTGAGATCCGTAGGTCGAGACGGAGAAAGCTTTCTGAAGGACAGACGGCGTGGCTGCAAACACCCAGAAAAGGCGAAGGCCGCAGAAGCAATTGTCGGTGCTCGGGGGGTCCTCGGGAGAGATTTCGCGTTGGTTGGGATGTCGATAACGGTGTAAAGTGGCAAGAAACGGGAAAAATGGAGGAATTAATTGCAGAAACAGGCCGACTGCGGGGTGGGCCGTCGGCTGGGGGGTGATGTTGACAACGGGATAGCTGAGATGGATCAGGTTTGAGCTGATGCCTATATTTGGTCGGGCGGGAACAGAAGACGGGCTTAATGCAGGCATCTCCGGTAACAAAATTTGGATCAGTGCCCTGCCCTTTTATAAAGTCGACCACAACCATGTCCCCCCGTCCAAGTTCCTCGACTCCGCTGCCCATGTCTATCCTCATCGCGAACGACGCCCCCCTGCTCTCCCCCACCGACTACTATTCTCCCAACCAGGATACCTTTACCTCGTATCCACCCACTTATTACTGTGCCTCTTCGCTCCCACCATCCCCGCCGACCTCCTCATTCGACGGAGACTCCCCGGTCCCCACCACACGGATGCTCAAGCTGCCGGCCAACGACAGTCTCCACTGCGTCCCCACCCATCAGCTGTTCGACTTCCCCCAGGTATCTCCGTCCCCGTCCGAGTCCCCGTCTTCCCCGCGCCATCAGCCGCGTCTCTCCATCTCCATCAACTCCGCCATCTGCAAGCGCTCCGCCAGCCCAGAGCCCGGGCTGCCCAGAAAGCGCGCCGCCGGGGAGCGCATCAGCAGCAAGGATTTTATCCCCCCCGACGTCTCCGGCCTCAGCAAGCGCGAGGCCCGCCTCGTTAAAAACCGTGCCGCGGCCTTTCTCAGTCGCCAGCGTAAGCGCGAGGAGTTCGAGCTCATGGAAGTGTACGTCACGTCTTCTGCCAGCCATACTTCATTTACCCATTCCCCCCTGCCTCCAGCCGCGTCGCCGAATTGGAGCAGGAGAATGCCCGGCTATTGGCAATGGCCATCGGCGGAAGCCCTAACAGTGGCGCGCCGCATAAAAAATCCGACCCCAACGACGTCTTGGTCTGCGAGATCGAGCAGCTTCGCGCCCAGTTGCAGGCAGCCGAACAGCGAGAACGCGAGCTAAACGCCGAGCTTACTGCAAAGGCTGCTTCGCGTGACGTCCCACCGGTCAAGATCGAGCCTGCGGAACCTTCGTTCCCCCTCTCGCCTGCTCCACGCATTCAGTCACCACACAAATCGGCTGCAAGTCTCGGACTGATGGTACGCCGCTTGGTTTTTCTTTCTCGGCGATCGCTAAATACCGGACAAGCAGGTTCTCCTTTGCGCGCTTCCCTCCCTGCTTTCTATGCCCTCGAATTCGGCGCTCCCGACGTCGTTTTCTGTTCCCCATCCCCTCCCCGCGTCGTCCTCTGGCTTTGATTTCAACTCATACCTTCCTAACGACTACGACTGGTCGAGAAGGGGCAATTCGGTGATGGACCTAGACCCCGACGACAAGCGCAGAGTCACCGATACCCCCTCCATCCGCAAACTCGAGTTCACTGATGCAGACTCGGGCGCTCTTGCTGGGCTCGGCGGCCTTGACATTTCGTTTGATGCATCCCCATTGGACGATGGAAAAATCCGCGTTCGGATACATCCATCGTCTTCGGCGTCATCAAGGGCACCATCCCCTGGGAACAGCTACGCCACCAAACAGGAGAGCCCTGTAGGAATGTGGTTTGGCACCGAATTAGAGCCCAGTCCCATCGCCTCGCTATCATCCGAATCTTACGTGGGTGCGGGATACCCGTCTTCATCTGGCGGTGATCCGTTCCTGGGTGTCGGCAGCTATGGTCCCCCGTACGCCGCCTCGTCGTCGCCATTCATGTACAGTCAGGACGACATGTCGTCTGTGGACTACTGCGACTCAGACTTTGGCGTCCCATCTGAGTACTCCGTCGCAGATAGCGCCACCGTGGGAAGCGACGGGTACGGATCGCCCTGAGGAGCATGCCGGCTTCCGGCGGCGAGGGCGGCGAATGGGAGGTCCAATTTTGCTGATGTCCTTCCCGTTATCAGTCAAGCTGTCGCTCTGAATCTCGGTGTTGACCGCCCCAATTTTTCTACTCTCTGCGCATGCTGTCTATCGCTTTGCTCTTCATCTGTATTACCACTCCACCCCGATACAACTCAACCCGACCTCCTCCTTAACTTCATACCGTACATATTAAAAGTAGCGTAGCTCTTTTGCGAAACCTCCACCGTCGCCTGGGTTCTGTACCACCGCACTTAGACCAGCATACCCTCTCTGTGTCTAACAATATATTTATTCCATGGATCTCTAATACTATATCGTGTACAAATGTAATACTGTGTTTCTAATAACGACATCGCGACAATGATTTTGCATCAGTCTAGATCTTTGTGCTTGATATCCTGCGCAGTGGGATTGATGCGGGCATGAGATCCTCCTCGGTGATGCGGCATACACGGTTTGAAGGGCGCCGCATGATACGGGCAGACAGTGACACCTCGAGACACTGGCGGACACAATATGCGGCTTCGGTGCGCTCAGGATGCGCTCGAGTATTCATCGGACAGGAACCAAACTAAATCAGCGCGCAAGGTCATAGCCCAATTCGAGGCAGGTATCGCCCTTTTTAAACCGGGGGCAACTTCCGGGACGCGCCGCACGGGTGATGCCATAACACATATTAGGGTTCTTTTCGTCAAGTTGTTCCTTCCGTCAGCTTTTTTTCCATATATTTGACTGATTGATGGTTCGCGATGCCCTAAGTTCGAAGTTCGGGCTCAGGACGGGGAAGGCCAGGGAAGGCCGCACTCATCATGCCGGAGTGGCAGAGCAAGCGAAAGATGCAGGCTCTCACAGCTTGTGGTATTGAAACTCATCTAGTAGTTGAAAATCAGTCAGTATCTCCCTGACTTCTGCACCGGTTGCCTTCGGAAATACCGGAAATTCAACCGACAGGCAATTGGGATTAATGTATAGAAAAGAACCAGGGAAATCGGGGCGCCGGTCGTCGAGTAATTAGTATTCGAAGGCGCGGGTGCGTACCCTCGCGGATTAAAAGTTTGACCCGATATTGATGTATTGCCGCGATCGGGTGATCGCGAAGGGTTACCTAATTTGATGGCGGTGGCTGATGTCTTTTATTTGGCGTTCGGCTCGCGGCATCGGTGGCCCCGGGCCGGGCGTGACGTCAGCAGGTATAAAGAGCGTGCCAGCTCAGTGGTTCTTTTTTCTTTCTTCCCTCCTCGACGGCGTTGAAAAAGCTACGGATCCCGACCTGAGCAAGGTCGTACTCGTATATCTCCCCGGCCACATGTAATATCGCGCGTGATAACGAATACGATCGGTTCCATGCGATAATGGAAGGTTCGCTGAGCGCGACGCATGGCGCTGGAACATACCATACCCACTTATAGATCAGCGTGCCTTTCCCGGAACCTTGATGTCGACGAACGGTCTCGTCTGTTTTACTAACTGCTTGCTTCCCCAGGAGGACGGCGGCCTCCTCGAGAAAGACTTATGGATCGATGAGCGCCGCGGAGTCATCTTGGACTCCCAGGTGAGTTGGACGACGTTATTGTGACCATGGTTGTAGATGACGAGCTTTTTCCACAGCTCACTTTCTTCGAGAGGAGAGAGCGACCGGACAGGATAATCGACTTGGGTGGAAATATCCTCAGGCAAGCAAGCATAGGCCTAATCAAACCGATCTTGAACTTGTTTCTAGTCCTGGGTTGATTGATATCCAAATCAATGGAGCCTACGGCTTTGACTTCTCGGTGTACGATGGGAACGACGATGCTTACAAACAAGGGATGAAGTTAGTCGCAGAGAAAATCGTCGAAACCGGTGTCACTTCGTGAGTTGTATCCCTGACTGAACCCCAATTAGAAGTTTATTCTTGCATTCCAGGCTCGTTCCGACGATCATCGTTTGTCCATTTACGCTCGGTCCCGCGGCAGCCATTTAATCAATCGCTGGATCTAGACACAAGAGAAATCTCTGTACCCCAAGATCCTGGATCTACTGCGGCCATTTTCTACTCCAACGTCGGCCAGCCTTCTCGGATGGCATGCCGAGGGTCCTTTCATCGACATGGCCAAACGCGGCGCCCACGCGCCGCCTTTCCTCCTCTCAGCTCCCGATGGTTTCCGATCTTTTGAAAGCGCGTATGGCGCTCACAACTTGGTCGATTCGGAGGACTGGCTAATGTCCGCAGACGGCCAATGCGGTGTCCGCATTATTACCGGTGCCCCAGAGATCAAAGGTGTTATGGGCGCCCTAAATGAATTGAGTAAACGGGGGATTGTGTTTTCGATTGGCCACAGGTGCGCATTTCTCGTTTCTTCTCCGTCTTCCTTCTCAACAATGTCTTACGCTTGTTCAGTATCGCAAGTTCCGACATTGCTACCGCTGCGGTCATGCAAGGGGCTCGTCTTATCACCCATCTTTTCAATGCCATGCCTCAATTGCATCATCGCGATCCGTCAATCATCGGACTCTTGGGCGCTTCCCCGCATCTCTCCGCCCCATCTGCAGCCGATTCGTTCTCATCCGCCAGCCCGACTGCCGCATCAGCCATATCTGGTATCACCTCTGAAGCATTTGACTACCAATCTTCCCCTGGATCTCCGGTCAAGCCAGGAATGAGTCGCGCGGGCAGTCGCTCTGAGCTGCACCTCGACAAGGGCCAAGTCGCAGATATGGCTTTCAGCCGCCCGTATTACGACATGATCGTGGATGGCATTCATTCCCATCCGAATTCCGTGCGGGTCAGTTGTTGCCCTCCCGTGTCTACACTCGGCTGATCTTGATGCAGTTGGCGTACTCGGCCTTCCCAGATGGGTGCATCTTAATTACAGATGGTAGGCAGTTAACGCCACCGGATGCATTTTATTTATACTTTTTGTGTAGCGATGAAGATCTTGGATCCCAATCTGCGGGACGGCGTGCATGAATGGCGCGACGGGAAGCGTTTCGTAAAGGAGGGCGACAAGCTGTATCTCGAGGGGACCAGTACACTGGCCGGCAGGTAAATCATTTATTGATATTTTTTCTCGATCTAGTCCCAACTCTCCGTTTCTAGTGTTGTTACCTTGGACAAGTGTATCCGGAATTTCTCGCGCTTCACGGGATGCTCGCTCGGCGAGGCGATCAAATGCGCGACCTTCAACCCCGCCAAGTGCGTATTTTTTTTCTCCCCGAGGTTTCGTTCCGAGCTCATAAGCTGCAGATGCCTCGGCATCGAGGATAGGAAGGGAACGCTTCGCCCCGGTGCAGATGCCGACTTGGTCGTGCTCGACCGCCAGGGAAATTTGGTTAGCACCTGGGTCCGGGGAAGGCAGGTGTGGGGGAAGGCTGATTGAGCAGCTCAATTTATCCTGCCGGTAGTGGGAACGACTGTATAAAATTTACCACGGTCTCTGGTTACCGTCTGTGTTACATGAGACCGGTCCTCTACGAATATACAAAAGAGGTGAAGGGATCCGGAAGCAACTGAGACAGCCAGTACGGCCGTGCGCAGGCCCCCTCAGACATCCCGCGAAAATTCAGGGAACCCGAAAATTCGGCTATAACAAAACCGCACACGCTGACTTCTTATGCTGGCACAGCTTGTCCAGCTTCTGAACTTCTACTTCGATACATGAGGCTCACGGTCCGCAGCCTTCACACTATCATTTCATTATACAGTCGGGTTGATTCAACCACTAGCGCAGTTCTCACAAACTGCTCTGTACCCACACACGAGAGCGCTTGCTGGCGCCTCGGCGTCGAACTTCGCCTTGGCCTCCTTCAGGCTCGCCATCGCGTCCGACATCATCTGGGCCCAGAGCCACGGCTCGGTGCTATTGGGATTCGAGTTGAAGTACTCCCATCTTTAAAGACAGCATTAGGGCTGAGACATCCGTGTAACAAAAATGCCCACCCGTTGATCCCTCCAAAGTTGAAGCCGTAGCGCGCAGAAGGTCCTGGACGCTGCTGACCACCTCGTCCGGGCTGACGTATCCGTCGCCGTTCGCGGGGCTCGTGAGCACAGACGCGACGAGGCGGTTGGGGTCGAGTCCCGAGCCAAAGTTTATGATGTCGATGTACTGCGTGTCGGGGAAGAGCGTGCCGAAGCCAGAGTAGAACTGCGCGTTGTACCAAGATATCTGGCTTCCCATCTGCTGCTCGAGCGTGATGTAGTCAAAGCCGGAGAGGTTGGAGCCTTCAGTCATGGCGGTCGCGACGGGGGCGAGCGTGATGATGAAGTCTGCGCCAAAGTCGGATTTAAGGCGGGTGATGAGGTTCGTAATGACCGAGAGGGAGGTCGATTGCTCGACGTCGAGGTCCATGCCGTCTAGATTGAACCTAATGGACGGCGTTATAGATGCAATAAATTGTGGCAGAGCCAACGGACGGACTCGGTGATGTAATTTGCCAGGATTGGGTAGTAGGTGTCGAAGTTGTCGGTGGTGAGAGGGAGTAGCTCCCTGACGCTGCGCCGCCCAGCATACCGATAACCTTGACGCCCTGGTCTTGCATCTGTCCCAGGTCTTGCCACATCTGTGTAAAGAACGGCGCCTCCGGCAAGTTATCATTCAAATGGACAGACTTGTCGGTGTTGATATGGAACGCGGCCAAGAAGAGACTATGGAGGTCATGAGCAGAGTTAGTTGAGCACAAAGAAATACGCGTACTGTGTGATGAGACCGAGCAAAGGCAGCGGAGAAACATAATGGCCGAAGGCAGAGTTTGAAGGCAAACTATTGTCGTACTGGGTCTGATAGTAGACGGCTACGCGATGCCCTTCAATTGCAGACATAGTTGTGTCGCAGGTACAAGGAGCACTTGAGGGTTAAAGGCAGCATGGTTGGGTTTATATATCAGTAGTCATCCCCGTTTGCAATTTGAGCATCCCGTGAAACTCTGCCTGCTCCGACCGAAGGATACTATCAGAATAGGCAGGACTCAAACCGAAGAATACAGCAGAATACAGCCCAAATGCGGTGAAGATGCTACGGCCGTATGGCAACCAGTTGGTAACCAGTTTCAATTTGTTTAAATCTCTTGGATGCACAGAATCACAAGGAATTGGAAGGGAAACGCATGTTATCTTTGGGTATCTTGGCAAAGAAGGCACGAGCGCGGGCGTTATAAGGTCGGCTGAATGAGAGATAGTGCCAGTGTGGTTGTTGAGAAGACGCGATAGTCGATCAATGTGATCAGATGCACGATCAATTCCTAAGTCAGCGTGACCGCATTAAGAATCATCCTGCCTTCACCTAGCCTTGCTGTTATAATTAGTTCAGGCAAGGCCTGAGGCCTGAGTGCTAGACAAGTTAGTAGCAGTGAATGAAGGATCCCGTTCCGCTCCGTCCCGAGTTCCGTGTAATCGGGGCGAGTCCGATCATATTGCCACTCATCGCGTCTCTGCTTCCGCATTCCACTGTGCTTCAGCAAAATTCTTTCTGCTAGCTCAATTCTCCGTCTCTCGCAAATTTTTCCCCACCCGCCTGTCCCTCTTTGTTTTTTCTGACGCTTGGGTTGCTTTGGGGCTCGTTCGCCGTCCCTTTGCGGCCCTTGCGTACGGGTTCGGTCGCGCCCGGTCCGCCCCTATCCGACTCGGATCTCCCCGCAGCTCTCACGCTGCCTCGGAATCGCCCGGGACGACTGGGTCACCGAACCCCCCCCTCTCGTCGCCTTCCCGAGATCCGGACATCACTAATTCTAACTTGTCCTACTAGCCCCTCGACTTTCCGCCTGGAGCCGGCTGGAGCGACGTAGATTATCATCGGCCGAGCTATTAGCAAACTTAGCCTCACCTCTCAACCGGCCGTTATCTATCCCGTTATGTCAGCTTCCCTTTATAGCCCGCTCACAAATTTCGTCCTGCCAGCACAACCATGGCCACTCTTACGGTGACTCAAATGCAACCCTCTGCACACAAATCCCGGGCGCGTGCATTATCTTTGGCGCTCATAGCCGCGTCGCGGACTGCCCCTTTGCTCGACATCCCCACCGAACTCGGTCTCGAGATTCTGGAGCTTGGGCTCACCCACACTTCTTTCACCACCCTCTCAGCCGTCTCAAAGGCGTTCAGTGCCCTCGTTTCTTCCATCCTTTATCGACACGTCGTTCTCGACTCCGTCGAGGACGTGTCGCTTTTTTATCGGACTGTGCAGTCCAAGTCTCCCATTTTTTTAGAAACGCATATCAAGACTTTAGCCGTCACCATAGAGCCATGGCGCTTCGCCCCTGCCACCCACATAGAATTAGAGCGGATCGTTGCTGCCTGTACAGGCCTGCGCGCGCTCTCACTCCCGCGCCCGGGAATCCTGGCCGAGTCCTTATCGCATCACCGCAATCTCCCGAGCGAGGTGTCCTTCCAATCCTTTGACATTCCCGCTCCTTCTGGATGGGGGAACGCGCCCATCGGACCCCCTGGTTCCACGCACAGCCCCGCCGCCCAGCTATCCGCCTCCCTTACACATTTACGGATATCCGAGCCTGGAGACGCGTGGCATTCGCCCCTCTCCATCCTCGAGTTCTTCGGCCCCACCCCGCATCTTACCCACTTGGCGTTGGCCCGGCGGATGGACGCCAACGCAGATAACGACGAAGTGTTCGTCGACGAGGTGTCCGCCCTGCTGGCGAGCCGACCACGCCTGAGGATGCTCGTGGTGAGCGTCTTTCCCGCCCAATGGCCCTGCTACTCCTTCCACCCGGCGCCCGCGGCGTCGAGCACCATCTGGGAGGCGTTATCATCGGTCGCGAAAGCCGATAATCGGCTCATCTTAGTCGCCGGAGGGTTGGATGGCCGAAAAGACGCTGTTTCATGGGCGCGTCGCGACTTTTGGGCTTGTTCCCAGACGGAATGGAAAGTTATCGCTGAGGAGAATTTGCAACTATAGAGTTTTCTTAGAGTTTTCATTAGAGCTACATTAGCAGAGCGCCAGTGCGGCCATAGTTGAATCCTAGATGTATCCCTCGCTTATTATTCATCGCTCCGACGACTTCGTTTGTGTGCCTTGGTCAATAATTCCAACCTTGTTTCAGTTTGGCCTTGTTCAATTTTCCACCCTTGCCAATTCGTCTTCCGAGGCAGGCCCGGGTTTTGATCTGCGATCAGCTCTACTCACTTCCCACAACATCCACAGAGCCACAGCAACGTACTAAACATCCCCGATTTAGGACAATGAGCGCCAATCAGTATTGTGCGAGCGCTTTGTCACTTCCACAAACCGGTACCCACCATGATGAACTATTACGGTCATGCACTCCAAAAATCCAAACTTTCACTGACTACAACCACTCCCATGGCTCCACGAACCCGCATTACCCTCCCCAAGAAATCCAGGGCCCGAGGTCGCGCCGGAGTCCCCGGACCGGCGGTGGCCTCGGGTCGGGCGCCACTGCTCGAGATGCCTGCGGAAATCGCTCTCGAAATCATGGAGCTGGCCCTCATAAACACTCGTATGAGCACTCTTGCTATAGTATCCAAGAAATTCAGCGCCCTGGTCTCGAATATAATCTACAAGACGGTGGTTCTGCGGTCCTTAGAGGCCATCACGCTCTTTCACCGCACGGTCCGGTCCAAGGCGCCGGGGTTTCTATACGCGCATGTTCGGGCTCTGACCGTGTGTGCCCCATACTACGATAGCATGGCGCGCGCGCAGCTGGAAGAGATAGTGGCAGCCTGCTCGGGCGTACGTACGCTCGCGATTCCGCGCCCAGGTATCCTGGCCTCGCCACTCATCTCCTGGACCATCCCGAGCGACACCTCGTTCGAACTGATCCTCGAGGCCTTCGACGCCGTCACGCCGTTCATGTGGGACCCGTTATTCGACGTAGCAGCCGCGTCCCCCGCCGCACACCTCTGTGCACGGCTCACGCACCTCCGCATCTGCCAGCCCACGACCCTGTGGCACTCCCCGCTCGAGACGCTCGCGTTCTTCGGCCCGCTCCCGCGCCTGACGCACCTCGCGCTCGCGCGGGCCCTCTGCCGGCAGGACGCGCTCTCGCACCCCAACGACGGCGCTTTCCTCGCGGAGGTCCGCGCGCTGCTCGCCCGCCGCCCGCCGCTCCGTATGCTCGTCGTGAGCCTCTTCCCCGCGCGCTGGCCGAAGCCCACGCGCGCCGCGTGCAGCCTGTGCCACCCCGCGTGCCTCTGCCGGGCGCTCGGCGACCTCGCGCGCGCGGACCGGCGGCTCGTGCTGCTCACCGTGGGCTGGGACACGCTCGTCGAGGAGGATCCATTGGGGAATCCGGACTTCGAGGGGACTGCCCCGCCGTATGCGAACCACGGTGGCGGTCGGCCTGGGTGTGTGAGCTTTTGGGATAATTGGCGCATGTCGGACAAGCGGACTGTGTCCCTTGCCACCGGCTGGGAGCCTGAGATTTTACCGGATGCTGTCGAGTGGTCGTACGCTGCGGTGCCTGACCAGCTCCGTGGGCGGCATAATTTTTGGGAACATTGGTTGGTGCCAGAATGAGCCAGTACATTTCGTAAATAAACAGCAATTAAATTCCTGATTCTCGCTCCTACTAAGGCCCAGGTCCTCGAATTTCAAACTCAGCAGCGCCTTCCTCGCCGTAAGTAATATAAACCGGAGTCTCTCGCTGACTCGAGCGGGCAGGCGGCCCCGCAACTGCCGACCCGCGACCTACATAGCCGACCCGCGACCTATGCGACCTATATAGTCTTGTTCTCAGGCTCAGTGGCTCACGTCAATTCCAGAATACGCCCGATGGACGCGAAATACTTTGCAAACTTCGAAGGGCGTCCCAACGCAGATGCGGCGGCCCCAGCGTCCAATTCCTCCCTAACCCTGGCGTACCGCACTTTCGGCGACCAAAAAAATCCGGCGGTCCTCATGCCATCCTGCTTTTACGGATCCCTCGAAGACACATTGCCCTTCCTCTACACGCCGTCCGAAGATAATTCCCCCGTTCTCCAAAGCTACTTCGTAATCGTGTGCGGGCTGCTCGGAGCAGGCGAATCATCCTCGCCATCCAACGCGCCCGAAGCACAACGCGGTGCCGCCTTCCCCGCGACGACCTACAAGGATAACATCCGCCTACAATACGCACTTTGTCGGGCGCTCGGGGTTTCTGAGCTGGCGGCGTATATCGGGTTCAGCATGGGTGGGCAGCAAGCGTATCACATGGCAGCGCTATACCCCGATTTCGTCGCGCGCATCGTCGTTTTGGCCGGCTCGGCGCGCACCAGCTGGCACAACTGGTCGTTCTTGGAAGGCCCGAAAGCGGCGCTGGTTAATAGCGTCGACTTTCACGACGGGGATTACACGACGCCGGTTGTCCGCGGGACGCGCGCCTTTTCGCGCGTGTACTCGACGTGGGCGCTGTCGCAGGCGTGGTTCCGGGCGCGCTCTTGGGAGACATTGGGATTCAGCAGCCTCGAGGATTACTTGAACATTAGGTGGGGCGGCGGCGCAGACGCGCACGACTTGCTTTGCCAGGTTCAGACGTGGCAGAACGGGGACATCTCGCGCTTCGGGCCAGAGGAAGAGCGGGGCGACCTGCCAAAAGCGTTGGCCCGAATCAAGGCGAAAGTCTTACTTATGCCCAGTCGGACGGATATGTATTTTACGGTCCACGACAGCGAGGAGGAGCTCAAGCATTTGAAGAACGGAGAGTTGAGGGTCATCGAGAGCATTTGGGGGCACGCGGCAGGGGGAGGGAGTGGAACGAAGGATGATATAGAGTTTATCAAGGCGCAGGTGAAGAGATTCCTTGGGAATTGAATTTGAAACGCGGTCACATGATCCGCATTCCCATTGAAAACAATCAAGGGAGGAAGCGGACTGAGTTCCCATGCTCGCCACGCGGCAGTGCAGCTAGATATATACAATGAGCGGGATGTCGGTAAGAGGCAGTTTAAAGAGCACGAGAGCGAACGGCGTTGGGAAACTCTGGAACGAGCCTAAGCGGTTGGAAGGTACGAAAGCCGGAGGACGGTTGGAGGACGGAGAAACGCTTGTGGAGCGATTTTCCAAGATCCGAGCGGAAAAGTCACAGGAAGTTGCTTGCATTCCCAAAGATAAACACTGCACAGATCGTATCAGCCGCCCCGCGCACCTCTTTCTTCTCTACTCCCACCATCTCGCCTTCCGCTCCCGCTACTCGTTCCCTCCCCCACACCCAACGGCAACTCGCCTGGCAGCGTTTGGTGAGCGAGTCCCTCATGCTGGCGATGCACGCGTTTTGGGCTGTTCGCCGTGCGGGGAATGCTGCGCGTGTCGTTCTCGTCTGGTACGACCTCGTCCTAGTCACTGAACACGGCTGACGATTGGATGTGGCTGACCGCCCCCCTCCCCTCCTTCGACGACGTCCAACTTCCTTCGATATCACTCTCCTTCCGTCGACCACGCCTTCCTTCTCCGACGCCACCCTCCTTCGACGATGCCCTCCACTTGGGCTTGAAGCTTGAGGCCTTGAGGGTCTTAAACCTTGAAAGCGTCTTGAAGGTGCGGAGCCTTGACCCTTGAACACGGGCTTTTGGTGCGTCGTCATCCATGGTCTTGAAGAGAGAGGGCGTGGTCGAAGGAAGACCTTCCAAGACTCAGGACACGGCAATATCTTCAAGAGACCTCAAGTCTTCAAGCTTCAAGACTCAAGAGACCTTCAAGTTCAAGAAGCTTAAGACCTCAGTCCTCAACGCGCAACGCTTCAAGACGGTTTCAAGTTCAGTCACAAGACCTCAGTGAGGAAACAAGACCCACCTCGACTGCCAAGCAAGATTAACACCTCAGCGCGTAAGTCTCGAAGCACAGCGAGGAGGAACGCCGAAAAATTCGCGAGGGCGACGCTAGTTCGAGACCTCAGTGGGATACTGCTAAAGCATAATTCGACCCACCTTTCATGCACTAGCCGATCTTGATCTTGAACTTGCCGGTGTCTTGAAGGTCAGGACACGCAAGACTTTAAGATCGTCGGAAAATCCTTCTCGAGACCTCGGGGGCCTTCGCTAGGCCTGCTCAAGACTTCGGAACTTGGTGCGTCGAACGCAAGTCGAACGGCATTGTTTGGCCCCAATTGGCAAAGCGTTCCGTGCATCGCCACTTAATCACCACCGTGAGCCCAACTTACATAAAGTCTCTCTCCGAATCGCGCCTTCGCGAGGTTTCTGGCTTGCCCCATGTCAAAAGAATTCCTTGAGTACTCTGGCTTCAAGCGTACCGGCGTGCGATCCGCCTGACCATGATGGCTCCCGCCTTCAGTACTCTGGCTCCCACGCCCGGAATGCCCGTTCGTCATTTGCCGGAGGGCCGGACGATAAGGCCAGACAATTCTCCTCTCCCTCCAATCCCTCTTCGACGCACTCGCGAGCATGGGAGAAACGAGATACTTCACAAACGACGTGCATCCCAACACGGACGCGTCTGATCCCTCGTCCAACTCCTCTCTGACCCTCGCATACCGTACTTTCGGGGAGGTCAAAAACCCCGCCATCTTCATCCCCTCCTGCTTTTCCGGGAAACTCGATACTACCTTGAGCTTCCTTTACGTCCCCTCGGAGAACGGGCCGCCTTCAGTCCTTCACAACTACTTCGTCGTGGTGTGCGGTCTGCTCGGAGGGAGCGAATCCTCCTCTCCATCGAACGCCCCCGCGGCCCAGCGTGGCCCGGACTTCCCAGCGACAACCTACGAGGACAACGTGCGGCTACAGCACGCCCTGTGCGCGGCGCTGGGCATCACCAAGCTCGCAGCGTACATTGGGTTCAGCATGGGAGGGCAGCAAGCGTATCACATGGCGACACTCTATCCGGATTTCGCGACGCGCATCATCGTTCTCGCGAGCTCGGCGCGCACCAGCTGGCACAACTGGTCGTTCCTCGAAGGCCCGAAAGCCGCGCTGGTCAACAGCGTCGACTTTCACGATGGGAATTACCAGACACCAGCGAGCAGAGGGACCCGCGCCTTTTCGCGGGTCTACTCGACTTGGGCACTGTCCCAGGCGTGGTTCCGGGCGCGCTGCTGGGAGACCCTCGGTTTCCACAACCTAGAGGAGTACCTGCGCGTCGTGTGGGACGAGCGGCGGGGCGCCTGGGATGCCCACGACCTCCTGTGCCAACTTCAGACGTGGCAGAGGGGCGACGTTTCGCTCTTCGGTCTGGAGGAGGAGCGGGGCGATCTGCCTAAGGCGCTGGGCCGTATCAAGGCCAAGGTCCTGCTCATGCCCAGCCGCACTGATATGTATTTCCCGCCCGAAGACAGTGAGGAGGAGCTGAGGCATTTAAAGAGCGGGGAGCTCAGAGTCATAGAAAGTATTTGGGGTCATATCGCGGGCGGCGGTAGTGGAACGAAGGAGGACAACGAGTTCATCAAGCTTCAGGTGCAGCGGTTTCTTGAGAGCTGAGACTCGTGGTCCCGGGGTTAGTGTTTGAATGTATTTTAAATTATCAGTGGGGGTGTATGGGTCTACTAGTTGACGGGTTAAAAGAACGGTTTATGCTGGAGCCACTGCGCCATGAGGTGTTGGAGCAGATTCGCCCGCGTGCGTACCACCACTGGGATCCAAATAAGTTGCAGTTCTCTCAAACACAAAATTCAGCAGACGACGAAACATACTGTGGCCTGCCTCCGCGATCTTGATGAGTGTGAACTCGCCCGTGGGGCCGGCGCCCGCCTTGCGGATCGTCCCGACCCCAGGGTAGTCGTCTTCCGTGGCGTTCCGGAACGCAAGCTGGTGAGGAGATTGTAACAAGCGCATCTGGGCGCTGGTCAGCATCGCGTCTGAGAAAATGCATCAATACCAGCGTACCCAAGCAAGGTTGGAGCGCCAAGGAACCGCGCCGTCCATCATACCGTTGTACACTAATTAATGGTTGATGAGATCCTGAAGGCAAGGCGTCGGAAGGAAAGCGCACCAAGGACACGTAGGCCATCCGCGATAGCGGGACCCAGGAGAAGGTACGCCGGCTGCACGGCATCCGCGTTGTAAATGAACGGCATACTGATGTCGTCTACAGCCATAATGAGGAATTTTCGGTCTTGAGGTACTCCCACCTGAGGAACGGCGTAAGAAGGATGAAAGGTTAATGTTCATAATACCATAATACTAACAGCCTCTTTGATCTTCTGCCCATTGAGAACGTCCTCAACAGGCCCCAGGTTCATATCGCATCCGGTAGCGGGACACTGAAAGGAAGTACGTAAATAGTAACAATAGGAGGACGCGATATAATGGACCGACCTTCTCTCGGTAGTCATAATTCTTACGCGTAGCTAACTCCCATGGAGTCACTGGATCGCACGCGTCGAACGCCGCAAAGCGATTTGCGGGCGTAGACTGTTCGTATGCATATTGTACAGCATTCAAGCACCCAGGAAGCGCATTGACGATATCGTTGCATACGGTGGTGTTGAAGAACGGATTGTCGACACAATTGGATTGGTGGAACCACCTATAGCAAAGTCGTAGTTTAATGGAATGAAAATCTACGGCCACGTACAGATAATGAGATTGGGCGTCGCTCCAAGCATTCGCCATCATTACCTGACTTGAGTTATGCTGCGCTCGCGAGTACATCGAATGCGTACACTTTCTGGCATCTTAATGGTCCTGTTCGCTTTGGCTGACCCCTCAAGGTTGCGGCTGTGGATGGTGTTTACAACGTGGGGAATGCTAGACGAGGTATTTGTCAACGCGAGAACGCCTGAATAAAGAATTTACCAACAAGACGCCCCCGTATGATCCAGAACTAATCATAAATTGATTTCTGGTGGCCATGAGTCAAGGCAAAGCTCCATGAAAGAAGATGTACTTCACCAAGTACGGGTACTGCCTGTTGCAGAAACGGGATCAGGTGCAGTTGAGAAGGGAGAAGTTGCTTACAACCAGAATTCCTGAAGGAAATCGTCAACGTCCCAAGCTGTTGCAGCACTGGTATTCCGAAGGGAATGACCATAAGAGAAGCCAACTCCCACTGGCTGAGAAACCATCAAGCCCGGTTGTCAGAAGAGTGTGTGGTTGGGACTTGCCTGGTCGAGAGCCAGAACATTTGCGTTTTCTGTCCACGAATGGGGCGCAGGGACCGCCTCACCGCGGCCATCCTTGTCCGTCTGAATGACGCAAGGACTGAGGCAGAGATGAAGATGGGAATTGCGATACAGAAGGAAAGCACCTACCCTGCACCGCTGAAAGGAAAGAGGAGCGCTGACGCGCCCGGCCCGCCACCAAATGTGACGACCAAGGGCGCGTTTTCGGGGTCGTGGCGCGCCTTAAACAGCCTGATCGAAGCTTGAGCAATTCTCAGAGTCGAAAGCGCCAGCATACGAACCACCAAAACATATGCTTGTCCTCCATGCCCTCGCTGTTCGTGAAGTGCGCATATCCAGCGTTGAATTCGTCTTCGGGTTTGCCGCAGTAAAGCCCAGAAGAGCCGTTGGAGGTTATCTCGAAGCGCGTGCGGATATTTGGCTGGGTCGCGGGATCGGAGGCGAGGAGAGGCTCGAAACGGGTCCCATCCAGCTTTAACGCTGCCTGGGATGCCGACCCGATGTGGAGGTATGCAAACGCGGGCGTCAGCAGACTCAGCAGTGCAAGCGCCGGGATTATAAGATACTGCATGGAGGCCAGGAGCTAGAGTGTCTCCCTGTTGATCTACACGTTTAGCCTCTCTCTCCACGTCTACATACAGTTACTGTAACAGTAGGGTGGCATCAAGGAATCGCTTTGACCTTTTGATGAGTTGATTGTCGCGATCGGCCCCGGGCCGCTCTCCCCGCCGACGCTGACACAGCATCTCATTTTTCTTCTTTTTTGCTTCCAGCTCCTATCCGACTCGACGAACAAATCATAAACATAATACTTTCGATAAACCGTCTGCTATGTAGTACTTTCATCCTACTCAAAACCCATGCTTGTGCAGGCACTGCATCGACCATCCAAACTACTTGTTATTAGCGCTAGCTCATTTCCTGAGAACAGGACAGGTAAGAATCCGTACACGTTGGAGGTGAGACATACATTATAATTTGCGTGGACATATCTTGGCTTGCATTTCGACAATTATTCCGTAGGTATTTCAGGGGTGCGTGCGTTCCGATGAGCTCTGAGTGTTGGTTGAGGTGGATATAAGACTTGACTACACTGCCAGTGCCTTGTTACGCTCCGGACGGAGCCTTGGTCGAATTGGAGGGAGAAAGAGGCGTCGAGTTTCGTTGTTCATCAGAGAAGCACAGCGGGAGGTTGACATTTGAAATGCGGGAAAGCGGGACAAAACTAGGAGAACCGAACGCGGGAGTAGAAATCGGGGCTTAACAGGATCTCCGTGAATGTAGGGTGGCTGAAGCCGCTGAGCGGGCTAATCAAGGTGGCGCGAGGGAAGACGGTAGCCAATCAGGATCTGGGCTTGCAAAGACGCAGAGAATCGAATATGGAAGATGTAGCTCGGAAAGAGAGGCAGAGATCACGGGTCGTTCTTCAGCTCCGTCCACGGCGGGAGGTCAAAAAGGGCGGGAAGTGCGTCCCACATCCTCATGCGACCCGCGGCGACCGACCTTTCAACATGTTGTGCGCACGGGTCACATAGACGAACCGTCCAGCTCCTTATACTCGTTGGCTCGGGTATCGCCATAAGTCGCGGTACAGTCAAAAACAAGTCGCAAATTTGATCCCTCCATGCGTTACACAAGGCAGGATTCGAGCAGCCGACTCGATTGGCCCAGGACCGGAGCCAGCCAAAAGTATTGCCGTTGGCGCATTGGGCGTGCAGAATTCTCTCGCGACCTAAAATGAATGCTCGCTGGTCGATTGCAGGGAGAGCGGCACACGTTCCGTCACCTCGAGGTACGCCGTCGAAGAGGGAAGCCTCGTTAAGAAGAATAATCAGCGAACAACACCCAGTAAATACCGAAGAACAGTTTACCCAGTCGTGAGTTGTTATTGCGCGATAGTACGCGCAGGGAAGAGCAGTAAATATATCGTTCTCTCTAGCCAGAGTTATCATATCGAATAGAAGGCCAGGGTAGGGTGTGATGCGCTGCCGATTCGGAGTGTGACGGTTGTGGAAAATCCGAGCGTCGTACTCCAGGATGGTCGCGGGGTTTTCGAGCGTGAGGCATTCCACCGCGATGTCCAGCAGATTGCGGAAATCGTACTTGCGTCCCAGCCGAATCAGGGCCGCAACGACCGGGAATTCGAGCGCTTCCTTGAATAGAGGTGTACTACATAGATGAGTTAAAAGGACGTCGGGCAGAAAAGAAGGCTTCAAGTTGTGCGCACGAGTGATAAAGTGCCTTAAGAAGATGCTCGACATCCACTACAGGATCCAACAACTCTACAATGGCGCAGCCATCGACACTGGGCTGATCTAGCGGTTGAGGCAAACCCTGCATGTCGTGAAAGAAGGAGGAGTGCTGTGCTAGGACGCCCCAATGAACCTTGAATTGTGTGCTTTCCACTTGCAAGACAACGCTGCCATCTTCGTACCAGACGCTGCTTGAACGAGTGATAGATGGCGCGCTCTCAGTTCGTTGTCGTTTTACTGGGCGGCTCAACGCGGACATGGTGGACGAAATAAAAGAAAGAAGTGATGCGTAGTACGGGCGCCTGCGCCATATACGTGACTTGATCATACAATGATACATAGCCTCATTCATTCGCAGTACACGACAACGGCAGTAGAAACACATACGGATTGCTCAGTCCTGAATCTGGAGGAAACGCGAAACCTGCATTTGGATAAACTCGTTGTCGTCCTTCGTTCCACCTCCACCACCTGCGAAATGGCCCCATATGCTCTCGATGACCTTCAAGTCTCCGTTCTTCAGATGCTTGACCTCCTCCTCACTGTCTTCGGGCGGGAAATACATGTCGGTCCGGCTGGGCATGACGAGAACCTTGGCCTTGATACGGCCCAACGCCTTTGGCAGATCGCCTTTCTCCTCCTCTGGTCCAAAGAGCGAAATATCGCCCCCCTGCCATGTCTGGAGCAGGCACAGAAGGTCGTGTGCATCCCAGATTCCCTGTCCCTCCTCCCACACTGCGCGCAGGTAATCTTCCAGGCTGCGGAAACCCAGGGTCTCCCAGCTGCGTTGGCGGAACCACGCTTGGGACAATGCCCAAGTCGAATAGACACGAGCAAAGGCGCGGGTACCTCTGCTCGCCGGCGTCTGGTATTTCCCATCGTGAAAATCAACGCTATTGACTAGCGCGGCTTTCGGGCCTTCGAGGAAGGACCAATTGTGCCAACTGGTCCGCGCAGAGCCAGCGAGGACGACAATGTGCGACACAAAGTCCGGGTAGAGTGTTGCCATGTGGTACGCTTGCTGCCCGCCCATGCTGAACCCGATGTACACTGCGAGCTTGGTGATACCCAATGCTTCGCACAGAGCATGCTGCAAGCGTATGTTGTCTTCGTAGCTTATCGCTGGGAATTCCGCACCGCGCTGAGCCGCGGGAGCGTTGGATGGAGAAGAGGATTCACTTCCTCCAAGCAGGCCACAAACCACGACGAAGTGGTTTCTGAAAATAGGGGGAGTATCGTCCTCTGAAGGAAGGTAGAGGAAGGTCAAAGTGTTGTCGAGTTTGCCGGAATAGCATGAGGGGATGAAGACGGCAGGGTTTTTGGCATCGCCAAAGGTGCGGTATGCGAGTGTTAGCGAGGAGTTGGACGGGGGAGCAGACGCGTTGGTGTTGGGATGCACTTCGTTTGTGAAATATCTGGTTTCTGCCATACTCGTGAGTGCGTTGAAGAGGGAGTGAAAGCAGGATTGAAGAGGCTAGGAATGCCTCTCCTTATCGCCTGGAAGAAGGTCCGGTAATTGAGACGGCCGGGCAACATCGTACCATGTCATGAGCATGCAACGTGAGAGTCATCGAAGCAAACTTGGAAGGCGATAAAAGTATTCCCAAGGTCTTGATTGAGTATCTTATGTGATACTTAGGCAGCCTGGCCGAGTGCCTTTCGCGCACTTGATCGCCCAGATTAACCTCGGAAATTTCTGGTCTCCTTCTCGCGAGCGCGCAAAAACGCTGGTCTGAAATCGGGTGAGGTGAATCAGTAATTGAATAACGATAACTACAATTATAATATAAAGCGCAGGTGATCAAACATTGTTTTTGAGATCAGCCCAGGGAGGAAGGTCGAAGAAACTGGGAAGCGACTCCCACATATTCATTTGGCCTGTAGTAATTTGGTCCTTCGTGCTCTGTGTGCACCCAGGACAAAACTTCCATTTATCGACCGTGAATCCAGACGCCAGGGCCCAAAGTTTGGGGGGTACTGCAACCGCGCGGAAGAGTCTATCCTTCATTCGACGGCATGTTGCAGGGTCAGTGCACCCCTGCTCGTCTATAGTAGCGGGATTCAAGATCGGACACCAGCCAAGTGTGTTTCCTGGTTGAAATTGGGCGACCAGCATCTTTGCGTGGGCCAGAATGCACACTGTCTGGTCCGCTGCAGACAAAGTGATGGTGCCATCGGTTCGGGCTATTCCATTGAATATGGGGGCCTGAACCAGGATCAAAAAAAGTTGGGACAGACTGGCCAAAATCTGATTACCTGATTCGTACTGTACTGTTCTATAACCCGGTAGTAGGCACAGGGAAGGATGCTGAATATGCCATTTTCTGTGGCCAGGTTTATAACCTCGAACTGAAGGCCTTTTTCAAGAGTTATTAAAGACGGTGATTTGGGTGGGGAGTGGAATTCTGCAAGCGTTGAAGGATACAGGCGGGTAAGCCGATCGATTGCTGTATCCAGAAGTTCCTTGAAATCGTATTTCCGCCCTAAACGGACGATGCTTGCGACCATGTTGAAAGGAAGCGATTCCTTGTTAAACAAACTGCGCAAAAGGGTTACATTCAGTACACTGACTCCGGAAGTCGGGACGCACGGATTGTACAGGGCGTTGAGAAGATTTTCCAGGTCCGACACGGTGTCTGATACTTCGATAAGGGGACAGCCTTCGACGGACTCCTGCTCGGGAGGCTGGGGAACGTCCTGCATATCGCGAAAGAAGGAAGAATGCAAGGAAAGGACACCCCAGTGAACTCTGAATTGAGTATTTTGCGCCTGGAGAACGACACTCCCATCCTTGTACCAAATCGTCTTCGAGCGTGAGATGGGGGGCGTGTCTTCCGTTCGTGGGCGTTTTGCTGGAGGACATTCGGAGGAGGACATGATGATAAGCGGCAGTCGGGCCGGTGCGCAAGATAGCCACGTGAGCGGTGAAGCTCCTGTCTCATTTGTACTAATTTTCAATGGCCAGCACCTTTACCTTGGGGAAACGCGCCAGAATGGCCGACGGCAGTCAAGGATCAGCGACCCTTGAGGAGCACCCCAGAGAGGAGCCCACTTCAAAGCGTCTGAGACAAGCGACGCAGGAGCAGATGCCACCCCCGGCGACAGAACCCAAGATGGTCATATATGACCTGAAGTCGGGTCCTCGGGCACTCGCCGACGAGCGGAGCAGCTTCAAATACTTCATGGATTTCCAGGTGCCAATCACCCAGCGTCTCGGGCTGCGGGATGAGGACTACGTGCTCCACATGGTACGCCAACTGCAGCTTCGTCGTCATCAGCTGAATGAAGAGGCAGTTTGATGATACCTTCGACGATTTACCCCTAAACGACGACATACCGACTAAGGAAGAATGTCAATCGGTCATGGCCAGGAGCCACCGAGTCAAATGGAGGCAGCGACTGGCAGACGAACCCGAACATCGCCATGTCCTCGTTGTGGTTAGGAAAGACTTCATAGAGTACCTGTAGGCATTCCTACTCCCAGCCCGACACATTTCCCGCCGATACCTTCACCAGACCGCCGGCGTCCGAACCTCGAACGGTGTGGATGGCTGCCTACGACAAAGACGATATCGCCCCATCCCAAGCCGCTCAGCACAGCACATACACTAAGCTTATCGACCGCCACTCCGACAAACTCGGTGTCATTGCGACCGACCGCCCTGATAAGCTGAGCCCACCAGTGCCATGCTGTTCTGCAGCGTATTTCGGCAGCTGGTGGACGACATCGAGAGCGGGATCCCGTCGCCCGAGGATTTTGTGGTGGCCAAGAACCTCAGAGAGGCGATGAGCGAACTCTATGGCCATGAGAACCTGCGTTGTACTGAATTCGACAGGGTCCTCGGCGACTGGTTCGGCAGAGTGAGCGTCGTCCCTTTCCTGCGCGGGAGGGAGGCCAACAGTGGGCATTGGGTAGTCTCGGTGAATGGGGAGTATCTTGTGGCTCTGTGGGAAGGAAATTTAGAGATTGGCAGTGGAGGGGTGGAGCCGCACTGGCAGGCGCACCGCTATTTCATCGAGTCGACGGGGAAAGAAGCGGAGCGCGAGCCTCACAGGCGATTTCCCATGCTGATGGGGGCGTGGTACGGTGCCTATTTCTCTTGCAGTTCACGGGAAAAGCTGTTGAGAAACGAGCGCAGGAGCCGACATCGATCTGTCCATCGCGATTTGGACCAATGATCGGCCCATCGTCCAGCGCGTCTCCGGGACCACCCTGTCCCTGGACTGGCACGCTACCGACGAGCCAGCACTTCTGCGCGCGGCGCGCTTTTTCTATGCGTACCGACAGGCTCTCAATAAATTGGCGACCAACTGGTGGCCCTCCGAACCAAACGACCTCCCCCCGTCTGATGTCCCCGACTTCATGAAATACACTTCCAAGGAGACAGGGGGGGAACACTGTATCACCTACAAGGGACGGATGCGGCACAAGCTAATCTGGCATGCGTCGAGCGAGGAGCACCCCACTTTACTTGTCAAGTTCACGCGTCGATATGGGGTGGAGGCCCATCTGCTTTGCGCTCAGCATCGTATCGCGCCACGCCTCTTTGCCTGCGAGCCGATTGGGGGTGGCTGGTTTGCTGTCGTTATGGAAGATGTTTCTCGCAACTACTACCAGCAAAACTCCGTGCTCGAGATAAGGTCCCTCAAGGAAAAGCTCCACGAGGCCGTCAATATCCTCCACCATAACGGCTTCGTGCACGGGGATCTCCGTCCCGCGAATATCCTCTGGAAGACAGACGCCTCGGGCGTGACTGGGGATGTTCTCCTTGTGGATTTCGACTGGGCGGGTAAGGAGGCGGAGACGAGGTATCCAGGGGATCTCAATCCTGAAATTACTCGCCACGCCGACGCCCTTGATGGGGCGCCCATTACAAAGGAGCACGACTACTTCATGCTGGACTTGTTCAGGGTAGAGGGCAAGTAAAATTCTATACTGTTCGAGAAATCTGTATTTGTACAATACCTTAATCTAGTATGCCATCGCGGATTCGCGGGCAAACCTACCGGTCTCCACCTACCGCTGAACGTCAAAAGTACTTGAGGCCCGGAAAACACAGCGTCCCGGCTATTTCTACCCGATACCAAGGCTATGTCCAAATAATAAGGCAGTCATCTAACTACCTACTCTACTCGCCCCCGGCCATGTCTGAAATAGTAAGACGAAAGCTTGTCGTCGTGGGCGACGGCGCCTGCGGCCAGGTACGTGGACCTACCCATCCTCGACCCGCCGACGGTGCTGATTTTAATTATTATGCAGACCTGTCTCTTAATTGTCTTTTCCAAGGGCAAATTCCCCGAGGTAATACATTTCCAGCATCGGCCGCGACCCACTCCGAGCCATCACTTGCAGATATATGTCCCGACGGTGTTTGAGAACTACGTCGCCGACGTCGACGTCGACGGCCAGCATGTCGAGCTTGCGCTCTGGGATACCGCTGGCCAGGAGGACTACGACCGGCTGCGCCCGCTCTCGTACACCGACTCGCACGTCATCCTCATATTTTTTCGGTCGACAGCCCGGGTTCGTTGGAGAACGTCCAGGAGAAGGTGAATTGTTTCTTCCGCTCCGTCCCGCAACGACTAACGAACGTTTGCAGTGGATCTCAGAGGTGATACACCTCTGCTACGGGAAGCCAATTATCCTCGTTGGGTGCAAGAAAGATCTGCGCCGGGACCCGCGGGTGGTCGAGGAGCTCGGAAGGAAGGGCCAGAGTCCAGTAACACCGGAGCAGGTGGGCGCCATTTATCCGGTACATTTATTTCACTGACGCAGCTTCGAAGGGCGCGGCGGTCGCCCGGAAGATCGGTGCCCATATTTACTTGGAGTGCTGTGCTAAGTCGGGCGAAGGCGTCCAGGAGGTGTTCCAATATGCGACACGGGCTGCTCTTGCGGTGAAGAAGGGCCCACGCAGGACGAAGTGCACCATCTTGTAGGTTTGTTGTGAACAGGACACTCTGTATTTCTTCGCTACACAGTCCTTTAATTTCAGCGATTCTCGAAAATATTAGCGGACACCCGCGATCCCAGTTTGCGAGACAGATGTTTGCTTCGGTTGCGCGCGGCTCCATCTTGCTCGCAGCTAATGCAATATTATAATGCCTATGCAGTTGATAGATAATATACAATTGAGTTGGGTGGTCTAGTGTAGTTGCGTACTCAATCCTCGCTAAAATGCCAGTCAATTATAGGCGCAGAGTCGAGTAGGAAGGACTTACTCCGCTGGTTCTCGTCTCATAAACATATCTATCGCGCATGAGAATGCAGCGAATGCAAGGCCGCCACCAAATGCAGCTTTTGGGCCAGAGGCTCGGGCGAGCACACCGCCAGATAGAAATCCCGCTCCAACCGAGTTGTAGAGGTCATTTCTGCCCCGGTACTGCATGGCGTGAGCACCCGGCAAGCAATGTATTTATTTGACATACCGATTCAATAACGCATTCGATGCTGGAGTAGATTGCGCCAACTTTCCCGAAGGACTTCCCGCTGGTCCACATGGTCTTCCCTGTATCGCGGAGGATGTCCCGCGCGCGCTGGGCGGTCCCCGCGTGCTGCCGCAGAAGTGGGTCCTCATAGGCCATAGAGGCGGTCATCAGCGAGAACACCATGCCCAGTGCGAGACCTAGAAGATGCGTTCTGAAAAGTGGTCCACGTCTATGCATGGGCTGCGCTGCGCAGACGTACCCGCACCGCCCGCCATGACTGTTTTTGCGGGGCAGGAGGTCATGGCCTCAGCCATGAACTGCTCCATTCTCTTGTTCTGGCGGAGGTTCTCGACGTCCTCCTGGGTGAAGCCTGCGGGAACGGGCTCCTTGCCTGCCGCGTAGGGCACTTGGCCGGGGAACAGGCTGGTCATCCCAGATGAGCGTTTTTCGGAAGTAACGGCTGTTTGCTTCAGTTTACCGGCGCCTTGAATTGTCACCTCGCGTGCCTGTGACCGTGACACTAATTCGAACCTTCCGCGCTCACGATGGGCGGGCGACCGCGGACTATACTTGACCTGATCTTTGGCAGAGACGCGGACACGGAGGAGCGTGACATTGAAGAAGCCGAGCAATCCCGCGAAACAGACCCGGACGAGTCGATTGACGGCGTCAAGGCATGGACAAGACAGTCTCTCTACATCGAGGTCGTCGAACGCGCTATCAACAAGATCAAGGAGACGGAAGGAGAACTGCGTCTTTTCACTGAAGAGGAGTGGGATTTCCTCGACACCATTGCTAGGCTCGAATGTACGTGTACCCCTATGTTGCCAGACCAAGCAGTCCCTGACCCCAATGGTCCAGACCACTCGCGTTTTATACTTATCCGCCTAATTATGCGGAAGCCGGGGCGGTGGCACAGAATTTCGGGTCTGCAGAAATACACCAGCGAAGTTGGTCCCGATGGACTCCTTGATGCGTTCAAACAACTCTGCAAACCACTTCGACCTGACGCGATGGAGGTCGACGAGCAAGACGACGGAATAATCGACTTGACTCTCGACTCGGATGATGAGGATGCCGAAGCTCCTGCGCAGCCTGTGGCCGGCCCGTCGAACGTTGGGCAGCACGGTCTAGACTTGCCCGAAGTACGCCTCGATTATTTCTGTCAAGATGAGAACGACCTTTCCATACTGGAGGGTCTCCGTATCCTCACGTTGGACGAACTTAAACCGTTGTGCAAGACCATGAAGATCAAGCACACGAAACTGACGGTAAGAGGTCTCCTTTTATTTAATACATTTTATGGCTATTGAAAGCCCCTACAGAAAGACGAAATGATCACTGCCCTCGTCAACCATGCGTCCTCCCAGTCCGTCCTTCCGTACGTCCCGAGCCCGAAATCCAACAGTAAGGGCAAAGGGAAAGCTCGGGACACAGGCCTTCGACAAACCACCCTGTCCTTCGCTGCTCCAAAGATTAGTCGGGTACAGACGAATAGACTCCGAGAATTGACGTTGAAGTATACGGGTAAGCTTGTGCCTTTCCCGGCTTCTCTGTATTCACCCCCCGCAGGCAAGGCCATCAGGTTGAATCCGCATATACACACGCTCATAGTCAGACTGCACATTATCTGGTTTCGCAGGCAAGTCCATTCTTCGTCGTTATCCACATTACATCAACCAACCGTCTTGTATAGCACCGAACTCCCCGACGCGCTTTTCCAGCACGCCCTCCTCGCCGGCTTCAACAAGCGCACCTTTGCAACATACGTGCACGTGCGGGACCCGGAGATCTGGCGCACGCGCGAGGACTACCTCGCGTACGAAATGGCGCTCCGAGTCGAAGCCGCGATCGACGAGATCCTCAAGCCGGAGCCCAAGTCCGAGCGCGCTGCCGCGAAGACCCCCGCGCCGGCGCACAGGTTCATCGCGCCTGGGACGCCCGCGCTGGATTTCTTGCGGGACATCATGACCCCCGCGCGCACGCCAGGCATCCCGGACGCCGAGGAAGAAGCGCTCGAGTTCGACGTGGTCGAGGATACGCCCGCGCAGCAGAAAGCCAGGATGGTCAAGCGCATTCTGGATGAGCACGCGCTGGAGAAGTGGAAAGCGCTCGTCGCCGCCGAGTCCGAGTCCGAGTCGGTGCGGAAACCTGGGCTGGAGCGATTTGAGCCCGGTAGGGATTTTCCCTCCTAGCATGTTTTAGCTTGCTTATCATGGTCGCAGGATTCGTATATACACGTATTATGCGGAAATGCGCGCACGCGCTGGCGACGCTGAAGGAATTCGTGTACGAGAAGGAGCTGTTGGATATGTTGCTCGGGCAGCGGTACTGGCGGCGCGGGCGGCGGGCGGGGTGGTACGACCGGCGGGCGCTACTGCAGATGAACTACCTGGTCAAGGATAGTAACGGCTCGAAGGACATGAATGTGCTGCGTGACGCCCGAGACGGCATCATCGAGGCTTTGGAGGACGAGGACACGGCTACCGGTATGTCTGCACGTATGCACTACTGTCATTTGCTGACGACAAAATCAAGTTATGCGACCGTCCCTTATCCGCCGCCTCGACCGGGTAGAGAAAACGCTCAAGCTGTCCGCGGCGGAGAAGGCCAAGCACGACGATGTCACCCTCCAGGAGCCGGAAGAAGTGTTCTTCAACGCGGTGCGCGTCTGGGACCACCCGGACTCGGTCAAGCTCGACGGCAGCGGGAAGGTGAAAGGGAAAGAGAACAATGGGTCCGGCATTGCGAACTACCTGGTGGCACCGGCGGGCGCCCCAGACGCCCCAGACGCCGAGAGGCCCGCCGCTCCCGAGGTACGCTTTCGTCCTTCTACACCTTGCCGCGCATCTGAGACCGGCGTCAGCCCAAGAAGAGCGTCCCCTGGCGGTGGACGGGCAAGTCCCTATGGGCGGGCAAAGAAGGCCCCGTGAACGTCGAGACCCGCGCGCTCCAGTATTACGAAGAACTCGGGTACAAAGGGTCCGTCTCGCGTTCTTCCTTACCGCTCCTTCGACCAATCCTTCGTTCGGCAGATTCCACTCCGAGACGCAGATCCTGACGACGCTGTTCGGGCTCCTCTTCTGGGACATCGTCTTCGCGCAGGTCCCGGGCGCGTTCGAGACGCCGTGGCAGATGGGCCCGCTGGACATCGGCGAGGACTCGTTCTACTACGCGCGGCGGGCGCGCATCGAGAAGCGGCTAGCGGAACTCGAGCAGGGGCAGGCGCGCGCGATCCTCGAGGCGAACGACGACCGGTACCGCGAGGGGAAGACGTGCTGCATCGGGGTGAGCTGGCAGATGTGCGGGCGCGAGGAGCTGGTCGAGATCGTCGAGGTTAGCGGGGGCTTCGCTTTGCGTGTAGCTAACTGGAGTCTGATCATCTCGCAGTGCCTCGGCGGAAACGCGCTCTCGTCGATCTGCTGGCTGTTCTGCGAGGACTACGCTGGGCGGAGCAGCGGCGTGCCTGACCTCATCGTCTGGAACCCCGACACGCACGAGGCCAAGTTCGTCGAGGTCAAAGGCCCCGGGGACCACCTGCAGGAGAACCAGAAGGTACGCCGCGCAGCTGTTTGCCTTCCACCTTCTCCCTCATCAAATCAAAACGAATGGTTGGTAGCTCTGGGTCGACGCGCTGCTCACCGCGCGGTGCGCGGTCGAGGTGTGCCATGTCGTGGACCCGAAGGCGCGCAAGAAGGCGCCGAAGAGCACGGCGAAGAAGACGCCTAAGCCCAGGGCCACGCCGCGCGCGAAGTCTCGATCTGCGGGCGTAGCCAGCACGTCGCGGGTTGACGCCCAAGCCAGGCTTGATTCAGCCGAGCCGGAAACGGACGACGAGCTGGATGTGGGGACGACGCAGGCGCCGATTGTGGTCGACGACGACGACGACGAGGCATGGACGCCTTCGACTGAGCTGCGCGGGCCTTTGCCGCCCCGTGCACCGAAGCGGCGGCGCCGCACGCTTGCTACCGACGAGCTGCCCGTCTTCGAGCCAGAGGCGTCTCCGGAGCCTGCGAACGCTCCCCGATTGAAGAAGCGCAAGACGATTTAAGTGTTGCTGCTGGATCTTTCACTATCTTATTGCTAATATCTAACCTGTATGTACCTTGACTGTTGTGCTTTGTGCTTTATGTTTTCGGTCATCCTTTGGAATATTATTGTGAATGTATATGTACTTCTATGGGGGCGGCGGCGCATCGACTGCAGGGGGCGGAGGCTGCGGCTGCGTTCCCTTTTCCTTCCCCTGCTTCTCCTCCAGCCGCTTCAACAGAACAGACAAGCAGCTCTCGAGCGCCTTCAGCTCCGCGACGGTCGCGTCGCCGCCCGCGGCCCACCGGATCTTAAGGTTCTCGTCGATGAGGTAGACGTACCCGACCATGCGGTTCGTGAGGCCCATCGGCTCGCGCAGGTACTCCATGTTCTGCGTCGAGAGCAGGCAGTTGCCGTACAGCTCCTTGGGCACCTTGGCGCGCAGGTTATGCAGGAAGAGGTTGACGACGAGCGCCTTGAGGATGTTTTCCTGGACGTTGATGTGCATGCGCTGGTAGAGCGGGTGCGCCTCGAAGCGCGGGTGGACGGCGTTGACGAAGCTTTTGGTTTGGAGCTGCGCGTTTTTTTGTTGGTGTGCGGAAGCGGAGGGGAGAGAGAGGGATTGGACGCACGACGGACAGCTCGGTGGACTCGAACGCAAGCAGGGTGATCTTGCCGTAGCACATGAGCGTCGTGTGCTTCTGCTCGCCCTTCTCGAGGTCCTTGCCCTTTATGTTCGGCAGGTACAGCGCTTTCTAGCCCCCGGTCAGCGCCCCACATAAAATTCGAATCAATTGTCGAAAGCGCACGTCCTCCCGGATGAGCACCTCCGGCGCGATCCAGGTCTTGCCCATGTGCCCCGGGTGGATGATCGTGAGCGCGTCCGAGTAGTACCCCGTGTTCAGCTGCTTAATCCTGGGCGGGCGCGTGAGTCAGAGTGGGGCGGGGCAGGCGCGACGGACAGGTGTTTCCGCTCCTCGAGGATCTTCTCCTCGTTGAGCCAGATGTCCTTGAAGCGCTGGAGGCGCGTCTGCTTGACGAGCGAGGGCCGCTCGCGCACGCCGAGGGGGCGGTCGAGGACGCGGAGCGTCGGGATCGCGCGGTCGGGGGGCTTGCGCGCGGTAGAGGCCCAGCGAGCTACCGACGGCTCGAGCGGGGTCTCGGAGGCCCAGCGCGCGACGGTGGGGCTGCTCGGCGGCGGGGGCGCTGCGTCTCCATCCGATTTTGTGGAATACAGGGCCCGCCGGGGACGAGCACACACTCGGAGCGGAGGAGGAAGCTTCGAATGCACAGTCCGGAAGAGATCATGCAGACGCGACGGGTGGCTGTGCCATATTTCCTCCTCAAATAAAACATACATAGTTCATAGATATCGTACAAAGTCATGTAAAAACCCACACAGCGCCCCCAAAACAAACCGCAGTCGAACAGACGTGACCACCCCCACCGAGATCGGATTCCCCGCCCACGCAAACGCGAGGATGCCCAGTAACGCGAGCGCAAAGCCGACAAAGGTCAGCAGGATGCACAGGTTGTGCACGCGCCCGAGGAGGTGCGTCGGGGGCTTGCGCTGGAACGGCCCGACCTGCTCCAGGTGCGGGTTCGTCGTCCAGACGGCCGACCGTGCGAGGGGGTGCTGCGCGCCGTCGTACCCGGATCCGCTCCCATTCTCTTTTCCACTTCCACTTCCGCTTCCATTGTCAGGCCCGGCCTGCTTCTGCTCCTCCTTCGCCTCCTTAAGGTTGTACCGCACGAGGAAGAAGGCGCCCAGGAACGAGATGATCGCGGCCCAGACGTGCAGCACGAGCGCGCCGAGGAAGGCCGCGTTGATGACCTGGCTCGCCGCGGAGCTGCTCGTGTCCCCGCCCGCGGGCGTGGTCACCTGCAGCATCCCGCCTCGGTGGACGCGAAGAACGTCGTCTACAATACGGTAACCCGGGGCATGGAAATGGGATTGAGAGGGACGCACGATGACGGAGATGAGCTGCAGGCGGTCCATCCAGCTCTGTGTGAGGTCCTTGGCCGCCTGCTTCCGCGCCTTGTCGTCCGCCTTGTTTTGCGTAGACTGCGTGGCTGGGCACGAATTGTAAGCGGCCACGCGAGTATTCCCTCCAGAGCAACGCACTTTCAGCGGCGGAGGCGTATTCGCTCCATTTGAGGGAGGATTGTTGCCTCCGTAAGGTGTAAGCGCGAAGTCATTCGCTGTATCAGGTGAGCCGCCGCTGGGAGTACGCGCGCGCAGGATACAAACCTTGGGAAGCTTGGGGCGAAGCCGGGTTGCGTTGCATTGCGTTTCGTTTAATTCGAGTTGGCAGTTAGCGGTAAAGCCTGGCCGACGGCGCCTGTGATGTATCATGTCAGTGAACAAAGTCGCACAGCGCTCCAGCACTCGAGTCAGAGCCCCAGAACAGTGAGAGTGCAGCGAGCAGGTTGATTCAGTGCGTTTACATGGTGGACGGAGGAAGGATACGGCAGTCATCCGAACAGTCTTGGCGTTCACGCAACTTTTCAACGGGTCTCAAGACGGTCTGTACATGCTTCGCCAGTACAACAGCGTACGGGCGGTGGTTATGGCCACTTCGTTTGCTGAATCGTATTAAACGCAGACACCAATTAATTAATTATACGTAGTACAGCTTCGAGACGTAGGGAGACCGAACAGTGATTTATATGTACATCTATAGTGCTGTACTCGAAGATGCGAGGAGACCGAACAGACGGGAATAATCTGTCTTCCGTTTATCGGGTGAGCCCTCGCGATTGCTCCTCGTTTCGGGGGTCTGAAACGGCATAGGTAATTGAAGTGGTGTCCGTCGGCGACAAGTGCAGCACCTGCGCCATCCTTCGCGATATCTGTGCAAGATCGCGAATAAACGTATAGGGTACTTTTCCATCCGAGCGCGCGGCGGGCCCACCAAGAATGACACCGACCGGCTTGGGGCCTATCACGGAGCCGTCCAGGAGGGCGCCGTCCAAAGTCACAGCCGTTCCCGAGTCGCCGCGGGCGGGTGTCTTGTGGCCCTTTGGGGTGAAGCCCACGGTGCAGCGGACAAGGGGGAGGCCTTCTCGCTCGACCACCTCGGGGAGGACGATCCACGCCTCCGACATCCCGGTCTCCAAGAGATGGGGCCCGCCACTGCGGTCGTTCTCCCACTGGAGCTTGCGCAGTGCTCTGACAGCCCAGAAATCGGGGTCAGCCGCGATATGCGGATATGTTGGCCGCCAAGACCTGCCGCTGTGTGCGAGGACTAGGCCCCAATCCGAAATCACAAGAGTCCGTTCCGGTTCGTCGTATGGCTGAGCTACGCGATTGCGAGTCGCCTCGAGCGCGAGCGGGATAGATGACGACGGTGCAAGGGTAGGATCCTCCTGTTTTGCCATAGTGGGAACAGATGTTGCGGCGGGGAGGGCAGGGGGTTCGGACGCAACTGATAGGCAAGTGCTTTCAGCGCAAAGGGTGATTCCGCCTCTCAAGGCCGCCGGGCTGTTGTCCGCCGCATCAGGAAGGGACCGGTGGAGGGAAAAGATCTCCGCTATCCGCGCTTCATCCTCCCGATACCTCTCGAGGTTCGGCCTGTTCCAAGGACCTTTGCGCATTTCGTGAGGCACATCATCTATTGTTTTCCCTGTGTGCGGGCCAAGAATGGCCCGTTTCTTCTGCAATGCATCCTGCAGCTCGGAGATGTTCTCCTCAGTTACGCCGTGAAAGTCGCGCTGGGAGCCGAGAACTGTGGGGGAGGGGGAGAAGAAGGGTACTGAGGCTTTAAACGCTCGGCGATCCTGATCGGGGACATCGAGGATTGCATGTCCCGAGACGAGGAAGAGTCCGGACTCGAGCTGAGTCGCCGGTTCGAGGGTGGCAGCAACCTTGAGCGCCCGCTGAGCCCCGGGGGTTAGCTGGACGGAAAGACGAGAATTGCAGAGCCCTTCTTGATCTGGAGGGTTGATCCAGACCCAAGCGGGGCCGAAGGGGTGATCAAAGGGGGGCCTAGCTGGGCACGGAAAAAGTGGCTTGAGTAGAATTACAGAAGGGAGTGTTGATTGACAGAAGGTGGATAGTCGGGAGAGGAGAAACATCTTCGGGTAGTGTTATGACGCGATCTGCCATTGCAGTTGATATATGTAGTACGATCTGGCCGCGAAACTGGTCAGGGACCACAATCGGGTTGAAGGAGCGAACGGAATGTGGAAATGGGTCCACATCTTCGTCATATCCTCGGAATGTAGCGGGGACAAGGACGAGCGGGATCCCTAGGACTCTCGCCCTGGAAGATATCGTGCTGCAAGCCTCGTCACAACTCTCGGCCACTCCACTGTCTGGTCCATAACTGAGTTTGTAGCCAGGCGCGACAAGAAACCTGGGAGAGTCCCCGTTTAGTGAAAGGTATCAATTCAGGCTGCGGGACATACAAATGGGGGCGGATTTCAGTGAGCGGCTGTAGCGGGTCCAGGGGCGAAGAGGAGGTTTGGAGACGAGTTCGTGGAAGTCTGTATGTGGGTCTGCAGTGGAGGTGGGTGGGGTGTCGGAGTTAGAGGCAGAGGACCGTGCAGATTCCGACATGGACATGAAGGAGTACTGAAATGTCCAAATCCGTCCGACAAATCCAAATTGGGACAAAAATGAACTCTATGCTTGCTACGTGATTGCCTTGCAGAAAGCGATGTCTGAAGAGCTTGTGAAGCGAGCAGTACACACGGAAAATGCGCCTGACTAGAATTAACTCTGGGTACATATAACAAAACTCAAAACTCATCACGAAACCACCGACGCAATAAACTCCGCCTCATAACAAAACGCACTAGCCGCCTCCAAATCCGCCTCCCGGTCCGCGCGCCACTCCCTTCGCTGCAGCTCACACGCCAGATCGCTAAACGCCCGCGCACAGCACCGGTGCCCGCCCGGGAACGCGAAGAATATCTGGCGGTGTGCGAAGATGCATTCGATGTACTCGCCGCCGGTGGTGCCGAAGCTCTCGAGGCGCGAGTGGATGGACTGCAGCAGCGCGCAGCCCTGCGGTTCGGGCGGATCTGGTCTCGACTCGGAGGAGGGCAGCACGCCGTCGGGCTGGGAGCAGGCGGGCTTTCAGAATATAGTACATAGAGCCGACAGAGCGTGGTACGCACATGGTAGACCGGCGGCTCGCACATGATCAAGTCGTCTGCTGCGAACGGGCTTTGCGCGTCTGCTCTTGTGCATTCCTGCCTCCGGAAATGTCAGAGAGACTGGGAAGCTCTTAGCGCTGGACAACGCACTGGTCGTTTCGGCTGCCCGAGGCTCATGCCGAGCAGCAGTTCGCACAGATCCACTTCCATCGAGGGTAAATCCTAACAAAGAACTCTCGATGAGCTATCTGGAATCGAGCCAAGGCCAAGGTACCTACCTGCTGCATTGTGATAGTACTGGGTGAAGAGCTAGCAGCACGCAGCCTCGGTGCGAGCTATATAAGAGCGAGGACACGCCTTGCCCTGCCACTCGGCGATCACAGGACACGCATGCCTCGAGGCACGACTGAGGGATCCGATAGCGGGACGCATGATCCATCGCGATCACCTGGAGAGGTCGCATTAGCAGGGCGAGATCGGCGGAATGGAAAGGAAGGAAGAATCAGAGAGAAGATAACGTCTGCTGAGTGCAGACGGCGTCATTCGCGAGCGAGTGGATTAAAAATCGCAGGCCTCGCGTCCGAATGTTGTGTGATACAAAGGTTTTCATCCAAGACGAGAGGGAAGGACGGCTCACGAACATAGTATCTGAGAAGGACTTGAATGGCTCGAAAGGAAAGAGACACGCCGACACAGCCACATCCAACTCTCGCATCAAAACCACCTTCGCGCTCTCCGCCATGGTGCTCGACGACCGCGACTCGGAAACGCACGACGAGCTCCCGCGCATCTCCGTGGGCTCCATGCGCGTATGGCTCCGCATCAAGTCCGAATTCACCCGCGCAGTCCACGCCAAAGTCGACGCCTACGCCGCCCAAAACAGCCTCCCCCCCGACCGCCGCGACGCGATGCGCCGCGCGGCCCACGAGGTCTCTGCGCCCTCCCGAAACCACGCGTCCTCTGACCATTTTGGAGATTTAGTACGCCGAGGCTACGTTCGGGATCGCGCAGCACAATATCCGCATCAACGGGCGCGACTTTGATTCGCTGCAGCCCCACGAGCAAGGTCCGCTCTCCTTCTCCGCCGCGTACGACTGCCTAATGTACGGTGTAAGATGCGGAGCCCTTCGACGAGGCGCTGGACCGCCAGATATGGGCGCTGGCCAGCAACCGCCTGCAATGGCACACCAAGATCGCGGAGGAGCGCCGCGGGACGCCCGTCGTCTTAGAGAGCACGTTCCACACCCTCCTGCATCAGCACGAGACCCTCGACGCCGAGCTCGCGGCGCAGGAGTCCGACCTCGAGGAGCCCATTGAGGGCCCCGAGCCGGATATTATCGACGGTTAGTGCAGACGCCGTCGCGTTAATACACCACTCATCCCGTCTGCAGCCGACCTGCTGGGCCAGATTTTGGCCGTAACGGGTGAACTCACCCAGGTCTGCATTCGCATTTGTCTTCGCTTCGTTGCTCAACTGCTTTTAGAGTATACCAAGTCAGCGAGAGCGATCTGAGCGGTCGAGAGCGGTCGAGGCGGAATATAAGGCGCTCAAACCTTGAATCTAGATCTAATGGAAGTTCAATGCTTGTACATACCCCGTATTGTATTTTTACTCTGGCACTACTGCTGGAATTTGTATTTCTCCGCATGTTCCCAATTAACTTCCGACATACAAGGTCGTTCGCACCAGATCCCAAGTTGCCAGTCCCGAGATTATCTATTACAAGCACAAGGGCTACGTACAGGTATACAATTAGTATAGGTCATAAATCATTAATTTATCGACGGAAAGATCCTCGAGAGCGTGGATTTTCTCTTCACGAGGGTCTTCCCGTCCTCTACACCCCCGTCCTCCGCCTTCTTCGGCTTGTCCTTGTCCGGCGTGACAGTCAAAAAGTTGACCACCACCGACCACAAATTATTCGCGCTCATCGGATGGTCCCTCCCCTCCGCCCCCTCCATCATCGGCTGGTCCGCAATCCGCGCGAGCCGGAGCGCCTCCTGCGTGTCCCGGCGCGACACGATGCTGCTCGGCGGCGGGTTCTCGTTCGTATCCAGCGCCCACGCCCAGCTCCAGCTCCCCGACGCCGCCAGCAGCCCGTCCTTCACCCCCATCACCGTCTTGTCCATCTCCTCGTCCCCAGCGCTCTGCGCCCGCGCCTTGCTGTCCGCCTCCCGCCCAATAAAATTCTGCAGCACGCTCATATTCCGCACCGTGTCCTTCCGCGCGCGCTCCAGGTTCCGCTGCCGGTGCTTCTCGACCGTCTTGATCGTCCCCGCGAACTTGCTGTCGAAGCGCGCCGTCCCCGCGAGGAACCGCCGTACCGCGAGCTCCGAGACAACGCCGATGTGCTCCGGCGGGATGCTGAACGCCAGCAGCTCCGCCTCGGGCTCTAGCGCGCGCAGCACCCCGCGCGTGGATACCCGCTCGCGCAGCATCGCGGGCCCAGCTTTCCACTCCGCCGCGGCGTATACCGCCGGGTCGCCCGCCATGCGCTCCCCGTCCATCGGCTGCGGCGTCGGCGCGCCGGAGTGCGGGAACCGCGGCCCGGCGACGTCGCTCGAGGTCGAGTCGTTCTTGCTCGAGCTGCTCGAACCAAAGTAGGAGAAATACGAGCCGCCGCGGTCGGACGACTCCGGCGTTGTAGTCTCCGGCATACCACCGAGCTGTGAGCCGGAGGAATTCGGGATGGAGGGAGGAAGAGTGGACGACCGAAAGACCGACAGCCGTTTGGGACTGATAGCGGACCTGGCGCGCCGCACGCCCTTTTCCTTCGGGACCTGCAGGGTCTCCTCCTTGTGCGGGACCGGTTCCGGGCCGTCCGTATCCTCTCCAGATTTAAACGAGGGAGAGAAGGGCGACGGCGGCAAAGGCGGCAGCTGGCTGAGGTCAAACTTCTCTTGTCGAGGCGTAGCGGAGCTGCCCTGGCGCTGCGGCGGCTGCCGCATGCCCGTGACGTCCCTACAGAAAGTCGCGATCGCGCGATAGCAAAACTTGCCCGGCGTCGTGAACGAGAAGAGAACAGGCAGCACATGCGCTGTATCGTCGTACACCTGCAGATGCACTTTCGTCGGGCCATATTTAGTCTCGATTCCGTCGAGCGAGGGGTACATCGCGCGTATCTCGTCTTTGATCGGGTACTTCTCGGGATTCGCCGCCTTGTGGGCCCTGCAGAGGTATGCAGGTAGATTAGTGAATGTCCATTCAGGCGCTATATCACAACGCACGTGTATATGATCTCATCCCGGAGCACCTCCTTGTCACTGGCGATGATAAGAAGCGGCGGAAGGCCGCCGAGGTAGCTCAGCGCGCCGGAGATGAGTGGATGTACGAGGAGCGAATTCTGTGCGTAGAGATGGATTTGTTTATCAATGCGCAGCTCCTCGCCCGACTTTGCCGTGAGCGTGATGATCTCCGTGTCGCGCGGGATGGCCTTTGTCGTGCCCACGTCAACAGCTATGGGGGAGACCGGTGCTTCGGGCACCACGATGCTAATCATGGACGCAGAAGGGGCGGCGGGAGGCGGCGTTGGGGGTCGGGAACTATCGTGGTGGTTGAACGTGTTTCGGATCCATGTCCGCAGGGAGGCGTGCACCCTGCGGCTCATGGCCTCGGGGGGCGGCGGCCACAGCGAACTTGGCTTTTGGAACGACAGCCCGAATTCGGGGATGACGTCCTGTGAACAATATGAGACGCGCCGCGGAACAATGACTTGGTGTGTACCGTAGCAGTGTTGGTGTGGATGCTCGGGAAGGAGTGCGTCAGATCGCACCACGGCGAAATGAGTACTCCTCCGGCGGGCAGGGGGAGGCCGGTGTCGCGAAGGACTTGCAACAATGCCAGCGTCAGCCCGCCTCCGGCAGAATCCCCCGCTACTACGATATGCGCTGGGTTTACAGGTCGATGTGAAGCGCCGGGCGGTGGCCTGATCAGGTACAAGTCTGGAGAAGATGGTCAGGTCAATTAGTTGGCGACGGCGAGGACGAACACGCCGCTATTAGGTCTTGTAAGGCGCAAGGGAAGGGGTATTGCGGAGCAAGTCTATAATTTATGGCGAATACACGGCCATTGATTTTTCCTGGCACAAGAGTAATTAGGTCGGTGAGGACAAAGCTGGCAGGAAACCAAAACTTACTGGCGTGGCGTTGAATTGAATAGCGTTCCTGATCTACGGACCTGGATACAGAGAAAAATGTATGATACAAGCCGATGAAAGATTGATACTACTACGCACCCGAAATAATAACCGCCTAGATGAAAGGTTAAAATTTAGACGCAAGATACGCGGAACATACACGTACCTCCGTGGCTATACAGGATGCAGCGCATCGCGTCCATGTGCTCCTCGTATGGTGAAGAGTCGGCCGCAGGGTCAACGGGCGTTTCAGATGTAGTCTTGGACTTGTTGTACATCTTGTAACGTCGTTTGGCTTCCTGCCAGTCTTTTCTGGCCGTGACCCACTGCGCGTCAACCCTGAACGGCGTCAATAACGAGTCATTGTGAGCCAACTGCTGCTGCTGACCCAGGGACGCCACGAACTTGCCTACATGTATCGTTATTTCTCGTAGCTCTATGTAAATCAGAAAACACTCACCACCACTTGCATCCGCCGACCATCTGCCGGGCAACATCTTCTCCCCC
This sequence comes from Mycena rosella, assembly GCA_029378255.1. Lineage (NCBI taxonomy): Eukaryota > Fungi > Basidiomycota > Agaricomycetes > Agaricales > Mycenaceae > Mycena > Mycena rosella. Next base: position 174,853 of record JARKIE010000095.1, read on the forward strand.
CAGCGCAGTGATGAGGTACTGAGCCGCGTCGTCGCAACAGGACACGGGTACGATCAATCTTACTACGTGCACCCATGGGGGAGATGGAGTGCGTGTGTTCCCAAACGCTGGGTGCCGGTCAGCTATGCGCCGGGTGCAACAGACAAGGAGACATACCCTGCACATCTTCAACCGTATGACTGCATGGGCGTTAATAAAGAGCCAGAGGATTGAATATTTCTCACTAGCTGGCCGCGTCGAGGAAAGCCTTGATAACAGCAAGTAGTATCAGCACACGAGCTCTGTTTGCTGCAGATGGCGTTACGCACCTTGACAATGCTGAACGCTTCATCGTACAGCAATTCGTCCTGCCTCAGCTGGGTGACCGGATTGTCCTTGTCCTCTTGCGTTTTGCGCCTCAGGCGGTCAAAATAATGTTTGACCAGAGTCTGCGCGGTAGCGTTCAGCTGCGGTCATTACAAGATCGGAGTCGCGAGAACCTCGAGCACAATCGGCCCAATCTTCAAGCCAGCCTGAGTGGTGAGGTGGTTCATTTGAGAACCGCGGTAGAAGTATGTTCAGAGCAGAGTATAGGTTTGCATGAAACCCAGCGGAGGACAGCTCCGCGCCGCCAAGCCGACAAGTCATCGGTATGTGGTCATCGATTTCACGGAACGAAAGCCGAAAAGGGACAATCGTTCTTGCAACGTTCTTCCCTGTACGGGAATCCAAAATACAAACAAGAGCTGTCGGGAGTCGCTAGCAATCAAGGCAGCGAGTCCGACACATTCTGTCACTTTTCCCTAGACGACGCCGACATTAATACCGATCAGCGAAGTGACTGTGCAAAGTAATTATTATCTGTGTACATATCTGGTGAATACATCCTATGCATTATCTCTATGGTATAGTAATGGGGAGATCGTCGAAGGTTATTGTACAAAACCTGATGCCTGATCCAACTTGGCAGCATTTTTCCGTATCTCCGCGACGGATATCTCTTCACTGCTCTGTCGCCGAGCATTCTTCCGTAGCCGCCACTCCGCGTCTTCAACGGACGGCTTCTCATGGCCGCTGGATATCGGGGGCGCATCGTTATCCTCCTCGACCTGATCTTCCCCGCCGATATTGCGGTTGAACTCCATAGGGAGCATGACGGCGCGATCAATGGCTACGGGTAAGCCACGATGGCGACCCCGAATCATGACGAAGCACACAATCAGCTTCGACAGAGGCGTGAAGGCTCCAGAAAACGAAAAGTTTTGCTGGAATAAAAATTAGAGACTTGGCTGCAGACTGGTGGTGTTAAACGCACGGTGGGGATACCCAGACTGAGGCCGACCGTGCCGTAGGCTGAGACAAGCTCGAAGACTGGCAAAGATGTTCGATATAGAGCTCGAAGGGCATGTACAGCACTGACCGACTGAGAAGATGTTGAACCAGCCAAAGTTATCCTCCAAATCGATGCTGTGCCGCTACGACAGGTATTCACAAGGGAAGGACCCGTATTCGGAATGGAACATACCTCGATAATACAGACCAAAAAAACGGCGAGTCCTAACCACCACATATCTAGAGCGCGCAAATAAGACAAACAGCGAATTATGAGTCATCAAGATAGTACCAAATGCGAGTTGTTTCCGAGCGTGCATAGCAAGATATCTGCTCCATACTGTCACCCTGCTCTCGCCGGTCGGCTGGAAGTTGTCTTCGTCGTCAGACTCTGGGTCGTCGCGGAAGACGCCCAGTGATTGTTCTTCGTAAACGTTCGTAGACCGAACACTAGCGTAGCGGTCAAGGCGCGAAAGTTAGAATGAGTGCAGGAATCACCTCATGGCGATGGGGTCTGCAGGGTAAATCAGCCATTATTTCGACAAATACTAGACTGTCAACGCACAGACGCTGATATACATCATAATGAGGTACAGAACTCTGCACCAGCGAGTTATAGCGATGCATCAAGTCCACGTCGTGATAGACTCACTTGACGGCGGGTGCAAGGGCAGACAATGCCACAGTCCCGAACCCTGCAGCTCGGACGGCGATGGCCTGCAACAGTCCGATGATAAACCGAACGTTAAGAGGGATATTTTCAATGGCAGGATTCCCGATATCGAGGACCATAAAAAAGAACCAATCGGTCAAACTGAGAAAGAGTCAACGGTGGCTCCCGGTAGACTAAGAAAAAAAACTTACTTCAAGGTCAAGACCACGGTAAGGAGGAACCAAGTTTGGTGCGACGGGAACAGATATATAAAACATCTTCTCGGATGGTCGAGGAGAAAATGAAGAGTTTCGCTGGCCCGGGACCCCGCAGGAACGACGCTGGCTAATATCCATCTGTACGGCTTCAGTCGGTGCTAGAAAGATATGAGAGCGAGACTTACATTGTAAATCGCAGACTATAGTAGGGGTTTAGAGTCAGAAAATCAGACAATCCTCAGCAGATTACATACAATATAGGCTATCCATTTTTATAAGTAACAAGATTAATAACGAGACCGTTATTCCACTTACGAAAGCGGTGTTGCCGGCCAAAACGAGGAGAACCATGAACAGAATCATCAGATACGCCCGCTGGAACGGCACCATGGATTGGTCTACAAGGGACATTCCTGTATTGGTATAGGCTGACACGACTTGGAACATGGAAAACCTGAAAACAGATGGGTTCAGGTCCAGGGTTGAGTGCACAATCTACGTACCATGTCGATGTAATCTTTTTATGCTGCGACGGTGGTAGAAAACTTTCGGCCCATCTGGATTGTGCCATGTACGGGGCGATCGCTGTGAAAGCGACCAGTTGAACCCCGATATGATACTAAGTAAAAGTTTAGTTCATTCGTTGTTGCATTGAATACAGAAAAAACTCACGCCCGCTACGATCCACAGCAAGGCGTTGAGAGCGCGATACTCTACACCCCCCAGCTCATCTTGCTGCTCCTTCGTCAGCCGGTGAAACGCTGAATTACGCCCAACTATTGCGTCAAAGGAGATGTAAGGCACGGGTTTCGCTCCAACGACGCCAATATCTCCGCGGCTAGACGCCAGTGTGGTAGTTCTCGGTAACGTCATTGACCGGGTAAATTTCCGCTGTAACTTGGGGAAGAAGCGGGAGAAGAGATTCCGTGCAATTTCATGCGGCATCGGGAAGCCGCCGAATCCGGTGTCTTTGACGCGGCGCCCAGCTGGATATGTGTAGGTTTGGGTGAGTGATTCTTGAGCTATCCAAGACCCTCGTCGAACGGATCCTCGCGTTGATCCTTTGCAGAAGTCAGTCGATAACAGGAGTCTCAGAATCGATAGCTTCACTTCGATCCTGAGAGTTTATAGATCCCTCATACTCCGGCGCTGTGACACGAGCGCGACGCGGTACAACGCCGGGGGCAAACTCTACCGTTTGTGTGCGTGGAAATGACGTCCCAATTGCTATGGTGTCAGACCGCGGAAAGGAATCTGTACGAAGCCTTGAGTATCAGGTACTGGCCAACGTGAAAGTGACTGACGAGCTATGGGAGATGATGGCGGTAAAGGAGAGATGCGCCCGGGATCAGAGAGCCTCCGACTATTTTGTGGGTCAGTTGGTGTTAAGCGGGCTGAATGCGACTGACCCCGGTGTACGAAGATGAGATGGAGACGGAGAAGCCGGCGGCGGCTCTTCAGGGATGGGTTTTGGACTTGATACCAAAGTCTCAGTAAATTTGAGCCGAGGTCTCTCGTGTTCCTCGACCCTTTCCTCTTCCTCTTCTTGTTCCGGACTGCGTGGGCGGGGTGTATGCGCCCCTTCGCTAATCCATCCACTCGGGTTGACGAGCTGTGGCGGGTGGTCCATGCGGCGAATCATATCTGGCCGCAGCTTGTGCATGAAGCCTTTTTTCTTGGGCTTCTCATTCAAACTCCCTTCCCTGCTGGTCTCCTCAACCGCGGAGAGTACCGTTTTTCGCGAGACAAGAGTGCTAATTCGCTTAGTCCACGGTGGAGGTGCTTTCTCGGCGTCTCCTATTGCAATCGCCTTGGCTTTAGCCGCCTCGATGATATGCTCGAATTTTCTTGCGAAGTAGTATCTAGGGGGGTTTAGCCACCTCGAAAGCGCAACGATGCAGCGCGTACTTTCGCAAGTAAACCATGACCCAGGAGACCACCACCTATCCGGGCTGTGAGAAGGGGGCGACATGAAAGTGCTGTGGAACATACGGGGCTGCCCAAGCACATCTGGATGAACAGGATGGTTTGCTGCCATACAGTCAAGGAGCTGAGGTCCACGGTGGCCAGGCCGCAGACTGTCATGGCGCTAACGCAGTTGTAGAGCGAGTCAATGTAGGAGATGTGATAGCGTCCATTGCTGGCATAGAAAATCCCGGAAAATATGAGCGGCGTGAAGGTGCTGATACGCTTTGATTAGGATCAACCGTCGGAGCATGGAGTAGACTCACAAGAAGAGGATATGGATTCGGTAAAAGTTCAACTGTTTCCTTATGGCCTTCCACATTCGTGAGGACGGCAAGAGTCAACGTCGATCATGGCACCACAATTACATCACGATGCTGTAAACTATGCTGAAAGAGATTCTCCAGAAACAAGCTTGGTTCTGCTCAAGCTAGGATATGTACATGTGTATGCTAATCTGCGCAGAACAGAGCGGGATAACAGAAGGAAATGCGATGGAAGGAACAGGGGATCGGAATATGTAACTACGGAAATAAAAAGAAATACTAGATGCAGTCAAGCAGAATCGTAAGTATACCAATGAATGAGGTCTATGACAACAATGCAACGAGGTTGTCGGGGTCCGACGACTTGGCCGTGATGCGTGCAGTCCGCTCGCTGTCGAAGGAAGCGGCCTTCATCATTAACGCCATGTTGCTCGGAGCCTTGGGTGCATCGATCGCGATGTCCTCCAATATCTCGACAAGAGGGCTGAAGCCCTCTTCGAGGGCCTCACCAGAACAGAGCTCCTTCGACACAACCCGGGTCAGGAAGTCAGCAACCAATTGCGCGTTGGCTTCCTTGGATTCAACCGCGGTTCCGACCAGCTTCTCGACCAGGCGGTGGTGATGTGCTGCAGACAACGCGGAGAAGTAGACCTCGGCTTCGTCCAAATTCCGAACGGCGAAGAACTCCTTTGAGTCCTCGCCGATCTTCTTGTTGGCGTCTTCCTCGGACATTTCTGCCACAGCCTCCTCCTCCTCCTCCTCCTCGCTGTTGTCAGAGCCCGCGGGCGTGCCTTCAGCCGTAGCTGAACCTTGATCTTCGGTCGGCTTCGATCGAGGTTGGAGGATGAGGCGCCTGCGTTGTGCGGGTGCTTCAGGAGCAACGGCTGTGTCAAGGTCAGCACTGGTTCTACGGCGCGGTAGGTGACTACTACCTTTGGGGTCCGCAGCAGCATCCGCAGTTTGACTGAGCATCGAGAACATGTTCGAACTCGAGCTTGCCCGAGACAGAGACTCCCGCTTGTTATCCTTCTTGCCGGCAAACACACTGCTCGGTCCGAACGTCATCGGGAGGCCTTTGCTGGTGCTGTTGATTTTGCCGAAGTTGGAAAGATCTCCGGCCTTGGAAGGAGGTCGGGGAGCGTTGCCGCCGCCAGCAACGTTCGTCCATCCGTCGGGGCCGGGTTGTTGGAATTCTCCCCGGTCGCCACCACGTCGGGAGCCTCCTCGCGACATGCTCATTTGACGGTTATACGACTCTTTCTCTTGGACGGCCTTTTCTTTGGCAGCCTATTTGAACGTCGTTAGTCACTAGCACCGCATCTAATGGCGGGCGGCTTACAGCTTCGTGGACCGCAGCGATCGTCGTAGGAGCAGCGACCAGGGTCCTGCTGACCCATTTACGATCGCGGAGCTCGATAACATCCTACAATAACGAACATCGGATTAAAGCCGATCCCAAACGTGAAGAACGAAATCATACCTGCAACATGAACTGCATACGAGAACTGACGTTGTTGCTCTTGCCGAGTTCCTTCATACGGGAGAAATAGACATCCATGTGCGCCCGAGCCTTCGCCGTATCGAGCAACAGCCCAACAGTCGAAATGAGCTTGCACAAACTCTCGATTTCTTCCTCCTCCGGGTTCTCGACGTTGCCAAGGAGCTTCTTCACACACTCGTGCATGATGCGCTCCGTCAACATCTGCAGCTTGAACAGCTCGCCGATGAACTTGATCAGACCGAGACCCTGTCGCTTTGCCTTCTGCGCAGCGTAGTACTCGTCCGAGTAGAGAACAATCTCGTCGCCAGGCTCTCCAGACGCCTCGCCCTCGGTGGTGGACCTCTCGTTGGCCGCTTTCGCAGCCTTGTCCTCCATCGCTTTCGTCGCGGCGGCAGCGGCAGTAGCCTCCTTCGCCACCCAACCACGCTCGAAATCCTCCTGGCAACGGTTCAGCAAGTACTTCCGGAAAAGCTGACCACCAGCGATCGGTTTCCCTTCCGCGTTCTTGATACCGTCATCCTGCACCTTCGGGCTGATCTGCTCCATCATCTTCCGGCAAAGACGAGCGTACATCTCAGACCACGTCGCCTCATCCGTCGCCTTTTCGAAAACGAGCCGAATGACTTGAATGAGGGTCCTCCCATCCTTCTCCTTCTCCGACTTGTTCGCCCATTCGATGATTTGGTCGGATATGGAGTCGAACTTCTCCATGGTGAGCTTGTTGAGTAAACCCTTGACCTTCCGGTCCACAATCTCGGGCGAATCGGGATCGACCGCACCCACAGTCTTGCGGTCCCAGCGATTTGCGGTCGCTTGCAAAGGCGGCGGATTGTCGAAGCCCGGACCCATGGACGGGTTGTAAGTATTATGCGCCAGCTGCGAACCCGAGTTGTTGTTGGTTCGGGTCTCGCCGCGCTTACTCCGCGTCCGCTTGCTATTTAGCTGGGAGCCAGGTTGACTCGTCGTCCGCATCATGGGCGGTGGGCGGAACCCAGAGCCGGGTAGACCACCGACCGGCGGCCTGGACATCTCGAAGCGTTCCTGACTGGATTTGGGACCAGGAACGAAGTTGCCCATGGTCGAAATCTTGGGACTCGAAAATCCAGGGAAATTGGGTCCATTGGGTGGATTTGAGATCGACGGAGTACGCGCCGCCCTGTGGGTACCTCCTCGAGATGTGGTACGTGTCATCGAACTTTGGTCTACTGGACCTATCCCGATGGCATCAAGAGGGGGAAGCATGTCGGGCTTCTCTTTACAGATCGACATGAACTGGAGGAGGAAATCGCGGTCGTATCTGAGGTAAAGTTGATTTTCCGTTTATCGATAAAAAAACAGTTTCGTACCTGAACTTGCCATCCTTGGCGTTGATGTTGAGCTCGACCTTGGGGCTCTGGATATTTTCCGGGTATGGGACGCGGCTGAGGTCGTCGATAATCCGGGCAGTGGCCAGGGCAGAAGGAAGACCGGCAGGGATGTTGGGCTTGAAAGCGGACGTGAGGTCAAGGGGGCCTGGGCGGTGGCGTTCTACTGCAGGACTGGAAGAAGCCGTGTCGATCCGTAGGGCGTCTTTGTACTTGTCCTTGATCGGAGTAGCGATGGAGTCCTCGGCTTCCTCCTTGTCGGTGACAGGCTTGGAGACTTCCTGTACTTCGCCCTCTTCCTCAGAGGCCGTCGAGACAGGCTCCTCGGTCTCGACAGTAGAAGCGGCAGCGGCGGCGGCGACGGCGGCGGCAGCAGCTTCCTCCTGCTCTTTCTTCACCCGCGCTTCCTCCTCCAACTTCTTGAGTCTCTCCTTCTCCTCCTCCTCCTTCTGGAGGCGCTCCTTCTCCGCCTTCGCCTTGCGCTCCTTCTCCTCAGCCTCAGCCTTCGCAGCAACCTCCGCCTCCTCCTTCTTCCTTAGCTCCTCCAATCGGGCCTTCTCCTTCTCCTCCTCCTTCCGCTTCCGCTCCTCCTCCTCGAGCCGTATCTTCTCCTTCTCCTCCTCCTCCTTCCTCACGCGCTCCTTCTCCTTCTCCTCCTTCTCCTTGCGTTCCTTCTCCTCAGCTTCGGCCTTGATCTTAGCCTTCTCCTTCTCCTTCTCCTCCTCCTCAGCGATCCGCTTCTTCCGCGCCTCCTCGCTCTCCATCCGTATCTGCACGGACTTGCGATTGTGGTGGCCTGGGCTACCCCCGGCAGCAGGCGTAGAAGGCGGCGGCGACGCGACGGTACTCGACGTGGACGAGGGGGCGGGCGTAGGACTCTGCGTCTGCTGTTTCAAGTTCTCCAACTTGATCTCAGTCCCGTCGGCACTCTTGAGTACGACCTTTTTGCTTCGCGGGGTGCTCCCGGGAACGAACGCGCTGGCATTGGTGTTGAGGCGGGCAGAGGAGGGAGTAGGTGGTGGGGAGGAGAGACCGCCAACGCTGCTAGACGACGAATGGTGCTGAGAAAGTGGAGGAGGGACGTGATGGGTGGAAGGGACGGCATGTGATGGGGTCGGCGTGCCGGGGCCGCTGTGCAGAGGAAGGGAATGGTTTCGCGGAGACATGGGGATACCCGAGTGTTGCTGCGGGACGGGAGGGGGCGGATGGTGCTGCATTTGCTGCGGTTGATGCTGGTGCTGTGGAGGCATTTGGTGCTGTGGCGGCATCCCGTACCATCCCTGGTAGGGCATATACTGCTGCTCCGTTGGCATACCCGGGTACTGGATAAAATCTCAGTCGATGAAGCGACAACGAAGAAGCCTTGGACGTACATAGAAATGACCCGGCCATTGCATCTGCTGCATTTGGGGCTGCATCTGGGGCTGCATCTGAGGCTGCATTTGGGGAGGCGGCATTCCTTGCTGCCCAGGATGCGGATGTTGCGACAGTCTGGGGCTACCCAGCCCAGTCGACATAGGCGGGGGACCGCCGGGCCCATTCGGGCCGTTTGGCGGTCGGGGGCCATTACCGTTCGTCATTTGTCGCCCCGGATATCCGGGAGACCGGGGCCCACCAGAGCCAGACGTCCCTGAATTTTGCTGCGAAGGTGGACGCATTGCGCTTTGCGGGACAAATGGGGTATACGGATGTGCACCGAGCTGGGACGGTTGCGACGGAGGTTGTGACTGATTTTGCGGTTGTTGAGACTGCTGAGGAAGATTGGACGGACGGACGGAGGGGGAGGAGTTTTCAGGCTGTGAGGGAGGGGCTGGTGAGGATGCAGTCTGGAAGAACATCCGTACGTCCATTTTGAGCGGTTTTGCCGGGGTGGAGGGAGTGGAAGGAGGCGGCGTGGACGAGGTCGACGCCGAGGTCGAAGCGGCTATTGGCTTCGAGATGGACCCTTTGCCATTTACATGACCGATGGTCGTTGCTGGCACCGAACCGAAAGACTTTACGCCCTCTGATTTGATGGCAGGTGTGGCGGCCGGTGACGATGAGATGGGGGCGGAAACGTCATCTATAGAGCCAAAGGTAACGGCGGAGCCTTTACGACGCAGTGAGCGGGTCGAGTAACAGATGAAACGTGAGATCGCGTACCTTGTTTTACGGCTCCGACATTGTTGCGGGGGATGCTGACACCGTCCTTTATGGGCACACCCTGGCCAAGTGCACTAGGACGTCGTGAATGGGTGAGGTGGGGCGCATTGGATGGAGCCGGCGATTGAGACCGAGGAGAAGCCGGCGGAATAGAGGTATTCTGGGGCGGGCCCTTTGCCCAAGCTGACTTTTGCGGAAGCTGGGCTGGAATCTTCGGTAGTGTGGCAGTCGAGGATTTGCTCATTCTGAACGCACAAAAAATGAGCGGGACTAGAAAAAAACGGTGGAAAATGGACAGACGAATGGTCAAAGAGATAAAAAGTAGATTTGATGAGTTGGGGTGATTTTCTGCGCGCGTGGTGGTCGTCAAAAGAGACCTGCCAGCAGGCTAGAAAGCAGCTGGAAAAGACGATAAAGTCTAGGCGGTTCTTGCGGCGGACGCTGGGAGTAGCGATCCGGCAGAGTTGTGTCCTGTGTGAGACACCGGACGAAGAGAGAACTCGGCTAGTAAATACGGCCACACAACACTTTACCAATCCCCGCCGGTACCGCGGCGGACAGCATCCAAGTCATTGTCCTACACGACGACCAGGCGTGTTGGATGAATAAAAATACATAATGCAATTGCTACAGCCAGCTCAAGGATCATAATTCGGTGGTGCCTCCCCACTAAGCACAGCGTTGTCCGCCATGAGATCTTCAATCTGCCTCTGCAACTCGACCACCCGTCCACTGTCACCGGCGCTCGCAGAAGACCTCTGCGCCTGGCGCATAATCGCATACATCTCCTGTATCCGGTCAATCGCCCTCTGCAACTCTTCAGCGGTAACCTGAGGCTGCGTCGGCACCGCAGGCAGTATTTTTTCTGATGGATATTGGTCGATTGGTGAACTTTGACCGGCTATGCTCTCGGGGTCTTTACCACGCTACGTCAGTCAACAGTCCAGACATGCGGACAACGCACATACCCTCAATAGGAGGATTTCCGAATCGGCGGCTTCTTTTCCACAGGAGGAATACTAACCCTGCCACCAACGCTAGCACGACGACAGAAATAGGTGTGACGATGGCCGCAACGGCCACGGATGACTTTGACGACGCCCCCGTTTCCGAGACGGTGGAACCTGGAGGGGAGGTGCTACCAGAGGTCGGTGACGCAGGGATTGGGGTAGAGGAGGGGGTCGTAGAACCGGTCGAGGAGGTCACATTGACACGGGCAGAACCGGGGGAAGCCAAGAAGGCGTTCGCTGGTTCTACGCAACTTGTATCGGCTTTATCAACGTCAACAGACTGCCATCTTAACAAGAGAAAGCTGGCAACTTACTCCCATTTTCGACAACGAAATGAGTGGTTTCCGCCAGAGTACCGCTGCTATCGTTTATGTGGAACAAAACCACCGTGCCTGACGTTGCCATGGATTTAATTGTGGTGCCGAACCGCTTCTCAAATGTACTCACCACCTGGAACTTTGGGGGTCCAGACGAGTGAGTTGTTTGTCAGCGTATCCGTTTCTATGACGGATCCTGGGGGAGCGGCATTTTGTAGTCTGGACAAAGATTAGTGGGATTCAAAGGCGGGCGGTCGGTTGGTGACAATCGACTCACGTCTATGAAATAAGAGTGGGCATAGTAGGGAGATCAAGAAACGCAAGCGTAATCTAGAGAACAAACCAAGTTGAACGGTGCTTTATAGGATATTGAGCATGACCTCCTTTGAAAGAAATATGTCTTACCAGTGCCTCCGACCCACGAAATACCGTACGACTCGCAAGTAACAGCATGAGTACTGGATGGCGTTGTCAAGCCAGACGAAGGACCCGCAAGATCTGCACGCACTCGGTATGAACAGAACTCCCAGAATTGGAGGCTGCCAGAGCCAGTAAGAAAATGATGGCGCCTAGCATTGCGGATATGGTTGAGCAAGTCGTCCGGTCCTCGATTGACAACGGTCAACGTTATAATAAGGTAGCCTCCGCCCGCACAAGAAGTAGTCGAGCCATGATCATCTAATCATTGCACAACCACCTGCATCACTCTGGCTTGTTCGCATCGCGTGTCCAGAGTAACCAAGACGTATATTCATAACGTAGCACAAGCTAGGAGCAAGACAGGGATTAAGTTCCTGAGGCCCACGCCCCATCAAGTTGTGTGGTTAGAACTGCAACGTGATGCTGTTCTCCAAGTTACAATACAGTGCATCGGTGCGGGATTTTCGGTGAGTTCCGTCGTATCGATCCCTCAGCTTGGTCGATCTCTACTGACATGGAATGTGGTTGTGCGAAAAGTTGAAAGAACTCGTCAGCCCGATCGGATAGTTCCGATCAATAACTGACAACGGCGGCTGACGCGCTGACGTGTTCACCGCCTGCGGCCTCGTCCGATTTTCCTCGGACTTTTTCAAGGTCGTCATGTATATATCATTACCTTCGACGACATCAACCCTGCATCAACCCCTCGTTATCATACCACGAGATGAAAACCCACCGAGATGAAAACCCATGAAAACCCACCGTCCCCGAACGGCTCCACAAAGGTCTTGCAGCGTCTTTCTATCGTAAAGAGGCCAATTCCCTCGAATGACCATGCCATCCAATTTGAGAATCAGATCTCAGACGACCTTTAGCTGGTCATTCTCTTCATCCTGAGCCTAACGGATGGACACTGTTTCAATCTTATTCAGTGGCCTTTTGAATTGCTGCGACGAATCTTCATACGACTGTTTACGGTTCCCTCAAGACGGAGTCTTTGCTTGTCAATTACAGGGCTTGTCTTCTTATCACGGGTGATATTGGCGGGTCATGCGATGGTTACTGCTTTCGCTAGGTCCTCTGAACAGTGACGCAGTCCGATAACTCGCTGCCCGGGAGCAAAAAGCGCAAAAATGAGAACATCGAGGGAACCAATCACTATTGGGAAGTTTCGGCTGCCTGAGGAGCTTAAGTAGCGGGAGATAGCATTATCCTTGTTGCCCGCCAACCACCCGTATTTGACCCCCAGCATGTCCCCATCCATTAAGAGTGTCGGACACACTACAGCGTCCACGCCACGGCCTCACATTCTTTACAAGCTCGAGGTCGATCGAGACGGCCAAGTAGATGTCGTGAAGAAGCGTTACTCCGAGGTCTGGACTTGACCTACTGCATTCCGCGAGACTTATCCTGTTCTCGATAGTTCGTAACACTTAGCACCACCTTGGGTGTTAAGGATATCGAGCTGCCGCCTAAACGGATCTTGGCGACTACGTTCATCCCCAATTTGTGGATAGATGATACGCTAATAGCCGAGCGGAAGGAGGGTTTGAAGACATATTTGGACACACTCCTCGCCACTCCCCAATACAAAGACAACGCAGCCTTAGAAGAATTCCTGACCCCTACCTTGCTTGCGTCACCCCGCCAGTTTGATCCTGAGGATGCACTCCCATCCACTCTTTCTCGCAAGGCAGCCCAGCAACTGGCACCGGCAGCTGCTGCTGCCACCTTTATCGCGGCGGCGTATTATCCAGGTAAGCATGTCCCCCAGTTCCCAATCACTTGTTCAGATGTCTTGCGTTCGTAGACTGGAGCGCGGACAGTTTCCCACCCGAAGGCCTCAACTACTCTAAGTTCGACGTCCTGTTCTTCGGTGCGTTATTCGATAATTTGTTCAGCTTTCCCTATATTCACCGAATGTAGCATTCGCCGTTCCAAACTCATCTAACACGCTAACGTGGGACAACGGAAGTCAGGCCATACTGCAGAGGCTTGTCTCTAGTGCAAAGAGCAGCGGCCATGGAACAAAGATCGTTCTGTCTGTTGGGGGCTGGGGAGGCAGCACTTTTTTCCATCAGGCTGCTGGTACGGCTGCGAGCCGCGCTACGTTCGTGGCTGCTCTCGCCAGCGCTGTTTCGACATTCGGATTGGACGGTGCGATCTGCTCCGCCGCCTCCTGATGCACTTTACTCAGCTAGCCCTTCTCAGGTATCGACATCGACTGGGTGAGATTCATGTGTATTCAGGCCGAAGTGTTTTTGAACGAAGTATAAAGGAATATCCTAACCAAGAAGGCGCTGGGAACCCTTTTGGGTCTGCAGACGCAGCGAACTTGCTTTTAGTACTGACCGCTCTGCGTAAATCACTGGGTTAGTTGAGCTGTCGGTCCTCTTCTCTGGTGGCTTAACCAGATACGTAGGAACGACCAAGATCATCTCGGCAGCGGTGACTGATCTTCCCTTCATCGGGTCGAATGGCAGCCCACTCACCAACGTGTCGGCATATGCTGCACAAATGACCTACGCTAACTTGTATGGCCAATTGTTTTTTCCTCTGGGTTTCCTTTCTGAAGCCTTCAATCTAGAATGAACTACGACATATTCGGGGACTGGTCAGACGCTGTGAGTTTCATCTCACCTTTCTACCTCGAAGTCGTCTGACGAATGAATACAGCCTGGCCCCAATGCGCCTCTAGGGAATCTCTGCGGCACTTCCTCGCAGCCAGAGTACAGCGCAGAGGCGGCCTTCGCTCAATGGACCGCGGCCAAGTTCCCCGCATCCAAACTTCTCCTCGGCCTGCCGCTCTACGGCTACGTTCTCAATTCCACCAAGACCGTCCTTACGGGTAGCTTCACTTCGCCCGAGTCCGTCCCTGAAAACGCCAGCACACCGGCCGCAGGCGCTGTGACGGGTGGCGAGGTCCGCGGCGCCAATAAGAGGCCCGCGCATGTCGTGCCTGCGCCTGTGCCCAAGTCCGGCACTACAGCTGCCGCTGCCAATCTGCAGAGCTGGTGGGGCCAGCAGATTCCCTTCGGCTCGATCGTATCGTCGGGTGCGCTAGTGAAGCAGGCGGACGGGACGTACGTGCTCTTCTTTCCTCTGGTCGTCAGTACTTTTCTAACTGGACTACCAGTTATGGGGAGGGTGGAGGGTTCACGATGGGTATGTCCCCACGCGATAATTCCGACCGAAATATATTAACAAACGACACTGCAGGTTGGGATGACTGCAGTGATACACCGTTCCTATTCAACACCGCCCAGCAAACGGTCGTTTCGTATGACGGTGGGCCTTCACTCAACAAATGTCACGATCTGATTCTAACTCAAGTCTAGACACGTTCTCCCTCTCGGACAAAGCGGCCTTTGCGAAATCGAAGGCCATGGCTGGATGCTTCACCTGGTCCTTGGATCAGGTCAGTGCTATTACTATCTCGCGTGATGTATAACCCTTAACTTTCTCTTAGGACGATGGTGTGACATTGCAAACCGCGATCCGGACAGCGCTTGGAAAGTGAATCAGATAGAACACAAGAGCGCGCCGGGGCGCCGAAGCGCCCCGGCACTTCGACTGAGGACGTGGCGCTACGTGGTCTAGCGCCAATTCGCTGATTTCCTGGCGGAGTTCGAAGGCTTCGGACACACGCGATTTTATAAAGAGAGAGATGGCGACATGATTGTTTTGTGGACTAAGACCTTTTTCGGCTTGAAATATATAACGACTCTTACGATACTTCCTGACTTTCCAAGCCCGCCCTTATATTTACGACTGTAAAGACTGTAACGATTTTATTGGACTTGGATTTCGAGCCGGCGCTAAAGTTGAAGTTCCCACGGCCACGCACTCGTCAACGTTGACTCTCGAATGCAACTATGTACTCAACTGCTCTTCCTTCCTGTTGCCCGCGTCTCAATAGCGACGAGGTAATCATTGTATTAATCCAATTTCGGGAACTCCTAGGGAGAGGCCTAGGCGCCTCCATGTCGCCCAAGTCCGTAGACGAAGAATCCCTTTGATTGGTTATGTACCTGAGACTCCTGGCTCCTATGTTTTTCGTCAAGTCCAGCAGGTTTCACTTGGGTTTCATCCTGACATTATCGACTACATAAATGCCTCGGTCCATTTCCTTGGATTTGTATCCCCTCAACTCGACCTTCCAATCATCCAGCATGTTACCCGTCGTTAAGAATGCTGGCCATACCACGGCATCCGCTCCGCGCCCTCATATCGTCTACAAGTTTGAAGTCGACCGAGACGGTCTAGTCGACGTCGTCCAGAAGCGTTATTCCGAGGTAGGAACTTGCCGTGCCGGAAATCCAGAGACAAGGCACTGAATATTTGACGAGCAGTTTGTGGCCCTTCATGCGGCTTTAGGCATCAGCGATTTCGAGCTGCCCCCTAAGCGGCTCTTGGTCACTACCTTTATTCCATCGGCATGGCTGGACGATGCTTTAATTGCCGAGCGCAAGGCGGGATTGGGAGAATACCTAACCAAGCTCTTGACGAGCCCCCATTATCGTCATAGCGAGGTCGTTCAAGAATTTCTAGCGCTGTCTATCACAGCCTCACCAGTCGAGTTCGAACTTGAGGATGCAGTTCCGTCAATTCTGTCCAGGAAGACCGTCGAGGAGCTTATAAGCGCTACTGCCAATTTTATTTCGGCGGCGTACTATCCGTGTAACTCGCCAAACCCCTTCTTCATATCTCGGCTCACAATGCGTATTATCAGCCTGGACCGCAGATGGTTTCCCACCGGAAAAGTTTGATTACTCTAAATTCGATATTCTTTTTTTCGGTATGTGTTGGCGGTTTTTGACGGTACAGATATTGAGGAATTGTAGCATTTGCCATCCCCAACACGTCGTCCACCTTGACTTGGGACGCCCCGACTCAGGCTATGCTGAAGAGGCTCGTTGCAAGTGCCAAGAAAAGTGGGCATGGAACGAAGATCGTTCTATCCGTTGGTCTGTCACCCTCAATATAAACTCGTGCGACTTGAGCTGACCAGAATCAGGTGGGTGGACTGGCAGCGCCGCTTTTCACCAGATTGCAGGGAGCTCAGCCAATCGCTCCAAGTTCGTTTCCACCTTGTCGAGTGTTGTCTCCAAGTTCGGTTTGGACGGTACGCACCGCAGTTGTCTTTTCTCCCATAAAATTAATCCTTTTGGCAAGGCATCGACATCGATTGGGTAAGATCATAACTAAACCAGGGGACGCCTACTGACTTGCGGATCTTCAAAAGGAGTATCCTAACCAGGCAGGCTAGTCTGCGCCGCCTCGACTTCATAGCAATCTTATTGATTTCTGGCAATCTCTGCAGGTGCGGGCAACCCCTTTGGGCCTGCAGATTCGGCAAACTTCCTTAGCTTGTTGAAGGCTCTGCGGATGTCTTTGGGTTTGTTATTTTTTTGTTCCACCCTTCTGAGTCTTAATTAGCATGCAGGCCCGTCAAAAATCATATCTGCGGCCGTGACTGACCTCCCTTGGCTCGGTTCGAATGGCAGCCCTCTCACAGACGTCTCGGCGTATGCTGCGCAACTCTCCTATGTTAATTTGTATGAATTTTCCTCTCGTCCTATTGTATGCATGTCCTAATGTGTCCGGCGATAGGATGAATTATGATATCAATGGAGGTATGTGTCTCCTTACTCGCTTCGAATGCGCACTCTTAACGTACCTCAAGGCTGGTCCGCTGCTGTGAGTCAATTATATTCCCAAGAGACGCTTAATCCGACCGCTATCGGTTCCGATTGCGACTGCCATCTTCTTTAATGCGCTACATTTTCATCTACTTATGCTGATGACCACCCAGCCCGGGCCTAATGCACCTCTCGGGAATCTGTGCGGAAACTCCTCTCAGCCTGCGTACAGCGCGCAGGCGGCGTTCAAACAATGGACTGCTGCCAAATTTCCCGCATCAAAGCTCCTCCTTGGCTTGCCGCTCTATGGCTACGTCTTCAAATCGACCAAGACGGCGCTGGCAAGTTTCGCGTTGCCTGAGAACGGCGAAGAAGCGGAAGCCGCACCAGACCCTGACGCAGACATTGAGGACGAAGTACCGGCAGACGATTTGGAGGTTAACGACACCCTCCATGGCGCAAACAAGAGACCGGCCTACATGGAGTCGCCCGAGGCCGAAGCCGCTGAACTTGAGTCGGAAGTCAGCACTGAAGCGGTAGCGAATCTCGGCAAATGGTGGGGCCAGGCAATTCCGTTCAACTCACTCGTTGCTTCTGGCGCATTGGTAAAGAACCCGGATGGAACGTGCGTAGCCTTCAACTGATGCTCTCTACTTAACTGAAATGTGGTTAGATATGGAGCAGGTCCTGGATTCAAGAGGGGTTTGTGTTCCCTCTCGTTACAAAGAACATTTTTCTGACATTCGGGAAGCTTGGGACGACTGCAGTGATACCCCGTTCTTATACAACACCGCGCAGAAGACGGTAGTATCGTACGACGGTGAGTTTTACCCGGTTCTATCTCGGAGATTCGTTCTTATCGCAGTTCAGATACCTCCTCTCTCGAGCAGAAAGCAGCCTTCGCGAAGTTGAAGGGCATGGCGGGATGCTTCACTTGGTCCTCGGATCAAGTCAGTATTTCTGTCTTTTGCCCGCTTTCCCCTTCTAATATTTCATTAGGATGATGGTGTTACCCTGCAGAAAGCAATCCGAAAGGGTCTTGGTAAGCTGTAGGATCCGAAAGTCGGCCCAGTCGTTAGCTTACCTAAGCACCATGATCCGGAATTTTGTTTACTTCTCACCGTTAGCCAGTTTGTCTGCGACGCCCTCAATAATACTTTCATTTCTTCCGTCCAAGTTGAAGATCAATCTGCGGTGTTTTGGAAGAATTGGACCCACATGGACCCATAACACTTTTTCGTCTGACTCTGGCAATTCACGATGTTCGCGTTCCATCGACAGCCATTGAAAGCAGTCTACTTGGCTTATTTTCTGGTTACAACCGTCCTCGTCAGACTCCCGATGTGGACGACCATAGCAGCTATCCCGCGTTTACGTCCCCGCAGGTCCTGGTCTTTCCGCCGCACCTTGATCTTTTATGCCATGGTAGCATTCATCCGACTCTTTTTCGATATTGGCTTTCCTGTGAGCCTAGGCCAAAATCCTGAAGTGATTGCCGTTTCTTCCCCTGAAAGAGCGGGATTTGCTTGGGCAGAACCCCTCGCAGAGGAACAAATAGTCGGCGAGTTGAAGGAGCTGGCCGCTCTGGCCGTAAGATCGGCTGGTTACTGGTTCGCGAATACTCCCGAGGACGCTGGGACGGCCAAAAAAGCCGCGAATGATGAAAAGGTGATCATGCACCTCCACAGTACGCTATTTCAGCCTATTTCGTCTTGCATGTGAACTGACAGGGACAGGTGGGGGGCAGTCATGGGTTTAGCGCATCCGAAAGGTGGCCCTGCTGGTCCGGTCTGCAACGGTCTCCTTCAGCATTGTCCACAAGTTACGCGAGTCTTCTCTTGTGGATACCGTCTCTCGTCGTCCGTACCGTTTCCCGTCGCAAACCCATTCCCGGCTGGTGTACTTGATTCGCTAGCTGGGTACAACTACCTAATTCATACAGTCGGCTTTCAGCCTCAGAACGTATTCATCTGTGGTGATTCAGCGGGTGGATTTTCCAGCTTTATCGTCTGTGATTTGATGCCTGAATATATTTGTTTCGTCAGGTGGTAATCTCGCGATTTCCCTCGTGCGATACCTTGCGAACAACGCGCTCTCTGTCTTGTCTTTGCCGGTGCCCCGCGGCCTGATCCTCGTCTCACCATCCGTTGAATGGGGCATAACTCACGACGGGCCAAAATCGTCCTGGCGACTGAACGCTGGCAGCGACTATAGCGGTCCCTTTTTCCAAGGATACATCCTGAAAAGTTTACTCGGCAACCTTCCCGTCGACATGGCTTACACGAGCCCATGGATCAGTCCAGCATCCCTTGAACTTCCACCGTCCGATATCGAACACCTTTTCCAAGGGTTTCCAGCCACGTTCATTCTCTCAGGAGAAGCAGAGTTAGCCCGCGACTCCATCCGGACGTTTAATGACCGTCTCTGCCGAGACATCGGAAAGGACAATGTCACCTACAAGGAGCTTAAGGATGGTGAGCGCACTGTAAATAAATTATTAGCTGCCTTGATTTATCCCGCTCATTCAGTGACACACGATGTCGTGGCAATGCGTTTCTTTGAGCCAGAGAGGACCGTGGCACTAACGGAGAGCTCCTGTTGGCTGGAAAAGATGCTGGCCTAGATCCTAGATAGCCTGAGAAGCCCACAATTTGCGCTTCGTGTTATCGTTACAGTCCTGGTATAATTTTACTTATTTTTACAAGATTGAACCCGAGTTGAGCGAAACTCAATTCGTCACGATGAAGCCACCGGACCCGGCTGATCCAAAGCTCAACGTGCGCCCGTCGGAGCTGACACTAGAGCCACTATCGAACACCTGCTCGACTTTGCCCGTCAAATGTAGTTCCGCGAGGGCGAGGGAGAGATTTTGAGCATTAATGTTGGTGGCGAGGACCAATGTTTGACCGTTTACTGTCCACAGACCAACATCAATCCCACTCTGGAAGGTAACCTGCCGGATGGTCGCGACAGGGCTCAGGATGAATGACTTCATGTTCACGAGCGAAAGCGCGAGACTCGACGCGGACGCTTTGACGTCGGCGGTCGTGGGGTCATCCCACGAAACCACGCCTGAGAATTGGATTAGCTCAATATAATGGCCCATGTAGAAGAGACGCACCGAGACCCCCGTGGTTGATTCCAAGGATGCTTTCAAGGACCCACTCACGGCCAGTGGGGTAACGGGGCCAATAACTGCCATATAATGTGAGCGAATGGTCGAATGACCGGATGGCTGAACGCACGTTTCGTTTCCGAAGCCTTGGGGCACCGCCCACACGGCTTTAGTGAGCTCCCATCCATTGATAAAAATTCTTTGCCTAAACTCCTCCATCCTTGTTGAGATGTCCGGAAAGCCTGTATGACAGTTATCGCATCCACAGTCGCCGTAGTCTGTTCCTGCTATTCAACAGTAGACCTCAAAGAGGACAAGAATACGAACCATCGGTACACGGAGTTCCCCAAACCGTCGAAAAGGACAGGTTGTTTCCAATCGTGTAAGTGTCCTGCAGCACCACATCCGCCCCGCTGGCATATGCCGTGAACTCGTAGTTCTCGCAATTCAGAACAAGCGAGACCGGATGGTATCCAGCGCCGCCGAGGCCGTCACCACCGTCCAGCGAGTTTATGAGGTTGGCCGACAGAAGTGTCGCATTCAGAGGATCGCTTGTGCCATCAGGTTCGTCGGCCGTGTACCAGAGCAATAAGTTCTTCCGCGATTTGATGTGGTTTACTTGTTCCGTGACAGACGTATCATTCATGTACGTCAAGCGCATGTCGTACATGAGATAGAGACCGACCTCCTCCATCTTGTCGAGGACCTCATCCAGCGCGGTAATGTTAGAGAATGCGGGTATGGGATGCACCTTCGCAGCGTCATCAAAGCCGAAATCACAACATCAAGGAGACGTACAACGGTGAATCTTACAACGAATAAGCACCATTCCAGGAATTGGATGGAGAGCACTCACCCCTGCGACTTTAATTCTGGTAGCGCCGTGGAGAAGTTGGTTTGCAGATAATTACCAAAACCTGTGTAAAATCCGATTGGAAATACAGGCTCGAAAGGCGCCGTCTTTGAACCACCGAGCGGGCGTACCAGCAAGGCTCCGGTGCGAGCATCGAATTTTGTCACCGAGCCTATGTCCGCTGGCGGGTCAGGCAAGTACGTTAGCAGCCCTGTAGCGCTGAATTTCTGATTCGAGAAGGTGGCGGAACAGGTTATGGTGTACGCGGCTTTCTGGGCCTTCAGAGCGGAAAGTGAGAAGGGGAGCGCGTGCTTGGTGGCGTTGAGCGGGACCACTCCGCTCGTCAGTTTCTTGCCGTTGATGGAGACAGTAACATCCAGGGTCCCGGCTCCGAGGGTAATGGGAACCGCGTTGGCAATTTCGGAGAAGGTAATGGGTGTATCGATGAGGATGGCGACTGGAGACGTCGCAGACGAGTGTGCAGCATCTTCCGGGAGGTAAGGCCGAATCGCAGGGCCACAACGAAGAGCCAGCAGAGGCGAAGAAGACGTAGCAGGGATTGGGAAACGACCGCCTGAGTTTCATCTCAGCATTCAAGGGTTTATGCATGATAACGATGCAGAGCTTGCCTGGATCGGTGACGGGCTCGGTGGACATGTAGTTTTTATTGCACCATGTCTGGCCAAAGACACCAATCGGAAATACAGAGAACGCAAAGATATGGGCGACGCGGGCCTTCATTGTGATGCTGGAGAGGAGGAGAAGGCGCTATCAAGCTCGAAACATCACATGGAGCAAGAAGCTTCAAATCCGAAGAAGTTGGACCACATGAGGAGGAGTCTTGAGAAGCGCGGGCTTCCGACGTCGGAACTTAGAAGTAAAGCAGAGCGACCATGGCATGTAGAGTTGGACAGAGGAACACAGAGCAAGGGAAACGCAAGCCGTTGGAAGCCGAAGGGTTTCTAAAAGTTATCCTGCCGAAATCGTCGTCGGACATTCGGACATCCCGAAAAACAGAGCAGCGAAAAGAAATTAGTAGCATAAAATTGGTAATAAGACTCCCCAACTACAGTATAGTATATTCCAATAGGAATACATCCACATGTACATAGATGAAAGATTTACAGGGTTCCTCAAAAGTTCGTCTCATTTTCGCATGTCCAAAGCCTCTTGAACTGGGCGAGGTAACCGTTTCGAAACGTTGCTCCCGCTAATAGTCACGACCACTTCTCTGAGCGAGGGAATAGCAACAACGGCGTCAAACAGCCCGCTGTCCAACGCTTTTCCGCCCACGAGCCGCAGACTCCGCAGGTTCGACTTGCGCGCGAGCGCCCCGAACGCCGAGTGCGGCCCCAGCGCGAACTCGGAGCCGGGGCGCACATTATCGATCAGCACAAGGGTGTCGAGCGCCGGCAGCTCGATGTTCGCGAAGAAGGCGGCGCCTGCGTCCGACTCGCCGAAGGCGCCGACGAGAGTGAGGGTGCGCAGGCGGGCCATGCGCAGGGGCACCAGCGTCTGGTTCCAGCTCGCCGCGGACAGCTGGACGGTGCACCGCGTGAGGTTCCTGCACTTTGCAAGCAGAGTAAAGCACTTGTCCAGTTTAAATATGTGCGCCGACGCGCGGAAGGACGCGAGGCGCTCCCACGGCAAATGGATCGACGCGGGGTCCGTGTCTGCGTCGAGCACGCAGAACTTTCGCAGCCGCGGGGCGTCAGCGGAGAATATCGACATTCCCCCGCCGCTGATCTCGAGCGTCTCCAGGAGGGGCATGTACGTATTCAGCAGCCGCACCCGCGACGTGGGCGGCACGTCGTCCAACCGCAGGCAGCGCCAGCGATCCGAGTGTTGCAAGAACAGCTTCGCGATATGGTCGTTGAAGTACTGGTACGCCGTGTTGCGGCTGCCCGCGATGCTGAGGGAGATCGGGCTCTTCCCGGACCGCCCCAGCCACGAGTCCAAGAGCGCCTTCCACGCCCTGGGCGCCGCCGTAGGTGGACGGACAAGGAGCACCACAGCCCGGGGGTAACGAGCGCCACCCGCCTCCACGCGCTGCAGATCTGGCACAGCAGGAGCGGCGCCTGCAACACATCGGGGGAGATGTAGTCCGTCCCGGGAGGCACATCTGGAAGATAATCTCCAGCACTTCCACAGGCACCTGCCGGCCGTACGCAATCGAGTCCATATGCGCCGCAAGCGTGTCCCGCGCGTTGCTGAGCCGGAGACTCAGCTGCGCGAGCTGCTCCGTGAGCTGGACATCCGGCGTTACCTCGGGGGGCATGATAGCCAGAGAAATATCCAGGTCGTTGAACTC
The DNA here is from genome assembly GCA_029378255.1 of Mycena rosella. NCBI lineage: Eukaryota > Fungi > Basidiomycota > Agaricomycetes > Agaricales > Mycenaceae > Mycena > Mycena rosella. Next base: position 197,940 of record JARKIE010000095.1, read on the forward strand.
CGATTCGGCCCTCCGCACATCCTTTTGGAGGCTTGGAATTGCACGGCGTATTTGCTGTTCCTCGGCTTCTGTAGGGCGTTTATTCTGGTCTATCAGTGCTGCAGCTAACACGGCCTGGAGATACCTCGTCAGTCATGCAGTAGGCCAGCCATTAAACGTTATACGGTGTTCGTAAGTTCACTCAGAGGAACAGTGCTCATGTGGCAAGAGGTTCAAGCTCAAGGTCCGCGTAGTGTGCCGAACGGTATGCGTTGGAGGCGTATGGCAAGAAGAAATTGTGAAGCACACTATGCAAATGCAAACGAAGTCTTCGAGCCCAAAACGATACCAAGTCAAACAACCTTTGGCTCTGTGGGCCGTGGCGCTTATATCCCGCCAACATAATTTTTACAATCTTTTCTTTTCTTTCCTATAACAAGATTGAGTGGGGTGGGGGTGAGTGCGGTGCTCAGGCATGCAGGTCGGCATGCGCGTAGTATCGATATACCATAGTGGATGTGGGGTGTAAGTAAGAATATAGTAATGGCTGTACTTTTCGTCTAATCACGGACTCCGACACGGCATTGTCAGTCGGTCGCGGCGCGCCGCCGCGCGAGCGCGCTGCGGGTGAAGGAGGGGAGGGGGGCGAGGGGGCGAGGGACTAATGCGCTTAGTCCTTCTTCTCCTTCTTCTCCTCCTCTGCGGGCTCAGCGGGCTCGGACGACGCCTCCGACGCGTTGTTCTCGGCGTTCTTCTTCTCGTAGACCTGGTGGAGAAGGGCAGTCAGCGACAGCGGCGCACAGAGGGAGGGAGGGAACGCACCTTCTGGAACAGCCCGAGCGACGCCTGCTGCGTCTCGTTGATCTTCTCCCGGATGGCGTCGGCGGTGATGCTCGCGTCGCCGGCCTGGCCCTTGAGCGCAACCTCACGCAGCTCAGCAACGAGCTTCGTGACCTTCTCCTTCTCCGTCGCATCCAGCTGGTTCTTGAACTCGCTCATAGCTAGAAAGAAATCAAGTCAGCGACTGCTTCATCACGCCAACACCCTCAACGCACCCTTCTCGGTATCAGCGCAGACAGAGTCGGCCTTGTTCGCCTCCTCGATGAGCTCCCTCCGCTCCTTGTCAGAGTCGGCGTACTGCTCCGCATCGGAAACCATCTTGTTGATGTCGTTCTTGCTGAGGCCAGATGACGAAGCGATGGTCATCGACTGGTCCTTGCCGGTCGCCTTGTCCTTGGCCGAAACGTTCACAATACCATCTGGTAATGTGAGTCAGTTACCGAGAACGAAACAACGACAGCAAGCAATGGACGTACCAGCGTCAATGTCGAAGGTGATCTCGATCTGGGGGACACCCTTGGGTGCCGGGGGGATGCCAACGAGGTTGAAGTTGCCGAGCAGTTTGTTGTCCACAACGAGCTCGCGCTCGCCCTGGAAGATCTTGACCTCGATGGCAGTCTGGCCGTCAGCAGCGGTGGAGAAAACCTGCGACTTCTTGGTCGGGATGGTAGTGTTGCGGGTGATGAGCTTGGTCATGATACCGCCGAGGGTCTCGATACCTGCGTCGCCATCAGCCTCTGTACCGGAAATTGACTTTGGAGAGAAAAAAAAGCTCACCGAGGGAAAGGGGAGTGACATCGAGGAGCAGGACGTCCGTAACGTTACCTGCGAGGACACCGCCCTGGATCGAAGCGCCGATGGCGACAGCCTCGTCGGGGTTGACACCCTTGCTGGGCTCGCGGCCGAACACGCTCTTGACAGTCTCGCTAACGCGGGGCATACGGGTCATACCACCGACGAGGATAACCTCGTGGATGTCGCTGGCCTTGACACCGGCGTCGGACAGGGCCTTCTTGCAGGGCGCGACGGTGCGCTCAATGAGGGGGGCGACGAGGGCCTCGAACTTGGAGCGCATGAGCTTCGAGTTGATGTGCTTGGGGCCAGAGGCGTCCGCGGTGATGAAGGGCAGGTTGATCTCGGTCTGCGAGGTGGACGACAGCTCGATCTTGGCCTTCTCGGCGGCCTCACGGATACGCTGAATAGCCATGCGGTCGCCGTTGAGGTCGATACCGTTCTCTGCCTTGAATTCGTTGAGGATGTGGTCGACGAGGATGATATCAAAGTCCTCTCCGCCGAGATGGGTGTCGCCGTTGGTGGATTTGACCTCATACACGCCGTCGTGCATCTCGAGGATGGAGATATCGAAAGTTCCGCCGCCGAGATCGTACACAGCGACGATCTTGGCCTTGCTGTCCTTGTCGAGTCCGTATGCGAGAGCCGCTGCCGTAGGTTCGTTGATTACCCGGAGAACGTCGAGACCAGCAATCTGGCCGGCGTCCTTGGTAGCTTGCCGTTGAGCGTCGTTGAAGTAGGCAGGGACGGTGATGACGGCATGGCTGTGTTGCGAAGAAGAAAAAAAAAGTCAGGACACGGCTCGCGCGAGCTACAACTGGGAGCACTTACTTGACCTTCTGGTTAAGGTACTGCTCGGCCGTTTCCCGCATTTTCGCCAAAACCATTGATGATAATTCTTCAGCCGACTGCAACGACGATGAGTGCGTTGCTATATTCGTTTAATTTTAAGTTGCTTACGAATTGTTTCTTCTGGCCGTCGTACTCCACCTGCACCGCAGGCCGGCCGTCGCTTTTCGAGACAACGGTGAACGGCCTAAAATCACATTAGACGGGCAAGAGAAAAGAAAAGAAAAGGCGCACCAGTGCTTCATATCCGAAGTCACCTCCTTGTCGCGGAACTGCCGGCCGATGAGGCGCTTGAACGCAAAGACGGTGTTCGTCGCGTTCACAACCGCCTGACGCTTCGCGGGCAGCCCGACGAGACGCTCTCCGTGCTTGGCAAAGGCGACGACGGACGGCGTCGTGCGCGCGCCCTCGGCGTTTTCGATCACACGGGATGTCTTGCCCTCCATAATGGAGACGCAAGAGTTGGTGGTCCCCAAGTCAATGCCGACCACAGGGCCTGGATGTCGAGATTTTTAGTGGGATCCCAAGGACAGAAGAAACGGCGTACCGTTGACTTTTGAGTTCATGGACCGCGCGAACATGGACCGCGGAGCCTGTAGAGGAGTGAGCGGGGACCTCGACGAAGGAATGGGACGAACGGCATGGAGGCCCGCACGGGCGGCGGCAGCACGTCTCGCGGCTGAGAGCATGGTGGTGGAGGGAAAGAACGGAATGGGATTGGAGATTTTTTTTTCGTCTACGTAAGCGTGCTTGCCGATTGTTCCAGAATGTGCCACGTGATGGAGACGCGTTCCATTTCCCAAGTCAACAAGGCCAAGCCGGAGTTTCATTGACGCGACCAATTACAGAATTGAACATACACCCAATTTACATACACTGTATGATGGTACAGGAATCATAAAAACATAAACTACGAAACGATCATCTTGACATACCCGTCCTCCGACCGCACCAGACCGCGGAACATATGCCGCCCCAGCAGATAATCGACAATCTTCACGCCCTGCTGACGCTCCGGCAGCTCCGAATCCGAGTGATACGTCCCCTCGTGCCGCGCGCTCTCCGTCCTGCATCTCCGCGTAAACGCCCGCGAGATCGCCGCCTCCTCCGACATCGACAGCCGCTCCCAGTCGAGGTGCGTTATGCGCTGGTGCATCCTCTGGTGAATCGCGACGAGGACATCGCCGAGCGTGATCGGCGGCGCCTGCATCCCCGTGCCGTAGCCGCCCATCCCAGCGCCAAACGCGAGATCGACGGGCCAGTTCGGGATCATGTCACAGACTATTCGCAGCTTGGTGACCGGCGGGCAGAACGCGGGCGCCTGGTACTCGCCCACGGAGAGGGGAACGACCTGCTGATGCCCGACAATGCGCCGCGGGTCGAAGGCGGACATGGACAGGTCGAAAACGAACTCCTGCGCTGGCGCGTCGCCGTTGAGCCACGGGTGGATCTGGAGGGGGCCGGGGAACTGCGGGTAGCCGGGCACGTAGGGCGATGCTGAGAAGGGCGGGGCCGAGAATGGGGGAGGGGGAACGACGGGGTGCTGCCGCGCCGGGGGGTACCAGCCTGCATGATGATCGCCCCACGAATTCTGGCGAGTGGGCTGGTCAAGGAAGGCGGGAAGAAGGGGCGGGGGGATGAAGGGTGAGATCCTGGGTGCGCTCCCGGCGTGCCATGAGAGTCGCCGCTGGCGACGCGGGGTCCCCCACGTACCATTCAGCCCAGAAAAGAATTGGCGACGGGGGGTGTTGGGCGCGCCGTCCTCGGAGCGCGACGTATGGGCGAGGTAGGGCGAGGATGGATATATCGTCTCGGTCGGAATGAATGGAGACTTAATCTGGGGTTGATAGTAGGGGTGGGGAAAGTACGCAGATGGCGGCTGCTGGAAGAGGGGAAAGGGAAAAAACTCGGAGTGAGGGCTGTAGACGAACGGGGAGGACATAAGGAGCGTCGAGCGGTATATTTGTACTTATACGAGTGTGCTTGTCGTGGTTGCAGAGAGAGAAGAGGGCGGGGGCGGGAGGACTATTTGGGCTAGGTGTGGCTGACTGCTCGCTAAATTGCACAGAAAAGGCACTGCAACAGTGGCTGACGTCGTAACCGAGAGAATGGTCGACTATAGCATGAGATCGCACATAAACGCGTTGCCGACGAGATGCAGACTCTGCGCGCTCACTGTCGTAAAGCCCAGTCGGAGCTGACGAGCAAATTACCAGGAAGAAGGGGCCATCCTGGGGAGGTGAACGGCTAGTAGTAGTATAGGGTCTTGAGGAGCAGCAGCAAGGCAGTACAAGGGCGAGTCAATGATATAATTAACGAGGATGCGGTGAGCAAGCGGTGGGGTAAGTCCGTTCGGGGAGGCTGTGAGGGCCAATTGTAGCCTGTCTGGCTGCACCGTCCGCTCCGGTCCTCGTAATTGCCGGATGATCTGCATGGAATTTATATTCCGGGGAAGCGACCTCCGCAACACCTTCGCTTCAACCAACTTTGCCTTGACCTGGGGATTCAAACCTGTCGCGTACACACCGTGAGTTGACATGGCGCAGGACGAGAAAATCGGCGGAGAGGTTGGCGAGGTCAGAGCGAACATAGACGTCGCCGCCCTCAGCACGTACCTCCTCAAAAACGTAAAGGCCCTGCGCGGACCTATCGACGTAAAGCAGTTCAAGGTCAGTGCACACCAGCCACCTTCGCGTCGCGGAAACTAACCGCGGATTCAGTTCGGCCAGGTAGGCTGTTGTGTGTCCTGTGCGCCTCGCATTTTTTGACGCCCTACAAGTCGAACCCGACCTACTTCCTCACGGATGCGAAGTGCGTGTAGTCTGCATCTGCGGACGCCGCCGCTGACCCGAGCAGCAAGACCAAGTTCGTTATGCGGAAGAAGCCTGCAGGGGACCTCATCTCCAACACGGCGCACCAGATAGAACGCGAGTACACCATGCTCCGCGCGCTGCACACCCACAACACCGACCCGACGACGCCGCGCGCACAGCATGTCCCCGTTCCGGAGCCCATTATCCTCTGCGAGGACAAGTCCGTGATCGGCACGCCGTTCTATGTCATGGAATTCATCGACGGCCGTATCTTCACCAACACCCGGATGCCGGAGGTCTCACCGCAGGACCGACGGGAATGGTGAGCAGAACGCGTCCTAAACGACGAATTTTACAAATATATTGTAGTTGGCTGTCCGCCGTTGCTGCGCTCGCGGCCCTCGGCACTGTCGCCCCCGCCGACGTCGGCCTCGCAACCTTCGGCCCGTCCTCCGCCTATTTCCCCCGCCAGATCAAATCCATGTCGCGCGTCTCCAGCGCACAGGCCGCGGTCACCGACGTCGACACGCACAAGCCCATCGGCAACATCCCCTTCTTCGACGAGCTGATGGCGTGGTACCGCGCGCACCTCCCCGACGAGTCCAAGACGGGGCTGCGCATCGTGCATGGCGACTACAAGCTCGACAACCTTATCTTCCACCCCACCGAGAACCGCGTCATCGCGATCCTCGACTGGGAGCTCTGCACGCTCGGCAGCCCCGTGCGTCCCTGCGTCCCTGCTTATTTTATTTAAATACTTACGCGTCCTGGTGCGCAGCTCGCGGACCTGGCGAACCTGACGCAGCCGTGGTCGGTGCGGACCGCAGACATCCAGATCGACCCGGCCAACCCGTTTATGCGCGGGTTCAAGGGCGAGCCCGAGGAGGCGCCCATCCCGCTCGAGGACCTCGAGCGCGAATACTGCCGCCTCACGAAGCAGCCGTACCCCATCACGGAGATGCTCTTCGTGCGCAGCTGGATGCTCTTCCGCGTGTGTACCCTCCCGTTTTGCCCTGAACAACGATGTAGCTCATTTCGATTTGCTGCAGCTGGCGGTGATCTCGCAGGGCATCGCGGCGCGCGTGGCGCGCCGGCAGGCGAGCTCAGAGCGCGCGTTCATACACTCGAAGGGCTTCCCGTTGGTTGGGCGGCTGTCGCAGATCGTGCTGGAAGAGGCGGGCATCAAGATTGGGACGGGGACGCAGGCGAAGCTATGATAGCTAAAATAAATTATTTGATCTCCTTTGTACGATAGGCAGTATAGTAACTGCTTTCTCAGGTTCGTGAGCTTGTCTCTTCCGGCCAGGGGTGACCCCTGTCTCTTTTTAGCCAAGCTGGCCCCGTTACATAAACAAAGTTTCTTTTTTGAACCGAACGCTCTCGTTCTCTTTTAAGCTCTGAGCGGCTCTCTATCTTCCACGCAGCCGGACTACGAAATGCCAACGCGAAGCCCTTCATCTTGGTCTCCTGGCTTTCCACCAGCACTGGCACTGGTCGCCGTATTACATATTATCTGGCCATGCAGCATCGCACGAGTTGATTCTGGGGTTTCTTCGTTTCAAGGGCGCACCGCAACCTCTGCTCATCTAATCCACCATGAAGAGAGGGTTTCTGAACAACACCAAAGCACGCGCAAAAATATCTGGCGGCGACTCAGAAGGTTTATATTTCCTCAGCGAAGTTGCCACCGTTTAACGCGCTGGAATTTTTTTCTTAGCGCCTAAAAAAAAGACTGAAAGTGGCTCGACTTCCGGGCCATCCTACTACAAAGCTAAATACGGAGTCGTCGAACATGCTGGTAATCACAGCCGCTTTTCCTTGAACCTAACGGTTATTCGGGTTCTCCAGGCCTCCCTGAAGGCTATAAGCTTGCGGATTTAGACGTCAAAGAACTCGACCCCCACCGCGACCCTAGAACCCTTCCTGAAAACTTGTTCCTAGTCACCTCTCTCCCCATCCCCCTCGAAGCCCCAGCCGCCGCTGGGACCGACCGTGCGACGGCGTGCATGCTGCAATCCACGACCAAAGCGCAGATCCTGTCGACCCCCGGATTCCCGCGCCCCGTCCCGCGCCCACCTGCCGTCCGGCATCGCATCGGGCCCGCGCCGGGCATGGATCTGGGGGCGTTCAGCACCGCGCGGATACAGCGGGGCGAGGTCATTCTGAGCGAACGCGCGCTGCTGATCGCGCCGGGGCACCTCTTCGGCGACGACGACTATCCGAGCAGCTTCAGCGAGGCGCAGATCCAGCAGGCGATCCTCGTGCAGGCGGAGCAATACCTGAAGGTCGCCTTCGATCGGATGGACCCAGAGGACAAGACGGCGTATATGGCGCTCGCGAACAGCCACCTGCAGGACGGGAGCGGCCCCATTCTCGGGATCATGCGCACCAACGGGGTGGGCGCCGGCCCCTTGACGCGCCCGGGCACCCCGCCGATGCCGTATTCCGCGGTTTGCAAGGAAATATCGCGCCTCAACCATAGGTGTGTTTTGGCTTGCGGTGCGCGGGATGCGTATTGAATGTGGGCGCGCAGCTGCTGCCCGAACACGACTGCGCTATTCGACATGCCGAGCTTCTCGTTCCGGCTGTTTGCGCTTCGCGATATCGCGTCGGGCGAGGAGCTCACGTACCCGTACATCGATGTCACGGCGCCGGCCGCGGAGCGCCAGAAGGCGCTCGAGCCGTACGGGTTCCGCTGCACCTGCCCCGCGTGCCGCGACCCCACGAGCGACGCGCGGAGATAAGATGGTTCAGATGAGGAGCGCTTGTCAAATCCTGCCTCGACCTCGGCGGCGTCCCAGCGAAGTAACCTGCCATATTTGTAGTATCTTGATAGTAGCTTGTAACACACTATGCAATTCTTGCAACAATGTCAAACGTATCTTGTTCGTATATAAGTACACAGAAGGGAATTTCTTCAGAATCCTAAATGACCGCGCGACAATCTACGAGCATTTTCTTCACCTCCTTCCAAGGGAGAGTGGCCTTCCATCTAGCGACATGGGTGCTAGATATGGCGACGTCGATAACTTGGCCCGCGCGCAGTTTGATACCAAAGTCCAGGATCTCTATCGTCTCTTGCGTGGTCGGATTGGCGAACTTGCGGCCGACGAGGATCAAAGGGTTGGCGGTAAACAAGCTATGCTCTGTGCTCGTTATTGAGCGCGTCAGGGTCGGGAGCGTGACCATTGCGGATGGAATTTTGCGTGCGAGGTCCATAGTGGCCCCGCGTTCCAATTTCGCCGAGCGATCGTAATAAGGCTCGAGTATCCCAGATTGAGGTGGCATTGCATGGTGGGTTGTCAGTGTAACGGCCTCCTTCGTACTATCACGATAGGTGAGACCAAGCATCGCCAGGCGAAGAAATGGGGGCTCACATTTTATCGTATTTCTCCAGCACCAAAGTCCTTTCGTGGTCGGACATCGTGTCCAGTATATCACGCTGGACTATCTCCATGCATCCAGCTGCAGCGTTGAGAATTTGAACGCAACTTCAAGTGGAATGAGCCCACGGCGCCGGGAAAAATAGAGGTGCTTACGCATTGACGCTGTCCGGTGGCGTATGATAGCAGAAGCCGGAAAGGCGCTCGAGCTGCTCCTGCGTGGTCTCGGAGGGCAGCGGGGGGAGGTGGCAACGGTTGGATTCGTCGCGGGCTGCCACCACGAGCGCCTCGGGATCGAGGCTCACGAGACGCGTCTGCTCGTTGAATATTCGCGCGTAGTCCACGAGGGCAGAGACTATCTCTTCGAGACGGGGCGGGAGGGGTTCCATAGTTCGTTGGTGGTGGTCGGAGGAGCGGGAGCGCGATTATTTATATACCCAGCAGCACAAAGAGTCCCAAACTGGGAGTTGCATTTCCATTGTAGAGGGTGGCACAGAACAGTGCACGAGAACCTTCAAGAAGAGCCACCAGAGCCACCAGGATTTCCAGAGTCATTGTCAAGATGGGAGTCAAGATGAGAGCAGAAAATTACCGGATTGGGATCCCGCTCTCTCTTGGACCGCTTCCTTCGCCACCGACAAGGCTCTCACCGCACCACCCACCCGCCTCGCCACCGCTTATTATAATGGGTCTCATCGAGGTTATCGCCAACGATCGTCTCGGCCGCAAAGGTGTGTTGCGCCGAGTCCCCGCACGTACGCGAAGCGCTAACCAGCCGCAGTGCGCGTAAAGTGCAGCCCAGACGACACCGTGGGCGATCTCAAGAAGCTCATCGCCGCGCAGACCGGCACCGACCACACCAAGATTCAGCTCAAGAAATGGTGCGTTGCCCCTTGCTCTATGCGCTTCCTCTTTGCTCAATTTTTGCGCCGCAGGTACACGATCTACAAGGACCACATCACGCTATCCGACTATGAGATCCACGACGGGATGAGCTTGGAGATGTACTAGACCAACCGACGACCGACACTGACCCACGAGCCTCGATGTAAAACAGCAAATCTAAGTACTTGAATGTGTATTTTTTGGATATATTGACCTGCCCCTGTTAACGTCTGTGGTGCGCGCAGTGTGAACTGCAGCTGTTGTCTAGACTCGAACCGATGGTCCCGAAGGCATCGACTGCTGAACAACTGCTGAATATCGAATCACGACTGCTACTGTCCGACTCGCGTTTACCGTCCAAATCAACCGCCAACCGGCCCCACAAAGATATCTATCCGCGTATATGTCCTCAGCCTAGTATCCCATACCTTACCCTCCCGCGGCCGGACGCCACTCAAGCTACCGCTACATCCACCTCACTAGCTTCACAGCGAGTCCAACTGATAATGAATAGCCGGAACGAAGTGTGTGCTCTTCGTCTTCATCAAGCGAGGTACAAGCTAGAATTGAGAAAGCGCCTGTCAAGAGAGACTATTCTTCGTCCACAGAAATCCCCAGGCACGGCGGTCTTTCTGCGAGTATTGTGCTCTCAGCCCTTTGAAGGGTCCTATTCCGGCGGGCTTCAAGGTCTTTCCAGGATGCAGCACTGTTGAACGGATATTGATTCTCTGGCAGTCTGCCGATGTGGGTGCAAATTTAGATGTATGTATAGGGTCATTCCAGCAGGCGGCCGGGCACATATGCTATTCACGCTGTGTTTCCAACGGGCACTTGGTGTAGCGGAACATACGCGGATTATATGTAGAAGCCTCCACTGTACGGCGCAAGCACGGGCAGTGAGTACTAGCATGCGCCGCAAGTCGAGAGTTCCAACCTCTCAGAGCCCTTCTGTTGTTTTTGTTTTTGCTCTCTTTTGCGTTCTGTTACTTCTTGTCGCGGTGAATCAGTGAATCGGATCCTTGAATTAGTATCTTTCGCAAGTTGAACGTTGGGCGAGGTGGTTGAGTGGAAGAGCAGATGTCCGAAAAGGGAAGGTGAAAGTTTTGATCTCGCTTCCTCTCACTTCGCTTCTGCAGCCATGAGCTCCGCACGGCGCCAATCCGGTCGGCTGGCTAAACAAGCGATAACCCCAGCGAAGGCCGAAGAATCTACCGCTCCCAAGGATCAGGGCAAGCCAAAAACTAATCAGGATGAGGAATCGGACGAAGACTCGGAGGACGGAGTAGAATCAGACACAAGTGAATACGGTGGGTTCTGTCCATTTATGCAGCTACCTCGAGCCGTTTACCACATTTTTTTAGGGAAAAAACGACCCGTCAAAAAGCGCCAAAAATTGAACCAGTCAACCAGCAGGACTTTAGGAAGAAAAGGGAAGATCGTGGATAAAACGTGCTATCTGACGGCGATTCCCCTCGACGTATTGCTTGAGGTATGTGGCTAATTACAGGTTCGTGTCGACGATCGCCAATTCAAGTCTCGATAGATTTTCGTGCAACTTGAGCCGAAAGCCCTGATTTTACTTGCGCGAACGAACCGTGCCTTCCGCCAACATCTGCTCTCAAAAGCTGCGAATAGTACATGGAAAAAAGCTCGAGAAAATATCGATGGACCAGACTGCCCTACCGACCTCTCTGAGCAGAGGTGGGCGCACTTATTGTACGGTCCAGCCAAGTGTCAGGTACTTGTCTTGTGCTTCTGAATTTGAATGGAGCTAGTCTGATGTGTTCCTGACAGTCTTGTGGTGCGAAAAACATCCAACGCGTGGACTTTGGGCTGCGCCGCCGAGCATGTACGAGATGTCTCAAGGACAAGTATGTACGTCCCATGCTCGGAGCGAGCCATCTTCTGATCCAGCGAAACAACCAGCCTTGTGGTGACATCCAGTTTCAGGAAGCATTTCCCTCACCTCGAAGACACGATCCTCAAGCTTATCCCTTACACAAACAGTTGACGACACTTGACTTGTTCAAATTATTTCGAAGCTAACGTAATTTGAAGTCGGTGGCTCTGCCCACGGCCATGCGTCTAGAAACAACTTTTACTGGAAACCCGATATCGAGGAGATGGCCGACACTTTAGCCGCTAAAGAACGCGACGTTCACATGCGTCTCATCGGCGCACGGAAGAAACTGGAAGACTTTACTGCTGAGAGGGTTGCACTGGTAGCGACTGTTGTAGAAGTACGCGCACTTTACCTCACGCCTTTGCGCGAGCTAATTTCCATCCAGCACGCCGCAATTTGCAGAGACTGGTTAAGACTGTTAGCCAGACGCCGCGAGCACGAAGAGAGTCTGCTATGTGACCGAAGATGCGATGCGTAATTGCCATCAGTCGCCTGCAGCCCCCAGCCAGCTGATTTTGCGTAGAATCAAGGACAGGTTCATGAAACTCGGCTATGCGGAGGTCGATCTTTCTTGCATATCGTATGAAGCCAGTGTCCGTCAAACCGCCCAGCTCACAGATCGCAGTAAGTGGCTTCAGTCGTTGCTCGAGCACGGATGACCCTCCCGGACAGTCTGGAATAATATATACCCCGGGCTGGAAAACCTCGTGAAGGCCAGCAGGGACAGACGTCTTAAATCTGAGCATGACGCTCGTATCGAAGCTCGTGTTCGACTTGTCCAAGATATCTACACAGCATACAAGAAAACCCTCGTCCCTGCTCAGTGGCGTTTCCTTCCGGGTCTCCACAAAATCCTTCAGCTCCCAGCCTTTGATAACATTGTCAATGCTCCGGACGATGTCGATGTGGACATGTCGCATTTCAAGGAAGGACGGGATGCGCTTCCTGGGTTCCTCATCTCGTGGCCAGCTACTCGTAAAGCGGAGCTTGTTCGGCTGATGGACGATGCCCGGGCATCGCGCCCAGATTCCTCCGCCGCCCAAGCCGGGACGGCGTCCACTGTCGCTGTGTCAGACGCCCGCCGATCGCTGGATCTTACGACCGTAGTTTTTTGGTGTAAATCGTGCGCATATGGCCAGAACTCTCTGATCGGATGGGAGGCCGCTGCAGGCCATCATTGTTGCCAGCCCGTTTATCCTCGTAGCCAAGTTACCTCGGTCGAACCAAATCTCGAGTTCTCTGAACGTGGATCCGCTGGAGCTGCATCCCTCGTTACACTCGCTGGTCTCGATGAGAGGCATGCGACGTGCTCTGACATGGACAGGCTCGACCGCCGTTTTATGTGTCTTGCCTGTCCTCGATCTGTGCCCGGTAGCAAACAGGAATACAGTGTTTTTCCGTGGCGTGCAGCGGTATGTGGCGGCTGGCCGTGGTCCAGGAGTTACTTACATTCCCACAGGTATCTCATTTCCGGGCTTCGCACCATTCTGCTCCACAATGGCGCCAATTAAACAGCGTCGAGACCCAGTGGATGAAAACCCAAGAACCTCGTGATCCCACTTTGTCGTGGTCCTGTAACCATTGTCCGCAATACTTGGACAATTATCACACATTCGCCAGCGTTGTCGACCATGTGAAGACTGTGTAGGCCCCCACCCATCCTGAAATCTTTGTCGTACTTACTGTACACCTCCGTATAGTCACTCGATCGCCAAGCCGACGGCACCTACAGACCTCTTCCGTTATCTCGACTTGCCACGAACTCCCAGCACTTTCTTCATAGCGACTGCGCAATATCATTGCAACAGGTGCCCGCCGTCCAATAACAAAAAGCACAGACGCACTTTCCAATTGGGCGGTGTTCGATCCCATCTCCAAGCCAAGTCCGCGCCTAAAAAAATATCTGTGATATACTGCGACTGACTTTCTTTCGACAGACACAAAATTTTGGATCCGGTGGCCAATAAAGACTGGGTGGAGGCCAAATCTATTTGACGACCCTCATATCGAATGCCTGTAAATCTTCTTGATAGCTCGAATAGCATTGTATTTACTGATCATCTTTGCGGAGTCCAACTCAACGTCAACCGAAGGGTATAGGGGCCATCCCACCACATACGCTATTCACGGTGTCTTTCCAACGGGCACTTGGTGTACGCGGATTATATGTAGAAGCCTCCACCGTACGGCGTAAGCACGAGCGGTGATTACTAGCATACGCCGCGAGTCGAGAGTTCGAACCTCTCAGAGCCCTTCTGTTAATTTTTTAAAAATTGCTCTCCTTGTTGTTTCGCCCACAGCAAGCCATTGGTGTACTGCTCATTGACGAGGACGGGAGGATCGGCCGTAGGCGGGCGAGTTAACCCAGATGATTTGACTGTCGAGAATTCTACCGCGTTCCATTTTCACTTTTCTTTTTCATTGCACCGCACCTTCGTAACCCGATGACGGCCCTTCGTTGTCACCGCGCGCCGTGCGCACTTATTTTAAATTCGATATCTCAGACGTCAGAATTGTATATGCCACAAGGCAGTTACAATGCGAAAGAAAGAAAACAATTCGAGTGCCTGCGGGCTCATTATGGTATCTACAGGCATTCTATGGTCCTAATAACCCTCGGCCCAAATTCTTCGGACGATGCTGGCCGATTCAGGCAAGCGCAGCGCCCTAAAGTAACACAGCGACGACGCCCGCCACGAGCGCCGCGCCGGAGACTGACGACTGACGATGAAAGGACGCGCCCGGATGCTGCGTTCGAGTTGGCCTTGGGCTGTGGAAGTAGAGTCAATATAGGGAATGCGAAGGAAAAGATGGGGAAAAGAACAAGGGAAAACAATGCGAGCGACAGAACCCGGATGTCCGAATTACATAGTATTCCGATACAGGAACGCGAAAGCGAGATACAGGGAAGGCCAAATGAAAAATGAAAAACGACGTACCGGGTCAATGCCCCCATGTTGGTCTTCGCCGCAATAATAGGCTGCAGCTTTTCTGCAATCGGGGCCGGGGCAGCAGCCGTTAAGCGCCCGCGTCATCTTCGTACATCAATCCGCAAACGCGGCGGACTCACCGAGCGCGGGGAGGGCAAGGAGGGCAAATGCGACGCGGGGGAACATCATCATGCTGATCGTGATGTGGGTTGGGGGTGTACGTGAGAGTGTGATGCTATGCGTGAGGGAGGGAGGGGATGCGTCAAGCGATGAAGGAGTGTGGTCGTAAGGAGTACAGTGACTGGGACACGCGTGTTTGAAACACAAGGCCGACGGGGGGCGAGGTAAAGCCGGCGGACCACGGGGGGGTCTTGTTCAGGGCAATCGTTGTAATGCCTGATCGATCTCCTTGCTCACGGAATTGAAGCCCGTGATATAAACGTCGCGGCTGGGGACCCGATTGTAACCTCGATGATGGTCCGTCGTATTTCGCGCGCAATTTATAATCCACAAGAAGCCCCATTTTATCTTCAGACCTGGCCTTGTTACTGCCGCCTGCCAGAGCTCCCAATCGTTTGAAGTGACAAAGAAGTTCTTTTCCGAGTCTGAGTGCTCGGAGACGTCCTCGACGTTGCTGATTTGAATAGGAACGACGTGTACCGTGTCGTGTTCAAACCATACTGCGATGCAGTCTACATATCGATGGTTGAATTCGATTGGGACGTGGATTCCGTCTTGCGTGATATTCTGCGGTCTTCCTCCAGAGGGGAGGGCAAACAGTGGCAGCTTGGGAATGAGAAGTCGGGGCTTGATGGTCAACCCGTGACGCAACTCGTTCGTGACTGCATATTCGATTGCAAACCCCAGCATGGAGGGGTTATGTGCAATCAAGGGAATGCAATCGAGCCAATTCTTCACTTGAAAATGTTGAATACAATCTTGGAGGGTGATTGCGAATCGGTAAATGGCTTCATAGGCGAAAAGACTGGTGCATCTCCACCGATTATCGTCATCTCTGAAGATGAAGCGACGATCGGTGAACCTGGGTGTTACTTCTAGCGGTTGTTATTCATAGCTGCGAGCAACAGCTGGCGCATATCACTGCATAACAGATCAGATACTTTTCGCCAGATGATACAAAGCAACACTTACGGAATGTTCAAGTTCTCCGGCCACTGCTTCATCAACTCCTGCAAAAATGGACTTGATTGGCCATGCACATCTACATCCAGTCTCAAATGAGTTTTGTTGAAGCTGTCTCCAGGCTTGACCGCTCGGAAGACCATCGAGAGGAGGAGTGGTACATTCCCAGTGGTAATTTCGATGATATTCCGTTCCTCGTCCTTTAGTTGGACTTTGAGCCCGGTCTCGTACTGATACAACCACCCGCGGAGATCGTCCTAATTAGCTCAAGAGTGAGCTGGTGCTTAGAATTATATGTTTGAACAAATGCTTACAGGATCAAGTCCTCCATTCAACGATAAGCAGATATTCTGCGGATAACCACCTGCACACTTGTCTTCGATTTCTTCACGTAACTTGCTGTTTCCGTCGGTGGTGGTAAAGAACAGGACGTGGCCAGAAGTCATGCCATAAAATTCCTTTAGATCGCTGTGGGACAAGTTGTCCATCCTCAACACGATAAATAGCAACTTAATGTTTTTTGACTGCAGGAAGTTGCAGAATTTTATCAGTCCCAAACGCGAATCCGGATATCTGCAACACAGATCAAAAAGGTAATCGGTGTACTTCACGCAGTCTTGTCTCCGAGTAGTCCGAATAGCGAGGACAAGAGCATCGCGAATGACAGCCGTCCTGGGTTTTTCACTAGAGAAGGCCAGAAAAACCGTAGGGATATCCTCGGATAACAACAAAGAAGCAGCTGTCGTCGCCATGTGCGACCGCCCTGCTCCCCTTGTACCGAAGAATCCCAGTGTCGCCGAGCCTGGATTTCGATAGAGGTTGCGAATGACGGGCAAGATCTCACGACCCAGTATATTTCGGCCTTTATAGGCAAATGCTGTGATGCCGTCCGTGCTCACGAAATCGAAGTTGCGGGCCCAGTCAGGATTTGCCAACGCGTGTAACGTGGGGAACGGTATCTGGGTCGTGCTACTGGGGTTGTGAATATCGGGACCCAGTGTGCCGATGGACTTCAAAAGAAGGTCGGCGCGCTCTAGAATCCGAGTTCGGATGTCCCCTGAGGTAGAGAGCATTAGAAATAATAAGTAAGGTACCGATAAAGTACACACCGTCTGTTATCGCAGTCTCGTTGGAAGTACTGGTGGGAGCAGGGTTCCAGATGTCTTTTGCTTTTTTTGAGGGCTGTCGGACAACTCCAACTCGTAAGGTCTTTTTATCCAGGCGGCGGAATGATGATACAGTTGACACCGCGGTTGGTAAGGTCGGCGTACTCCGGATCCAGGGATTGCAAGGAGCAGTCGTCATCCCATAAATAGGCAAAACCAGAGGGGATGGAGAGACAGGCCCGGGCTGACCAGAAACAAAGCCCTGTTGTCCCCGAGACGCCATGGAAGACAAGGTGTTACACCAATGCGTCAATATAAGTTCTGCGTCAGAGCATATAATAGGCCCTCAAAAATGTTTAAAGCCGGCGTAATCTAGATGGAATATTGGCGCGATTCATGGACACGAAGGCTCGAACGAACGTACGAGGTACACAACAGTCGATATTGCTTCAGCCGGCGTCAGACCCCATTCATTCAACATGGATCTTGGGCCGTGTGCGTCCAATGGGTAAGGGAAGCTTCGGTAGATGCAACGGGGTACATTTTTGGAGTTACAATCGTGAGCTCGGTAGACATTTTCAAGGAGGAGAATGGGGTATAGGGGTTCGTCAGTTAAGGTTGATGAATCAGAATCTGTTGCTGTGACTTGATGGTGTAACAAGCATGCGCCGCGAGTCGAGAGTTCGAGCCTCTCAGAACCCTTCTGTTATTTTTTTGTCTTTGCTCTCTTTTGTTTCGCCCACAGCAAGCTGTCGGAGGAGGAGGAGGATTGCCTGCGCGGTCCAAATTGAAACACAGGTAATATTGACGAGAACGGGGGATCGGGCCCAGGCGGGCGAGTTACCCCAGATGATTTGACTTTCAAGAATTCTACCGCGTCCCATTTTCCCTTTTCTTTTTTATTGCACCGCACCTTCTTCGTAACCCGACGACGGCCTTCGTGTCACCGCGCGCCATGTGCACTTATTTTAAATTCGATATCTCAGGCATCAGAATTGTATATGCCACAAGGCAGTTACATTGCGAAGAAAGGAAAGAAATCGAGTTCCTGCGGGCTCATTATGGTATCTACAGGCATTCTATGATCCCAATAACCCTCGGCCCAAATTCTTCGGACGATGCTGGCCGATTCTGGCAAGCACTGCGCCCTAAAGTAACACGACGACGACGCCCGCCACGAGCGCCGCGCCGGAGACTGACGACGACAGGACGCGCCCAGATGCTGCGTTCGAGTTGGCCTTGGGCTGTGGAAACGGGGTCAGTACAGGAGTGCGAAGGAAAGGATGGAGGAAAGGACAAGGAAAAACAATGCGAGCGACAGAACCCGATGTCCGAATTACATAGTATTCCGAAACAGGAACGCGAAAGCAAGATACAGGGCAGGCCAAAAGAAAAAGAAAAGACGACGTACCGGGTTAATGCCCCCCATGTTGGTCTTCGCCGCAATAATAGGCTGCAGCTTTTCTTCAATCGGGGCCGGGGCAGCAGCCGCTAAACGCACGCGTCAGTTTCGCACGTCAATCCGCAAACGCGGCGGACTCACCGAGCACGACGAGGGCGAGGAGGGCGAAGGCGACGCGGGGGAACATGCTGATCGTGATGTGGGTTGGGGGTGTACGTGAGAGTGTGGTGATATGCGTGAGTGAGGGAGGGGATGCGTCAAGCAGTGAAGGAGTGTGGTCGTAAGGAGTCGGGGGTCGGGGTTGGATGATGGGGAATGTGCAAATTTAGCACGCCGCATTTATCTGGGGGAGTACAATGCCTGTGGCAGGGAGCGCATGGTCGGGCTTCCGGGAGATACAAGGCAGGCGGAGGGACAAGGGTAAAGCCGGAAGCGGACAAGGGCGCATCACGTGTGCGCGGGGGGTCTTGTTTTTTCTTTGGACCCTTGTATTTAGTCGCGTTGAGGTAGCGTGGAGGTAGGCATCGCGACCGGAGTCGTGCATAAATACGGGGAGTGGTCTGGGAACGAATCAGTCGAGGGCTCAACGGATGGAGACAACAAGTGGGTCAGTGGAATAGATTTCGTCAAAATGATCGATTCAGGGCTTGACTTCTATTTTGTTAATCCACGAGTGATTGGGGGGAGACTTACTGAGGTGGTATGGCCAGCTCAGCGGTCGAGCGGCTGGAAACGCGTGTAATAGCGCTTTGTCTGCGTCTCGACGATCTCCTGGGTGGACTCGGGCAGGTCCTCGACAAAGCGGCCTGGGGAGCCCGCAAACAAAGCAAGCGCGGGGATGACGGTGTTGGGCGGGACGATGGTGTTGTCCGCGACGCGCGCGCAGTCCTTGATGATAGTGAACTTGCCAATCACGCAGTTCTTCCCGATCTCGACGTGGTTGCCGATGGTGGCCGCCTCGACGACGGTGTTGGCGCCGATGTGGACGTGGTCGCCGATCTTCATGGGGTAATAGTTGAAGTTGCCGCGGTAGGTCTTGTAGGGCGGGCGCATTACGCAGCCCTCGCCGACGACGCAGTAGCGGCCCAGGGAGATGACGACGGCGTGCCCAGCGCCTGTGCGGCGGAGGTCGCCGCGGATAATAGCCCCGCTGGAGATGATGGTCTTGCCACCGAGGATAATGTTCTGCGGACCTGCGATGGTTGCGCGGCGAGAGACCTTGTTTCCCGTGTCCTGGTGGGGTGTAAGATGGTTGTACGCTGCCAAATGAACACGCCGCTCGCCGTCTCGATGAACTCTGTCTTTGAGTAGAAAATGGGAGGGTCCATGGACGAATTCAGAGCTTGTTGGTGGCAGAAAGCAGAAAAACAGATAGTACGCGTGACACTGGTCACCTCTTGAACTCAAACGCACAACGAACGCACCACTCCGTTGGAGAGCAGTTACGTGGAAACTACAAAGCGCTGCGAATTTTCTGGCCCATTATTTATTACAGTTCTTCAAGATTCAAGATAATATGATACAATTCGCGTTTGTCGCGTGCGTTTTAACTGAGGGTGCACCGTCACCGTTTAAACCTGGACCGCAGCGCCCATACTGCATGCGCCTGGTGTGCAGGGCTTGCAGGATCCAACAGCTCCTTGACATCCGCCCGGTCCTCCTCCCACAGGAATCTGTCCAGCTTTGCCGCGCACTTGCTGGCGCCCCGCGCGTCCCCAAGCAAGAGGTGCGCCATCATCGCCGCGGACAAGATTCGATAATGTGCTGCGTGGGACTCGACCCCTTCCTTCGCAATCAACGTGAGCTGCTCGTAGCACTGGACGAAGAGCCAATTGTCCGGGAGCTTGAAGTCAAATGCCCACCGCCCGAGTTGTGCGGTCGGATCGAAGGCAGCGATGGCCGTGCGCCGCGCGTCGGACGCGCACCCATCCTTGCAGGAAGCGCAAGTGCAGACGAAGTCGTACGGCTGGAGAGTCGTCGACTCGTCTTGCGCTGCGTGGCGGTGGCGAGGAGGTCGGCGTACGTGTATGTGAGCTCTTCGCCCTCGGCGATGTCGCGCACGGCGTATAGCTGATAGGAGAACGAGGGCAGGTTGAAAGCCGTATCAGTGTTCGGGGAGCAGCTGGGAGTGCGCTGTCAGCGGAGGCGTCGGGGATTTCGATGAATCCGGCGCACATACCTATGGTTCATGCGCGAGATGTCTTTACAGACCGCGGCGTACGCGCGCAGCCGGCTGTCCATGCCCGGGATCTCCGGACATAGGCCGCAGAGGGCCACTGCGTTCGTGCGTATCCTGCCAGTGATTCGCCCCGAGCCGTCCTTCGTGTGGCTGTTCGCCAGCGCCATGAACGCCGCCTTGTCCGCCGGGCACATGCGGTTCACACACAGCTCGTAGCAGCGCTCCAGCTCGTCGAGCCCTTGCTGGGCGCGTTGTGCTGCTGTGAAGTGCTCCGGAAACGACGCGGGCACCGCGCGCGCGCAGACAAAGAGCGGGCGTTCGGCGAGGATGAGGTCGCCCATCTTGAGCGCGCGCGTGCTGAAGAGACCTACACCCATTCCTGGTGTCGCGGCCATGCGGAAAGCGGGCGTGACGGGTTGGATCACCGCCTGCGGGAACCCAGGGCCCTGCGTCACGATCTCTTTGCTGCCGGGGAAGAAAAGGCACTGCGACACGGGCTCGCCTGGTGTCGCGTCAATGGGTAGCGTGCACATTATGACATCCGGCCTCAGGCTGCTGCTCAGCTCCCGCGGATCGATTTCGTACTGCCGACTGTTTTCCTGTCCCTTGGGCACGGCTGCGCACGTCCATGATCAGTATGTCCGCTCCTTGGGCGCGTCGTCGCTCACGGGCATTTACCGGGGCGAGAGGAACGTTCCCCACAGGTTTCAGCTTACTCAAAGCCGCTGGATGGGCGAAAGAAATCAGAAAATGGCCCAGAGAGTGAGAAGGGGGCTACTTGGAAGGACAGGGCCCAATGGACGTGCTTTGGCCCTTGAACCATTCAGGAAACCTCGCTTCATGATCGCGTCGGAGAGGAAAGACGCCTTCTTTTCGCATTTTACGTATTTTCGCACGGTTCAACATAAATGAAATTCGCACGGTTCAACAAGCCCTGAATGAAATTCGTCCTGCGGTTCAGGCCTGAACAGGTGTGAAATTGTAAATCGCCTACTTCACGTTGTTGATTCAAGATTGGCGACAATTACGTCCAGGGGTGCGTTACGGCTTGGGCCCCAGCGGACGCGCTTTCGCTTTTGAACCATTCAGGAAACCGTTCTTCAAAGTGCTGGATGAAATAACGCAGGAAGTGGAACCGGGCTCCTGAATCAGAGGCTTCAACTCACCGTCTTTTGCTTGTCTAACTTGTTTTTTGTTTGCTGATTTTTGCGTGTTTGCTCGGTTGCAGACGTGAGAGTCCATAGAAGAAGACGAGGCAGTAGCTGCGAAGTTGGCCGACTGTCTCCGGTGTAGGAATTAAAAAGGACTCGGAGGTGGTCTGAAGGAAGGTGGAACTTGACGACAACCCACAGAATTCGAACAAGCACAGATGATTATAGCAAAGAAATTCCGTGGTTGAATCGCGGCTCGACTTTACTCGCTGAGACTCGCTGTAGATGGGAATCATCTGGTGCGTTACACAGTCAAGTCCTTGTTCGAATCCCAATGTTAGTACAATAGCATCTTTGGTGAGAAATAAACAGAGCATTGTCTGGAATTTATTCATAGTATACATGGCACCCATAATAACGCAACTGCGCGAGCAAAGGTCAGATATACAATTCACATTCACATTTGTTTGCCGTCCGTGGACAAGGGCACACCTCGAGCGTTAATCTTGAACCGAAGGCGCCACGCCGGATGCGCTTGGTACAGAGGAGTTGCAGGGTCCACCTGGGCCTCCACATCTGGTACCCTGTCCTCCAAGACAAGTTTCACGTATTTCGCGGCCCATATACTGGTGCCCTGCGCATCCCCAAGGCAGATGTGCGCATCCTTTGCCGTGTGCACCGCATATTGTGTACCAGATGATACTCCAAACCCTCGCGCACGATCCGGGCAAGCTGCTCGCGGCACTTGGAGATGAGCCAGTCATCCGGCAGCGTACGGTCGGACAGCCATTTAGTCATATAGGCGGTTGTATCGAAGGCCGCGATGGCCGCGCACCGCGCGTCGGACGCGGGCGCATCCCTGCAGGCAGCGCAAGTGCAGATGACGGCGTACGGCTTAAGCACCTCGTTCCGCCGTGCTGCGGGCAGCAGGAGATCTATGTACGCGGTCGTCAGCTCCTCGTCCTTGGCGATGTCACGGCAAGCGTAAAGCTGGTAAGAGAATGAAGGCTTGTCGAAGCGCCGATAGGTGTTGGGCGAACAGCTGGGAGCGACGTCAAAGGCCGTACTGGGTCCCGTAAAACCCACAGGCACCTACTTATGATTTAAGCGCGAGATTTCCTTGCAGACAGCGCTGTACCCGTCTTCGTTCATATCTGGGCGCAGGCCGCTGAGGCGCAACCCGTTCGTACGAACGATGCCCTTAAGGGGCCCGAGCCGTCTTCCTTGTAGCAATTCGCGAGAGCCAGGAAAGTCGCCTTGATCTCCGGGTGCATGCGCTCCACAGATATCTTGAAGCACTGCTCCATTTCGTCGAGGAAGTGCTGGATCTGCTGCTCGTGTGTGAAGCTTTCGGGCCACTCCATATTCACCGCGTGCGTACAGACGAAGAGCGGGCGCTCGCTAAGGGTTAACTCGCCCATCTTGAGTGCGCGAGTGCTGAAGAGACCCATCCCCTTATCCGGCGTCGGAGCCATGCAGAAAGCGGGCGTAGCGGGGTGTATCAACGCCCGCGGAAACTCGGGGAGGTTCATGAAAAACTCCTTGCTGCCAGGAAAGAAAAGGCATTCGGAGACGGGCTCGTCTGGCTTTGCGCCAACAGGCAGTTGTGAATGTCATGCGTGGGTCGGTGCCATATTTCATGTCGGTTTTGCAGCCCTCGGGAACGACTGGGTATGGTGCAACTAAGCATTTAATTGTTTCGCTGGGTCGGGACGCTTCAAAGCTTACCTATGACATCGGCTACTTCCCTCTCAGTAGATGCGGACGAGGTCTGTCCTGAAAAGTATCACAAAGCGTGCTCGCCAGGAAGTGAGAATGGATCGTACCTATGACGGACCCCAACGGTCCTGCCGGCACCTTTGAGCTCTGCAAGAAACCACGTTTCATTGCGTCCCAGTAGTGGCGACAGCCTAGAAGAAAGAATGGGAGAGAAATCGAGGGCGAGCTCCGCTCTTCTTTTCGGATTTATGTCTTCGCACGGTTGAAAGCAATACAAAAACACTGCACATTTCGAACCATGGGAACAAGTAGCCCAGCACCGGATTTATCCGAAGTCTTCCTGCAATCCAATTGGAGGAGTCGCCAACGTGTTGATTAGGTTCGACGGAGTTGAATGCGGGATGGTCGTCTTCTGCCAGCAAATCCTCGATGACGAGGTTGGTTGGTTGGTTGAAAGAAGATTGGCCCATCAATGCATCAATGATCACGATACGGTTATAAACAACGCACGGCCATGTTCCAACTGACTTGGTGTATTGCTGCGTGGCATCTCTCTGAACGTCACGGTCGCAAATCGGAATTACCACTTCAAGTTGGAGTCCTGGCCCTGGGGAATATTTTTTGGGTGCGAAAGTCATCGACGTTCGAGTCGTGCCTCGCGCCGATCTGTCTCTTGATATGCCTCGTTGGCTTTAGCTTCGCAGCGCTTCGCACAGGATCCCTCTTTTTAGTTGAGTGCTGAGACGTGTGAGCAGAAGTCTGATTGGACACGTAAAACAACAAAAAGACGCGAAAAAGTGAAGCATCTGTACTTTTCCTTCTTCCAGCTACATACGATGAAACGCGGCTTCTTGAAGACCTCAAAGACGCAGGCGCGTCCGTTGGGGCCCGTCCCAGGTATTTCCCGTCCCGATTCAGCATGGACCATACCTGATATCTCGTCAATCCAGCACCGCAGCCAGACTCGAAGACTTGGGCTTCAATCAGTACTTTCCTATCGGCAAAGTTCAAGCTAGTGAGGACTGTTTTTTCTCGACCGGAATATGAAACGAATGATAGCACCATTCTAGCTGTCCCTGAGGGTTTGAAAGAAAAGATTCGATACCAGGAATGCGATCCTCACGGCGGGAGCACCCCAGACTGCATGACGTTCACGACACTGCCTAATGGCATGGAGCCAGGCGAGCCCGTCACGGAGTGCTTTTTCTTCCCCGGCAGCAAGGAGGTGTTTATGAACCTTCGCGGGTTTCCGCAGCCGATGGTTCACCCGAGCACGCCCGCCTTCCGCATGGCCGCGACGCCGGACAAGGGGACAGCTCTCTTCAGTACACGCAAGCTCAAGGCCGGCGACCATATTCTCACGGAGCGCCCGCTCTTCGTTGGCGCGCGCGGGGCGCCGACGGAATACCATGCAAACTTGACACGAGAACAAAATACCCAGTACGCGCTCAACACCCTCGAGCAGCATTTCGAGATATCCTTCAAGCGCATGAGCACCGAGTCCAAGGAAGCATTCATGGCGCTCGCCAACAGCCACAAGGAGGACGGCTCGGGACCACTCGTGGGCGTCGTCCGTACGAACGGGTTGCGCCTCAGCGGCCTGCGCCCCGGTGTGAAGGGCGACATGGGGTCGTACACCGCAGTCTGCAAGGATATCTCCCGTTTGAACCACAGGTGGGCGCCACTCATTCGTCGCACCGCTTCTCTTCTGACTTCCTCGTCCCAGCTGCTCGCCCAATACCTCAGCGCGTTTCGACATGCTTTCATTTTCCTACCAGCTCTTTGCTGTGCACGACATTGCCAAGGGCGAGGAATTGACGTATCAGTACACGCCCATCAACTGCTCCGCCGCCGAACGCAACAAGGCGCTCGTGCCGTACGGCTTCGTCTGCGCGTGCACCGCCTGCACGAACGCGCCTACGTCCGACCCGCGCCGCGCAGCCATCGAGGCCTTCCGCCCGGTGGTGACCGAGTGGGTGTAAAACAACGCGCTCGCGGACGACTGGCTCCTCACCAAATGCCGCGAGCACCTCGAACTGATCACGCTCGAGGGGATGGAGCAGATGCCGCTGCACTTCAACGTGGTGAAGACGCTGATGGAGACGTGCATCTGTCTGGGGGACGCGCAGGGCGCGAGCGAGTGGGCGGCGAAGCTGGAGTCGTTCATGTGGGAGGACGTGCGCGCGGACGTCAAGGCGCTGCTGGATCCTACCAGCGCCGCATACCAGAAGCACCCGTTGTGGCGCGCCCGACTTGACAGAGGGCCGTACGGTTTGCACAAGAGCTTCAACAGCTTGGCCGAGCTTGCACTCAAAAAAGGGGGAACCGTGGGGCCCTGGGGCATGGTGTTCCCATGTTAAAATTGTCTTCGAAAAATAATTGTAATTGTAGAATATTCAAGTCCTTACATCCGAGGTCCGAGCGAAATAACTAGCGTCAAAAAGGAGCTATGAATTCTACCCCGCGAATGTGTTCATACCAAACTTGTAGACGTTGCAAGTTTTCCTCGTCCGAGAGCATTCGAGGAGTTGAAAGCGATGAAATCATCCTGGTCAAATCTGCCGGCTGCGCCTCAAATCCTTGCATAAGTATCAGAAGTAACCTCTTCTTGCGCCAGTTTGAGCGCGCAGGAGGGCGAAAAAAAGAGAGCAAATACGAAAACAACAGAAGGGCTCTGAGAGGTTCGAACTCTCGACTCGCGGCGCATGCTAGTACTCACCGCTCGTGCTTGCGCCGTACGGTGGAGGCTTCTACATATAATCCGCGTATGTTCCGCTACACCAAGTGCCCGTTGGAAAATCACCTTGAATAGCGTATATGCCCGGGCCCCTGCTGGAATGACCCCTATACATTTGGATATTCATTCCTCGCATTTGGAAGATGCGTCCGGAGAAACAAAAGACGGCGAGGCCGATGCTGAATTAGACTCTGCGCGCTCATTGTGCCCTGAGAATGTTGAAATTTGTACGAAGATACAGAGCGCCGGTTGCGAAGGTCTAGTAGAACATGGCGGGGGCATCAAGCTGCAGCAATGGATATGATCATCATTCATCGCCGCCATCCCTTCGCCGCTTCAAGGAGCCCGAAGGCGAAGTTGAGGAGCCAGGATCCGCGTCGAGGATACCCTCCTCGCCATGCTTCCGCAGTATATTGAGGGCAAAAAGCGCGCGCTCGAGCTTCATGCAGTCCCAAATCTGCGCGTCCGCAGCCAGGTCTGCGTTCAGGCGCACGACCGTCCCGCGCATCGCCCTGGCAAACTTGGCGTAGAACGCGTCCGTGTACTTGATACCACCGAGCGAAGAGACGAAGAATGCGGCGGCCTCGTCGCTCATGAAGGGCAGGAGGTGCGGGGGATGGAGAGTCAGGAGGGCTGCCGCGCACGGGAGTCAAGCGTAGCATTTCAATAGAGAAGGAAGTGCGTACCGGAGGCGGTGGCGGCACCGACGCCGCGCAGTGCGCACGCGTCGGGGAGCGCGAGGAGCGCGCCATCGATGTCCGTCGCAGCACGTACGGTCTGCAGCGCGGCGGACGTGGATCGCATCACGAGCGCCTCGGCGTTCGAGGCGACGAGGCCGAGCAGTGTCGGCCGTGACTTGCCGCGCGCGAGTTTCCACTTCATGAGCGCTGCCGCCTCGAAGTTGGTTAATTAACTCGAGACCAGCGGAATCGACGGACAGGTCATGTCAGGCTTCGTTATTGGTTGCGCGGAGGCGATCTTGGCGGATAGCGTGGTGGTGAGCCACGCATCGAGGTCGGTGAGTGCGTCGGGGGTCTTGGTATGTTCCTTGGAGCGCAAGGAGAGGGCATACGGGTGGTGCGTTAGCGCGAGCGTGAGGAGGGATGCGGAGGGAAAGTCGGGGGACGGGTTTGAGGCTGTTGAAGCCGCCGTTGCGGTCTTCTGCTTTTTGCGCGGTGGCATGTGGTAAGAGGACGTGACGCGTCAAACACCAACTTGAACCTCCATCATGATCTTCAATTTTCGCCTTTCGGGCCTCGGAATCGACTGAAAGCCATTTTGACCTAGAGGCAACTGCTCCGCGCGACGTGTCTCTCTTCGATTTTTCAATTTCAGCTACCTTTCTACTGTTCATCTATCAATCCCGACGTCTGTCAATGCATACATTCTCCAGCGGTCTCGCGGCGTCTCCGAACACCTGGACTATCAGCTATTTCATCAAATAATGCTTACCACCAACACTTCTACTTTCTAAGACTTTCAATTAAACTGTTGCACGCAGCGGGAAACTTGGTGGCCTCGGGCTACTCTGAGCAGAATGAGTCAAACAGGCGAGCTCCCCACTTGCGGGTGCTCCGAGGGATATAAACTACCAAGACATCGTTGAAGCCAAAACTTGAAGGCACATTGAGAGGAACAGGGCCCGAAACGCGAACAGAATTGTGAGCACATCAAGTTGTTGGGCTGTTCCACTTCAAGGACCGATTCTTTTAAATATAATCCGATGAATCTGCTTGCTACCAGTTATGGGAAAATTCCGTGGGTCGCCTTCGCTCCCCTATGCACTCCTATTCACATCTGAACAAGGTGTTCTCAATAACAACTTCGCAGGTGTTTTGCCTCAGGCTATCCTGCTCTCCATGATCCCTGATGACTTGACCACAGGCTACAACCTGGGATCCCTGACTCGCTTGTTAACGAAGGGTCTCACGCATTGGTCGGCGCGTTCGTCCTAAAACAACAGATAATGTATTCTTGGTTCCTCGCAAGAATCCAATTGTATTCTCCTGTTATTATCGATATCGTGATGTGGTGAAGTTATTGTATCGCATCTGAGGACATTGCCCCTCATATTAAATCATTGGACATCCAACGAGCCAGATTCTTGGGTGCCGTTTGGCATTAGGTGCAAGGTGATTTCAACCAACTTGCTTCAAAGCCAACCGTGGGAAAATGGGGATGATCGACCGCTAGAGCGAGGACGAGCATTGGCGACGCATCGAAAGCGAAGCATCCTATTCCCAAACGTTGAACGACTTATAGGGCAAAAATAAACACGGAGATTAACAGACGGAAGGGCTTTTTCGAAGTGCTTCAAATATCGTATCCATGGAATTATGAACTGATCAATCAATGACCACAAAGGAGTGTGCAGAGATGACAGCAGGATATATGCTCTAACTCTAGATTACCAAAGAGTGAAATAGCGTCCCAAAGTGCTCACATCTACGTCTCCTCCACCGCAGGACGTACCAACCACAAGTCCCCACCACTCGGGGCCGGCACCTTCGCAAGCGCCACCTTCGCAGCAGGGTTCCCTGCGTCAGCGGATGCATGGACGATGTCGCTGATTCCGCTCGGCTCAAACTTGAGCTCGGGGTGCGCCCATGGCTTCGCCCCAGTCGCCGCCGGGATGAGGAAGTTCACAGCGCCGTGAATACTCTGCCAGACTGCCCTTGCGGACCCTTGTAACCCCAAAGATCGACGCCGACCTTCTTGCCGATAGCAGCCATCCGGGTGTATGCGACGAGGTCATAGGTCGAATAATGGTAGCTGCGCGTGCGCACAAGCTCTAATGTTGGGAGCCGTTGGCGGTGATGTAGCGGCGATGCGGGATTTCATGAGAGTCGCTTTCTGCGTCGCCAGGGCCGTATTCTTGGTAAAGAGCGCGATGCCCGCGCTCTGCATGATCGCGTACGTGCCATGGTTGTTCGGAGCGGCGGTTTCGTCCTTGCCGAACTGGCTCGTTTCGAGCCACGTTAGGAAATTGACGTTCCATTTGCTGAATCCGGCGACGTCGGCGGCGGTCCATCCCGGAGCACCCGACGCAAGGATAGCACCGGCGTCAACAACACTCGTGTATTAGAAGTCGATGATGCCGGTGTATCGACCGGTGTTGGCGCATGGAATGATTTGGGCGTGGTTCAAATTGGGGTTCATGCGCGTAGCGGGCGTGACAACCAGGCGCGCAGGATGTCCCCGGCCTTGCGCGTGTACTGCTATTGCCGGTTTAGTACCACGCCAGAGAAAGAATGTAAGATGATTGGAACATCGAGTCGCGATCGTCGTGGTCCGTGTATAAATTCACCTCGGGGTTGCGTAGCCATCCCGCTGATAATATAGGGACAACTGGTCGACGTGTTGCACGGCCACCAGTACGGTGCCTGACTAGGCGTAATCGTGCTGATCTCCGCCAGGAGGTGCGATTTTCTTGTTTACGACTGACCATGGGCCCTGCAGGATGAGCCAGCTGTCGGCTTGGGTCGTAAGATTCGCTGCGGACGGATATTTGAGTATGTATATTGGTCGCAAGGTGCATGGTACTGACATAAAGCCACGCTCAAAGCCGGATCGACTGGTTTTTGCCCTAGACGCGTTTT
Source organism: Mycena rosella (assembly GCA_029378255.1). Taxonomy (NCBI): domain Eukaryota; kingdom Fungi; phylum Basidiomycota; class Agaricomycetes; order Agaricales; family Mycenaceae; genus Mycena; species Mycena rosella. The sequence continues at coordinate 227,350 of JARKIE010000095.1, forward strand.
CGCATCCGCCAGCCTGAGAGAGTCTAGTACAACGGTGTTCGGCGCAGCAGTGGCCGATTTTACACCAGTAACAAGGCCCACTAAAACGTATCCAGTGGCCAAAAGGGATAACCAAGAGCGCGTAAACGAGAGTTGTTTGCCCTAAACCCCCGCGCGCTCAAAAGACGACAATAGACATACCATTTCTGTGCAAATGCGTAGACGACCGTGGAGAAATTGAACAAGAAACGTTGGCAGTAGGTCTGCACTATTTCAAGCCAGGACTCCTAGCCAACTCCATATTATCCGCATAACTTGCCCTGCACTGTACCTTGTGCCGAGGGGTTATAATTTGGCGCGGGGTACTGTAGACATTCCAGACGGGCGGTGCAGCATTGTGGATCTTTTATATTGAGCTGGATGGGTGTCTGGGCCACTGCGTTCTGATAAAGGCAGAAAAGTTGGCCCCGGATTTTGCGGTTCAAGTTGAGCGGAAGGGCATTATGTAAGTTGGTGCGCGGCGACCATAAGTCCGCGACAGGGGGCAGCTTCGACTTTCGTTGCCTAGTGGTGAAGTTGCAGTTCGTATAGAGCTAAGATGAGCCGGACTTGGTTGGAATATTTGCTGCCGGCGCAAGGACAGAAAGCGCGTCCACGAGCCATGCACATTGGATAAACGGTACTGGAAACTTAGTGAGTACACTGAGGCTAGACTCGTCCCCACTCGGTTGGCGCGGCTGACGATTCGAGGAGGAGGGGGTCACGGTGGACAGAAACCAAACATATGCAACAATCACTGGACGGCTGGGAAAGCCTAGTCCTGTGGTTACCGCGCTGTCACAGTAGGCGACCAGGCTTATGATGTAAGCAATCCGTTTGGGGAAGAGTCCGGAAGACACGTGTCCCATCAAACACGACAACAACCGTCAACCTTCCGGACACGACTTTGTGTACTCGCGCATGGCACCGTCGCGAGGCCGGAAATGGCAAACCGAACGTGGTCGTACGACCATACAACAGATTGTCGCAACGAAGATACACTATATCGACAAAAGTAATGTCACATGCTTGTTTGGGCTGTATCTTGGGACTGGAGGCATATTTTTGCATGAACTCAAGTGTAGGATAGTGGAGACGGATCCCCTGGACCATTCTGTGCTCACGATACGATCAAAAAGTATTGATGCGCCATCAGCACAGGCAAAATACTGAAAAATCCGAAAAAAACTGAGTTTGAGCTTCTCATATAATTTTTTTCGGAGATATCTGAGTCACTCAAATTGAAGCCACGGATCTCCCCTTTCATCCCGCACTTTGAACCAAGCAAAAATATACAGGCAATAACACATTACAGAGCCCCCAAAACAGTGAATTTTCGCCATTTTCCTTGTTTTTGGCCAGGTTTGGTCATTTTGGGCCATTTTTGCCAATATTGCAGGCCAAATATCGCCTGATTGCCTGTATATTTTTGCTTGGTCTAGGAAATTGCGCTCGTACCTCGCGTTATAGAGTCTGTTGGTTACCGCGTCAACTAAGCGGCGTCCAACCTTATTATATAATGATGTGATATCTCCGAGATACACCACCAAACAACTCATTTATTTTCACGCGTCTCCACCTCACTCGACGTGTATCTCCGCTATCTGACGCGATGCAATGGCGAAAAACTCATCTAGAATGGGTCTAGTCCCCCCTGATACCTTCTATGACACTCCAAGACGGCCCCCACCACGGCAATCCACTTCTGAGAGCGCCGATACAACTGGAGCCTTTACATGGGTTCCCGAAGACAATTCCCCAATGCCTGGCCCAAATAGCACTTCTGCGGGACAAGGTAAGTGGTGTGAAGAGAAATCTTCGTCGACTTATCTTCTGGTGCAGCTTCATTTCCTCGAACAAATAACTCGTCCGCCTCTACTCCTGCCACCGCCAACGTCCCGTCGACACAGCCCAGGCTCAGAGCCAAGCGGCGAAATGTATGGGATAAGGCAGACGAAATTTTACTTACCATTGGAAAGGAGTTTAACTCTTTTGCTCATTTTCTCGAGGTGATATTTTACAACCGGATATCCGGTGTACCCGATCCGCGCACGACGCGCCATGTGCGCGCAGTAGCTGCATTTCTGGGCGGAGAAACCAACGTGACCATGGCCACCATCATAAACCTTCTCTACAACCACCCACAAAGTCGCCCAGAGAGAGATAGTCCGGATTTTTTACTATACTTTTCCCCGCCAGACATCTCCTCTCCCCGTGACATCAATTGCGCTCGACCGGCGCTGTCTACCTGGGCTCTTCAAATAGTCGGTCCAGAGCTTCGTCGCCAGACCTGGGATCTCACTCAGAACGATCCCACGGACCCTACCGATACAACTCAGCTTCGTGCGAGCACCAACGGCAGAGCAAAAAACATCCGGCTAGCAACTTGGGATGCTTTTGGCCGCGTGAGCATTCCTCGTATCGCCTCGACGAGGGCCTGGAGTTCATATATCTTATAATTATACATGGTAAGGAAGGAGCCAGGAAGGATGCTGTAAATCAAGCACGATATTGGCCGAAAGTCCTTTCGTGGGCGCGATCACTAGTCCGACAGGCGTCCTCCTCTTCTGATCCCAGAACCCCGGGTACGTCGCGGGATTCTTAGCAACCTCAAGAAGTACAAGAATGGGGACAGCAAAGAGGGCTGATTTGCCGTCACCCGTCGCAGTGATGCAAAGAACATCCTCGCCGTCGAGGATCCAGGCGATGACAGTGACTTGCCAGTCTCGAAGACCACCAGCCCATTGAGGTACACTATATCGACAAAAGTAATGTCACATGCTTGTTTGGGCTGTATCTTGGGACTGGAGGCATATTTTTGCATGAACTCAAGTGTAGGACCCAGCCACGGCCCCTACAGTACCACGAATCTTCAACGCCGTTGCGAACTCCCTCATCCCGGCAGCGGTACCCCGAGATTTCAACCGAGTGGGATCAGCGACATCATCCACGCGTCCGCCGAAGCAGGGAACGATGTGGCCATTCGGACGCTTGGGCAGGTGCGGCGCCGGCCCCAGCCAACGACTTGTGGGTGCTGTGGACGAGACGTAGATATTGGGACGCCTTCATTCGTTCACTTGCACTCCCAAGTACCAAGTTTTTTTTCCGTGTAGTTTACAATTTGTCGTCCAATATTAATGAATAAATCACCCAGTTTTACTAACCGTGAATCCCATATGCACAGCTGCGCGTCTAGTATTTCCCTGAACCGTCGACCGGGAGCTTCAAGAGGACAGGGATATCTTCGCAAACAAACTATAGTGGTCACTAACCCACATAGTAGCCCTTCCCTCGACTTTCAATCCGACACCGACGCGTTGTAGCTCAACGGCCTCCAGTTTGCCCACTGTCAATATCTTGTCCAACCTCCGCGGCGGGTACTGGCATCTGGGTTGATACCCCCAGGTGTGCCCTTCTGCTTCCCCAGTATCACCCGTCTCACCCGTCTCCGTATTTTTCACGGCGCCAGTGGCGAGCCAAGCGTCGGAAAGCCCCACCTCCTCGGGGAGATTCTGGTCGGAAGGGGAGATGGAGTTCATATCTCCTGCCACCAAGCCCCCGTCTACGCCTGACGCAGTGAGCAGCGTCGATATCGCTTCTAGCTGCTTTGGCCGCGCCCTGTCCCCGAAACCGCTCAACGACTCCAAGTGGGTGTTGGCGATGCGAAACCGGAGGGTTTTCGGCGCCGGGCCACCGGACATCGGGACAGCGAGGTCGAAGTACAGGCAATCTCTCTGCATCCTGGTTTCAGCGAACGGAATCCGTGAGACGGAGGATACCAGCGATGCGAGAGAGTGCGGTACGAGCGTGATGGTACTGTACGAGTGGGGAGAGGATATATTGGTTACTTGGTAGAATTTGCGAATGAACGCGTTCGAAAGGAGGGGTTTAAAGCAGGACGAATGAACTTCTTGTAGCAATACTATGGTCGGTGGAGGCGGCGGGGTGGAGGAAAGGAGTTGTTCAAGATGGGAAAGGGCTGCTTGGAACCGGCGGACGACTAGAGGTGCGGCGAAGTCCACGTTCCAACTAACGAGAGAAAATAAGGGAGCATTTGGATGATAGTCTGAGGACGTGCCAGAGGCTTCCGATGTGGGGCACCAGAGACTTTTTCGCGCGTCGTAGCTGTAGAGTGTTTTATTCTGTGGTTTGACCGGTGATCTCAGGGGTTTGGTCGGTGTCGAGGGCATCGAGGGCATCGAGGGACGTCGAAAGAAGGCGTTCACCCACTTCCACTTCCAGGACGGCATTAACCGTTGCCTTGGCAGCAAGTCGAAGCCCGCACCGCCACCGAACTTGATGCGAATCCGGGGAACTCGGAAGAATTTCAAGAAAGAATTTGGAAGAATTACGAGATGCATTACAATCTATTACAATGAACATAACCAATTTCCCCAATTCCCAGAGTAAACTACAGCCGCTACTAGATGGAGGCAAATGCAGTTCCTCCTGCTTTTGAATCGAGGGTGACGGCGTCCCCTAATCCTGGGAAGTAAATTATGAATCGGCGCATCTGAGATGTAGTATAACAATGCACCCATAACCTCGAAGAACTCCCTCAGCCCCATACCCTGCGTGCAGTTGAAGTCAGTACCGGTCTCTCTGAGCGACTTCATGGCTGCGCGCACGGCATGGACCATGGGGACACAAAAAGCTAGAGAAAGCACTGACAGGGCATTGAGTATGTGTGTCTAGCTGCTGGACATTCCTCACTGATCATCTTTGCGCCCATAGCTTCGGCGTCCTTGGAAGTGAAGGAAGGTGTTAACCCACCGGATATAACGTTGACGAGGACCTCGAGAGACCGTTCAGCACTGGAGTCGCGCTGGACAAGAAACCACATTACCGGTTTGGAAGCCAAGGTGTCGACCTTGAGCTCGAGAAGCTGTTGTGTCTTCACGCCCTCAATGAAGCAAACGTCTGCGCCGGCATCCGCGGCTAGTTTCGAGCGGATAATGACCTCCTCCATCCCCAGGACCTGGGCGGAATCGGTGCGGCCGATTATCACGAAGTCTGAATCTCCGGGTATTTGGTCGCGTGCGAGGACCGCAGCTCGAATGCGAGTGAGGAACTCTTCGCGGGAGACGACCTGTTTGCCGAGCAAGTGTCCGCATCGCTTCGTTTGCACCTGGCCTTCGATATGCAGCCCAGCAACTCCCGCTCGGGCATATTTCGTGACGGGTGCGAGCGATCATGACAGTGCCTCCGAAGCTGTTCGTGCGTGTGAGGAGCGTTATCGTTATTCAGCATCGTAAAAAGTGGCACTCTACCCGGTATCTGCGTCGGCAATAACGGGAACAGTAGGGTCCAAGCTGCAAACCATTTCGGCCGCCTACTGAAGTAATAAGCTCGGAAAAGATGAAGGGCAAATTCGCATACCCCGACGAAATCATTCAGGGTCGCGATCGCGAGATCTGGTTGTCCAAGTCTCTGAAGAAACAATTTAAAAGATGTATACTCCGGGGCAGAAAATACACCCACAGACGCTGTGGTAGCTGCCACTGTCCGAATTGTGTCAGTTGCGATCCTCAAGGGTAGGCGTCGGTATGAAACCTTTGGTACAGACACTCAAAACCAGCTTCGATGGCACATCGCGCGCTGATACCGTCGCAAATTCCGGGCGCAACCTAGACAATTGTCTGTCAAAGGCGGAATGTACTCCCGACGCCTAGACGGACTACGGTACCCGGACGGGCGAGCATCTAGCGGAGGCGAGTCGCAGGATTCAACGACAAAGGCCTGTCTAGATAGTTACGAGGGTCGAGACGCGGATTGTAGTATAAAGTGGCAGAGTTACAAGGATCGAGTTTTTGATTCCGCATTTCTGCAACGGCGGGAACATTCCAGAGTTCTGTGAGGGTCGTGCTGACATTGGGGACGGGGGACATGGCGCAATGAGCGATACCAGTGGTCAGATTCTGGCTTTTAAACGAACCCAGTGGTCCGGATGAGAAAATGAGAATCGGTGTTTGGGTAGCGGACCGCCATATTAGGCCCGCTCGCGATCAGCTTGCGAAAGAAACTCTTGACGTTAAGAATGCACATCGATTGCCTGGCTGATTCGCTACGGAGGGGTAGATCTATGGTCATACAGGATAGGTCCAAACCAGGACTGGCGGGAGGCCGCCCATTCCTCCATCGCTTCGTTTCATAGATTAAATCTGACGTGGGATGTTTCGCAGTTGGACCAAGGTCCTGCCCCGCAAGAGAAGGCACATGACGGCGGAGCACCCTGAGCTTGAAAGGGGTCGGGTCCCTCGGGGAGAAGGTGGGCGGTCTTTTGTTTTTTCTTGACTCCTGCGGCGATAATAGTGACAGAAATTATGTCATGTGAGGGAACACAGACTCGACGGTAATCTGACGGGCAATTTACAGAGCCCGGTTTCGACTGTAAGCGCTTAAATATCATGTTGGTGCTGCGCAGACCGCGAAAAAGTTGAAAGACATCTATGGGCCCCGACGCGTCCTGCCATACTGCACGGGTTGCTTGGCGCCAAGTACCAGAAAGATGCTTCCCAAATCTATGAAGTAGCGGAAGAACGCACGGGAAGGCGGCAAGGCCCTACCGCCCAGGACGAGAAGCTTACTTTCGTCCATGTCGGCGGCAGCGCTGTTACCGCTGCGAGCGGCGCGCAGTTGGCATATGCAAAAGACTGAAAACGGATGACTGCCACGCCTTGGCCTCGTTGGGATGGAGAAAAGCAAAACAGGTAAGCTAGCGCCAATGTGGGTCGTAATGGTAAGAAAGACGACTGGAATCCGGCAGTAAAGTGCCTCCGGTCACAGGTACAGACCACATGTGAGACGCAGGTGCCAGCAGTGGAGTTAGAAGTCGTCTGAACTGCAGCCAAACTGCAGCGGCGGGGTTGGCCAAGCTCGGACAGAAAACGACAGAATCGGCCAGGTTGATCACGAGCTGACGAATGGTCCGACCGCTGCATCGCGACGAGCCAAGCTGGAGAGCCACTGGATGTTGGAAGGGCGGAGGCAAGGATTCATGTATTCCAACTTTTTGCGGTACGTGTTCCGGATCAGGAGGCCGATCAAGAGTAGTAAACAAGAACAGCCTGAGACAAGAACTCGCTTTGACCACAACCATCCGGTTCAATTTGAACGTCAAACTTCAGACTGGATTGAACGCAAGACGTGCCGTTTCTTCAAGCTTCTCTAATTCTCCTTCCTATGCAGGTTCGGGGACAAGGCCTTGGCTCAGGCTTGGCCTTCTTATTCTGTTGGAACTTGGCAACTTGGGGTCAACGCTCGACGAACACCACCACCTTCTCAAGGTAAACCGCCCGTTCTGGGGAGCCTTTATAGCTAAGCTGCAGGCCTAGCGATCATTTCAACGAAGCCATTCTTCACAGTTAAATCCCCGATTCCCATTGACGACATGGACACAAAAAAAGAAAACAATAACCAACTCGGAGGACGTGTCTATCGAGCGTTCCCCGTAAGCCCCTCTAATATTAAAACGCGATAGTCACTCAGATCGATTTGAAGGCCGACCCTCCCGCCTTCGAGTCGAGGGTCACAACGTCATGCAAACCTGCATAATAAATGAGTTGAAATAAATCGCTCGGGATCAAGACCATACCCATGACTTCAAAGAACTCTCTCGGACCCATGCCCTGGGCACTGCTAAAGTCGGTACCGGTCTCTCTGAGCGACTTCATGGCTGCCCGAACAGCGTGGACCATAGGCACGCAGGAAACTAGCGAGAAGACTGAAAATGAGAAAAACGTTGAGTTTTGCAACCAATTTCTTAAGGAGCTGTTTCACTTATTATTTTCGCTCCCATGGCTTCGGCATCTTGGGAAGTGAAAGATGGAGTGAGTCCGCCGGAAATAACGTTGACCAGGACCTGAATAGAGTGTCAATTATCCGCTCTGCGTTTTTTTTTGTAGGGAGCAACTTACTGGCTTCGGGGCCAGTGCCGCGACCGTGAGCTCCAGGAGCTGCTGCGTCTTGACGCCCTCGATAAAGCAAACATCCGCGCCAGCGTCGGACGCCAATTTCAATCTGGTGATTGCCTCTTCCATACCCAGGACCTGTGCAGAGTCGGTGCGGCCGATGATTACAAAGTCCGAGCCTCCGGGTATTTGGTCGCGTGCGAGGACTGCAGCCCGAATGCGAGTGAGGAATTCTTCGCGGGAGACAACTTGTTTGCCGAGCAAGTGTCCGCATCGTTTCGTTTGAACCTGATCTTCAATGTGTAGCCCAGCAACTCCCGCGCGGGCGTATTTTGTGACGGTACGAGCGATCATGGCAGGACCTCCGAAGCTATGTGTGCGTGTGAGTAGTGCTCCTCAATACGAAAACATAAGCCTCTACCCAGTGTCTGCATCGGCGATAACCGGAACGGTGGGATCCAAGCTGCAAACCATTTCGGCCGCCTACCCCAAAAAAGTCAGCTCGCGGAACAGATCACGGAGAAATTCACACACCCCAACAAAATCATTCAAGGTCGCAATGGCGAGATCTGGCTGGCCAAGTCTCTGAAGAAACGATTAGCAGAGTAGACTCGTGGAGACTATTTGCTCACGGAGGCTGTGGTAGCTGCGCCGCTATGTAAATGCGTTAGCTTCAGTGGAATCCAAGCGCAATTAATTGAACCTTTGGTAAAGACATTCGAAGCCGGCCTCTATGGCACACCGTGCGCTGATACCGTCACAAATCCCAGGTGCGGTCTAGGACAAGAAGAATTGAGCAATGTCCAACCGAAGATGCAAAGCGAGCCCTCACAATGATACCAGGGCGGGCCAGCATTTGGCGGAGCCGGGTCGCGGGATTCAACGACAGCGGCCCGTCCATGTAGTTGGAGGGATCAAGGCGGGCATTATGATAACGAGCGGTAAGGTTGCGAGCCTCAGCTTTGGGGTTCCGAACTTCAGCTGTAGCAGTGGGAGTGACGAGATCGAGTGCGGGAGACATTGGATTGGATATTGGATAAAGTTCGTCCCAAACAGACCCGCTTTTAAAGGATTTCAGTGGGCCTTGTGTGAAATACTACCCCTGTCGGCGTTTGAGGCAGAAGTCAACCATATTAGCGCCGCTCACTGGATGTACAGATCATTGCGGACAATGAGCGGAATCACAAGGCAACTGTTCCACGAAAGGATAACCGGACTTCCGGATGATCTGCGTGTGCCGGGAAGAGTGGTTCCATTCCATCGGTGGAGGCTGGTGTAGGCCAGCAAGCCGTTGCTCGCACCAGCTATTTCAACCGCCTAAGAAACGCAATTCTCACCAAAATTGAGCCGGAGAACCCAAGACCCCCCGCTGGGAAGGCCGTCTGGTGGAGCAGATCCCAGGGACTTCCGTGCTATCAGCTCCTTATCCGTGCGGCGTTAAAGAATCAACAAAACACAGTGGCCCGACTCGGAGAGAATGATAGGAAACCGATTCGTCCCCTACGCGTTCACTAGTAGTAGTCCAACTTCAGCCTTTCGTCCGGGCATTGTTGAACATTTCATTTTTGTTCATTCAGCTGTACAACGAAAGTAACAATATTCGCGCTCGATAGCTTCGCGCTCGATAGCTTCGCATTTGATCGGCGTTAAGTCAGATCGAAGTTGAACTTTCCACGTGGCCGTGAACGCGTGAGTGTTTGAACCTTTGCCAAGATGGCAACGGGAAAAGCCGAGGCCGAGTCTGGGAGTTCAGGTATATTCTCCCCTTCAATGGAGATTTTTCATGGCAGGAAGTAGATTTACTCTAACTTTAGCCGGTGATAACTTCCGGGGCATGGAGACGAAGGGAAAAATCTGAATAAGAAGCGAAAAACACGATCAGTCACGTCATGTGAGCGTGATAAAGCGCGTCCAACTCGGATTCTCCCCTGCCAGAGGGAGCTGTCGTCGTAGCTTCCTTGCGGGACCCCATCAGCAGCCAAGCGATCCACCCCGGAACTTGAAGGAGGTCGGGGACCACTGGCGGACGCAACCAAACCGGCCAAACCTTCCAGGACCGCGCGCGGGCCAGGGCAACAAGTTGATCCAAAACCTCTCCGAAAAGGGCGAGCCTTGTCTGGGCTCCCGTGGCATCAGTAGTGAGAAAACGGACACGGGGCCCTCCGGGACTCATTCGGGTTGCAGGCGAAATCCGGGGGACTCGGGCGGTGTTAATGCGGAATTTACTCTCGCCAAGCTCCCCTGCATCCTCCCTGTGGTTATCCCAACCCCCGACACAATTCTCCCCCGTCTTGAAGCCCCTTTAACTCCACTGGTTTCTTCAACCAGAGGTATACACAATCAACGTACATCGCGATGGTATTCCGTCGAAACCTCAGGCTTGGCGCTAGAAAGCAGAAGCATCGCTGCTCCGTTCCGTCTCCTGTCCCCTCATAAAGCTCGAGATACCGCGCTACTCCACTGCATCTGAATCACCAACTATCGATGGGAGCTGCATCTCTGATTCCTGAACAAGTCGTAGCTCAACACGCAAGCCGCGACAGTTGTTGGATCATTGTCCACAGTACGTCGAATGGTCTCTTCGAACAGTGACGACGACCTGATTTGGTCCAGACAAGGTTTACGACATCACCGATTTTCTGGACGGTAAGTGCATGTATTGTCTCCAAGAGCTGTTCTGTATACTTAATGAGACAGAGCATCCCGGTGGAAGTAAAATAATCCTTCGTATGCAGGAAAGGACGCTACGTACGTTTTTCCATGATCACAATATTATAGTATGTCCGATGTTGCTTTACCAGTGCGGCTATGAACCAATCCACCCCCCTGATATGATATCGTCAAATCTTCCCCGGAGAAGCAGTGCGTCTCCGCGGCTTCTGACTGTATCTCTTTTTTACCCCGCTTCGTAGCATCGGTATTGCAGAGCCAAGCGCAAGCGCCGCGGAGAAGCCTGAAACTGATGAGCAGAAGAAACGACAACTTGTACTCGCCTCACGACCACCGCTAGACGAGATTCTCAATCTCCATGATTTTGAGGTCGGCTGCCTCCGCTTGTGACGGGGTCAATGTACTCAATATATGTCAGGCCGTCGCCAGAGCGGTTCTTACAGACAAAGCTTGGGCTTACTATTCGTCCGCGAGTGATGACGAGCTTGCGATAAGAGAAAATAGGTGAGCCCGCCGCGTTAATGGGCGATTAATGCTGATACCGTTGAACAGGGCGGCCTATCAGCGGTAGGCAAACATGCGCCACGCTTGTGTTCTGTTCGATATTCATTTATCCCCAGTGTTTGGTTTCTACCTCGCATCCTTCGGGACGTGACTTCCGTCGACTGGTCGACCACAATCCTGGGGCAGAAATCTTCACTTCCTATATACATCGTAAGTCAGATGAACTGGAGAATTCCCTGTCACTGAGTCGTTTCCCTGAGTCTGCGACTGCTCTCGGCAAACTGGGCCATCCTGATGGAGAACTCAACCTGACAAGAGCCGCTGCGAAGCACGGTATCATCCAGATGGTCCGTTGGTCCAGATTCGACACTTGTCTCCTACGTTGAACGGTCGAACCATGTAGATTCCAACTTTGGCGTCATGCTCCTTCGACGAGATCGTCGATGCCGCCCAACCCAACCAACCTCTGTTCCTTCAACTGTATGTCAACCGCGATCGCGAAGTAACGAAGAAATACGTCCAGCACGCAGAGAAGCGAGGAGTCAAAGGGCTCTTTATTACCGTCGATGCACCTCAGCTTGGCCGCCGAGAGAAAGATATGCGCATGAGATTCGTCGATGATGGGGCCGGGGCCAAAGTCCAAGAGGGTCAGTCAGGGGTCAAGAAAGACCAGGGTATCGCTCGCGCCATCAGCGTAAGCCTTCTATAGCACCTCTCCACGCCTATTTCAATTTTGCTCCAGTCCTTCATCGATCCTAGCTTAGCGTGGAAGGACATCCCGTGGTTCAGAAGCATTACCAAAAGTGCGTTCCGTCTTCACCTCTCCTCTAGCCACTTTTCACACCCACTGTTTCAGTGCCGATCATCCTCAAAGGTGTCGCGTCTCCCCAGGACGCCATCATGGCGCTTGAAGCCGGCGTACAAGGCATCGTGCTTAGCAATCACGGTGGCCGTCAGCTCGATAATTCTCGCTCTGGCCTCGAGAATTTGGTAGACATCGTCGCCGCGCTCAAGACTCGTGGCCCTTGGCCCAACCCTAGCTTCTCGGTGTTCATCGATGGCGGTGTACGTCGTGCCAGCGACGTTCTCAAGGCACTGGCGCTCGGTGCCTCCGCTGTATGCATTCCGTTGCAGTATGGGTTCCCTAATTGACGTCCTTTAACTTTAGGTTGGAGTCGGCAGAGGTTTCCTTTACGCGTTCTCAGCATACGGCCAGGAGGGCGTGGAGAAAGCGATCGAGATTCTTCGGGTACATCCTATCCTTGGACATTGTTGCTCTGGATTGACACCGCGCAGGATGAGTTCGAGATGAACATGAGGTTGCTCGGCTGCCGAAACCTGAGCGAGCTCGGTCCGGACATGGTGGATGCAAGTGCCCTGCATACACATGCGGGTCTCGCGCCTCAGGACAATCTGTATGCCGCGACCTGTAAGCCTCACCACAACGTCCGTTAGCCCAGCTGACTGTAGGATTCAGATCAACCGCTACGTCTTGCTCAGTTCAAGGAGTTCAAACTGTAGTTATTGTACATGGGAATGTTCAGCTAAATGGTATCATGCAGTTCCGGAGGCCGACTAGGGTATCATCCATATAGATAGAGGGTGGAAATCAAGGCAAAGTAACCGCGGCCGTTTTCATAAGGTCAGCAACTTCGACGTCTGAGCTGGCTAAGTGGGAATCCAAGAGTAGCAAAAAATTGCTCACGATCTTCGGTGTGCTGCATTCGATGGGCGAAGTTGCACTGATTACCTACGGGCGGTCATTAACTGCGCGACCACGGGGTGTGGAGGACTTACCTGGCCCCAAAACGAAATCGCCCCCAAGTTGGGTGAAATTGCCTTCAAGAAATCCCGTCAGTAAGCGTAGGCAACTACGCAGCCCGTCGTACCCTGTTTGCCGATGAGAGAAGGATCTTTGAAAGGGCCCGTCTGGGGAGGATGTCAGCTTGGAATATGTTCCAGATAGTGGACGAGGAACCTTGAGACTCTGCCAGGCATTACTCCAAGAACCCATTGTGATATAGCTGCGCTTCGCCTGGCCTGCTGGAGTTTTTCCAAATGTTGGATGTCCATTCCCAGGACGTGATACAGTTCGCGGCTTGGATCGGCGTAAATTGGACCACGGAAGCCGGTTATTTCTTTCAGAATTGAGCTTCATGATGGGCGGATTTTGAGACTCTAGCTACCAACGTAGTTTTGGATGGCTTTCCATTCACCGCAGCCAACTATGACGATTTTTGTTCCAGCGCTTTCTAAAGCGGCTTCAGGAACGGCGGCTAATTGCTCGACGTATAACTGGCATATCTGCGTGCGAGTGTTAAGAGAACAAGCAGACGGATAGAGCAGGAACCGTACTCCGCAGAAGAAGTGGCCTGATTCACAGAATAAGCAGGATAGACAGAAATTTGTTTCTAACACCGACGGATGAAAACGACCACTGTTTTCTGTTGGGCGAAGACGGAACCAAAAGCGACTTTGGCCCCCGCAACGTCCCAGACCTCGTTCTTAGAAGCCAGCTCGAGGACAGAGGCCTCCGGTAGAGTATCGAGAAGCGACATGATGGCTGTGCACAAGCCGGCGTGGGACTGGCGCGCGCCTTCGAACTCCCATGTGAATGGAACGGAGAACTTGAAGAGGCGACGGGATGGTCGGCCCGAGTCCCGAAAGCACGGAACAACCGCGACTCTTTGCTTTCAACCTCTTCGCCTTATCTTCGCCTCCTCATTACTGTAGATTCCATACATTCAATTCCTTTTCAAACCTCGCTTCATGTCTTTGGCCAGTCCCGAGGCTCAAGACGCGCTGTTCGCCGCTGACCCTGCATACAAAGTACCCCCGCCACTCGCCAGAGCTAATTCAAGACTCCAGTTTCCCCCGAGCTATGTGCTCGTTGGTGTATACAGGCTCGTCGTGCCCCGGCCTCCCGGTTTCCGCGCTGACCCCCTTTTACAGGCTCTTCACAGACAAAGTCAGCATTGCGCCACGCTAGCTTCTTTGTGCTTAATATTTCTTGCTCCCAGCTCCTCTACGTCCCTGCATGGGAGAAATGCCAGCATGGTGTTCAGCGGGGTGCTGTCGTGGGGCTAGTCTGGGTAGTGTGATGTCCGTTAGCAGGGCCTCTGAAACTCATGTGCGACTAGAGCTTCTTGACATTTGGCATTCAGAAGAAATTCATCGAAATTTTCTTGGCCAAGTGAGCGACTTACCCTTGCATTCGCGGTAAACTGATGTTCTTATAGCTCTCCCCGGGTAACGGGTCTTTCCAATGATACAATGTTCGGATACACAATCCCCTTCAACGTGCATACATGTGAGTTTCAGGTTCCTTCGGCCTTCTACGCAGTTTTCATTTTTTTAAAGACGCTGCTGTTCTACTACTCGGGTCTCAAATCACCTATATATTGCGTTTCTTCCTCTCTCGGAATATCCGTCTTGCCCGTGAACGAGCATGGGACCAGACCGTCGCATCGCGTGGCAAAGGCCCGGACTTTTGGTGGGTGCACCCGTGCATTCAAGTTCCATTCTAACCCGTTTCAATAGGCTACCTTACGTCGAGGCATGCTTCCTTCGTCCTGCCTTCGGTCAATCTTAACCTTCTGTAGGAATGGAAAGTCCCCCCGCGCGTCGTTCTCGACACATGGACCAACCGTCTGCAGAAACAGTGGTTGGGAGGCGTCAGCATGTTTGTTATCAGACGCGGTATATCTGGAGAAAAAGACGCCGTTCCCTAGCGCTCACATCCTGTTAGTCTTGTTGACGGCGTTCGCTTTTTACCCTGGTGTCGGCATAGTCCTGGCGGCATGGTTCAAAGGATTAGGCACAGCGCACAACCTTCATAAACAGGTCAGTCGGACATACAGCTCATCAGTGATTCAGTGATCGCTAATGATGTATATAGTATTTCTCCGCCAAGAAAATGACGGACAAGGAGATCGCTGTGTTTATGGAAGAGCGAAAATGGGACTACCGCAGTATGTTGTTTCCCACTCGACATTCGTACACTGTTCTGAAGCATTTTCTGTCAGCTTTCGGTTTCACGGCTGCTCTTCTGGAAGGACTTCCGATTCTGGGATTGATTTTCACCATCTCCAACCGTGTGGGAGCAGCCATGTGGGCTCATGGTTCGTTTCCTTTGTTATCCCCTGTTCTTCGTGTTATCCCCTGTTCTTCGTCTCACTGGTATCTTCACAGATTTGGAAAAGCGCCAGCATTCCGTTGCGGCTTCGCGGTCAATCGAGATGTCGGATAAGATAACTCAGGGCTCTCACGCCTGACATGCTCCGCCGATTATTGTATTCCGAGATTGTACGGCACGGGCTGTGGTACCACAGCTATGCCGCAGCTCTGGCTTCTTTTTGTCCCCGTGTACCCTAGCCCGCTTAAGCCTGAACTTCCATGACCTCTCTTCGTTCCTCTTAAGACTGGTCGCGTTCTTACCCGCACCCTCTCATTCGTCCCACCTAAGTCCTTTGAAGAACGCACTGTCCAGTTAGCCGATCCCCCTCGATTCCACCCTCCATGGCGTTCTTTGCCAACTGCAAAAACTTCGAGATCTCTGGTGGGGAATTCAACGAAATCAAAGGCAACATGAACGTCGTGCACACCACTACGATGTCAGCAACGGCCGGGTCGCATAACTTTGGGGCAGGAGGGGGCGTTATGGGCTATGGGAACGCCGGTGCATATCTCATTCAGCATCCATACACCTCATTGGTCTAACCCAACCGAAGGCCATCCCACTCAATTCCGCCCCGCCCCCACAAACCCTTACCATCGTCAACAGGATGCCCCAGGTGACGTTTCCCATCGTCCTTTGTCGTACTCTAACTAACTGTTGGTTTAGGTCGCTCGCAGTCCTATTCCTCCGCGTTCCCGTCCGCGAATCCCCGTGTGTTCAACGGTCAGAGCCGTGGTTGGGCTCCCCGTGGGCCCCAGTCCTCCGGCTCCATGAGAGCGCTACCGGACCCGAGCACATCTCGCCCCGGTGATGAAATCGCCGCGCAAATCCGACGCGACGAGCGTGCTCGTTTCGTGCACGAGGCGTCGCCTTGGCCTTATCGGCCTACTCCACCGCGCGAATCTCATCGTGAGGCGACCGCACCGCCTCTGAATCGGCACAGCCGCGCAGAACGTCCGAGCCTCCCCATACCGAGATCGGGGCCGAGTACTTCGCCTCGACGCGACTGGGGGGAGAATTTGGTCAGCACGAGTCCAGAGGACGCCGAGCCGCCATCGCAGTGGCCTTATCCGACCTCTCAGCAGTACCCCCCTGCCCCGAACACCCATCCCTGGTCTCCACCGGCAGCGCCTCGCCAGACACCTGTGCCTGCGCCGCCGGTGGTCAGATCCAACAATTCGAGGCCCCAGCCAAGAGAGGACGCTGCCGTGAGCTCAAGCTCCGACTCTGAGGACGAGGAGATGGAGCCTGCTCCTCGGCGGAGAGGCCCCCAGAACGATTGGAACTCCGGAGCAGAGCGCTCTTGAAGTCGAAATTTCTACCTGTCTCGCTTTGCACATTGCTTTCCCCTGTTTTCGGTCAATTTTCTGCTGGTTCAAAATGTATGTATCGTGTATAGCTTTTATCATTCTTTGTCTCCCCGCATTTCGTGCCGCGCCCACAGTGAACGGATCTGCTGACCGTTCGTTTCAAATGGGGATATACCTTGTCGATGAGATGACGGGCCTGAGATTGACGTTCGCAATGAACTGCTTCTACAAAACGGAAACGCTGCCATAACCTCGCGAAAAAACCATTTCTGGCTCGCATTGGCGATTTGAAACTCCTCGGAAATTCCCCTAATTTCCGCACAACCTGAATTTCCATTACGGGCGTTCGGCGGGGACGTATTTATGCATGTTAGAGTGGCTGTGCTTCTGGACTTTTGCTTCCGTTTTTAACGCTGTACCAAAGCTGTACAACAGCAGCTGTGGGCACCATGGACACGCGCTGCCCTACTTCCATCGGATTTTCTCTTATCGATTTGGAATCAAAGGCCTTGTATATCCTCGGCGGGCATTTACTTAACCGCCGTATCGTACCGCCGTCCACACCTGAATTTCTCAATCTACCGCCCACAACATGCCTTTCTTTGAGGGTTCCTCGAATTTCAAGATCACGGGCGGAACTTTCAATGCTATCTCGGGCGACCTGAACAAACACTACACGACCCATTCGACCTTCACCTCTAACTCGTATAACAACAATCCCAACGGAGACCCCACTGGCAGCCATCCGTATTATCACCCATACGCCCCTCGTGGACGTGCGCCACCCCGCCGCCCTCAGTATCCTCAGCGGGAGCAGGGAGCGTTTGGGTATACGGAGTATCACGATGATCTCCCGCCCCAACCGGGAGGTCAATACCAATACGGGAGATACGACGGCCTGGGAGATCGGAGTCGCTTCGAATCCTCCTTGCGATCCCCTGCTGCCCATGTGGAAATCGTTGGTGGAGAGTTCAACGCGGTCCGTGGGGAGAGTCGCGCAACCCATGATTCACAAGGTACCCAGGATTTCCTTCCGCATGCTCTTTAAGTCCTCACCTTCTTAGATCATATGTCCCATACTGTCCCTGAAACTACCAATACCGAAGAGAATCCAGGAGATCGCGGTGAGCCCTATGTTTGCACTAGCTGGATTGCTATCGAACTTGGGAACAGATACAACAGATACAACCTCAGAGAGTGACATGGACGACGAGCCTACAACGCCAACCGATGCATCCGACGCTCCTGTTCCCGCAGCCACAGATGTGCCGCCGTCCGCCGCACAGAAGCCTTCCACCCTAGTTGAAAATATGAGGATGTCGATGGCTGGATTGGGCATCGATGAGACACAGGGCGTAGACTCGCCGCCGTCGCTGGTCTCCCAGTCATCCTCCGAGACGAAGCAGAAATCCGGGAAGTCGCTATTCCCAAGCATACTTCGTCGACCGAAAAACACCCCTAATTAGCCTTTGTACCAGCCTGTAAAATCTCTGTGCATTCGAATCTGAGACGATGACACCAGTCGTATCTTCTGGATAAGGGAGACACCGTGCTCGCGGCTTTGTTGTTGAGGGTACGATACAAAAAGCATCCCCACTGAACGCAAAGTAGCTCTCTGGCTCGTCCGTAGCTGTTGGTGCGGTACATAACTGGCAAGCTTGAAAATCATACGTTCGACGTTCTTGGGGCCCCAAGGGCATTTGAACACCCAATAGACGTAGACCTAGCCGTGAAATACATATATTCGCCGCGTCTATCGCCGCATCCACAGGTTGAAATCAAAGACCAGTGAGGATGAAAAGACGGGCCGACAGCTGGAAACACAGAGCCAAGCAGCCACGTACGAGCCTGCATGCTGTCAGGAGAGGCGCGGAATGGTATAGGCATTTGGGGCAGTCAATGGGAGCTTCAAGACACTGGCCAGATGCAGTACATTTTCTAGACGGAACTAAGCTGTACATTTTCGAAGCTGTTGATGAGCAACAAGAATAAGCGCCTGCGTGTGTATACCACCATGCAACCTTGCACAGGACCGCTAGCCTGTATCCTTCCTTCCAATGCCTCCCATGGCGCACTATTCTGCGTCTCCTAATGCTCCAGCCGTCGAGGCGACTTTTGACATATCAGCTACGGTCTTGACGACACTGACCACCGCCGCCCAATTCGCGCCACTTCCCTTTCTCCAGGAAGCCTCTTTCCTAGCACTTGCGATTCTCAACACTGTCCGAGTGAGTCTCCGGTCGTGGAATATCCGTCTGTGGCTCTTCCTGACATCACGCAGGGCGCGAAGGATAATAAAGAGGCTTTCAAGAGCCTCGCGAATGACGCCTGTGAATTGGTGTCCGCAATAATATGCGTGTACAATGATATGGCGAAGGACGGCCAGCAGCCATCCTTGAATCTCAAGAAGCGCGTCGACGACTTAATCATGTCCGCATCTCCTTGTAGTTCCTCCACATCGACGCTGATCTGTCGATGGCAGTCTACTCCAGCGTATAAACACCTTCGCGGCGAAGCACGCATCGAAGGGCGCGATGTATCGCATGGTCAGACTTACATCCCAGTCCGGGAAAATACTGCAGTATCGCGCTCGGCTGCGGCAAGCGTTAGATGTCTTTGGGGTGAGTCGGGTTGGACGCCACGCCACACCGCCGTCGTTACTTAACTCCCGCCCGCTAGCTCCAATCAACCATCTCGATCCACGAGACTGTCGTCCAAATACTTCAAGAGCTCCGGGAACGAGAGCCCCCGCCACAGTCGCAGAATTCTGGTTCGCATCCCTCCTCGCCCTCGTCCGCGTCCGCGTCTTCGTCGCCAGCCCATCCTTTTGGCAACCTGCTGCAGGGAAACATCTCCGGCAACATTAAGATTAACCATATTAATGGGAACCAAGAGTTCCATTCCACGAATCACTATACGACTGTCGTGGATTCGTTCAATCATATGAACTCTCGCTCAAATAGCCAGGGATGGCAGGGTTATGACGACTAGGTGTATCACAGTCGCACGGGCGCTCATGTATTATTTTGCCCTCACGTAGCACTATTGACTTCGCATTTGAATGAACTCGCCTCTCTTCTCGCTTCATACCAAGCTGCTCAGGTAGAGGGAAAACGTAGGAGGCGGTCGATGGAATTGGGATAGCATTCCGACGGACAAAGATTAATGGTATCTGAACAACCATGCATAATCCTCGCACGGGAAATCTTCAGGCAAACAATACTTGACCGACCACGGCGTCCAGAGCTTCGGCTCCATTTCCTCGCCGTCCTCGCGATCGATGGTCCACAACGAGCGTTGTATCCCCACAAGTTGCAAGTGCTCTAAATCAGCGGCTAGCTCAACGGGGCTGACAGGCACTGGATCCTCACCGTTCGAAAAGAGGTGGAGGAAGGATAGGCGGGGGAATTGCTGCAGCTTGACGAGCTACGACTGTGTCAGTTTGATCGCGAGCGGAATTTGAATTTCACGCACCAGAGGATACCATATCCGCGCGTGCAGATCACTGAACCATGGCAGAGAGAGCTGGAGGGCCTCTATCTTCGGCGAAAGGGCGTCCGCGAGGTGCTGGGCAGCAGTTTCGTGGAGCGGTTCATAACCTGCGTGAAAGCCGAGAACGCGGAGACACTCCAGCTTCCCGATAACAGTCGCCAGTGCCATAGCTACCTCGAGCCGTACCCCCGGAAGGCGGATGTACAATCTACGGAGGGAAGGGCGTCGACTGAGAAACTCGGAAAGGAGGGGTACGTGCATTTCCGTGGTGTTCAGGTCCCACCACTCGCAGGATAGCCGAAACGAGGTGAGACGGGGGAGCTCGGTGGGCTCCTTGGGAAGGTCCGCGAACAATCGGGGCTCGATATACCCCACCAATGAGAGCGACTCGAGAGACAAGGCGTGTCGAAACACGAGATCGATCCCAACGAGGTCCCCGAATTGGGGGACACAGATGTCCAGCTGAGTCAGGTTGTTGCAGAGCCTCATAGAAAGGAGGCCGACGTGGGATGACAGGATGACGAGTTCCTGGACGGGATTTGTCTCGACGAGGCTGACGAGATCTGTTGGATCTCCGAACCCTCCTTCGTACTCAGAGAATATACGGTCCAGTTTTTGCTCTCTGACATAGATGAATGGGATCGCTGGTTGCAGAAATTTTAGCCGGTGGAGATGCTCCAGCGAAGACGGCGGCATCCTAGCAAGCAGGTCAGCACAGCGTTCGGGGAAAAAATTGGCTGAGAGCTTACGACTGGATTCTGAGGCTTTTCAAATTTTTAGGCAGGTAGGCAGCCACCGTGGAGAAGTCAGGACAATCCCCAAACCAGTGAAAAGACTGGAGATTAGGTAGGGATTGAAGGGCCTGCGCCAGAGTGCCTGGTGATTTATATTAACATTTGTCGACGAAGTAGGGGATGTGTGCGTACGTTGTTCAAACACAGTCGGGCCATCCGTGAAGGCGTGCACACTCAGACACTTGACGACGCTGGCAAAGAGCGGCTTCGTGATGATGCAGTGAAGCAGCTCCCAAGACCGATTGAGTAGATAGTCCGCAGTCTCTCGAACGTATCGCTCGTTCTCGGTATTTAGCATGAAGAAGCCGTGCTCCCCGTGCATGAAGTATATTTTGACCGTAGCGAAGACGAAGCGGATGGTAATGTCGTGAAGGAGCCTGGAGACACGCAGCATGTCGCGACGCCGAGAAGGCGGAAGATAGTGCACAATATCGGTCCATAGCTCTACGGGGAGAGTCGCCATGGCAAGGCGGGTGATCACGGCGCAGCGGATTCGTGAGTTGGGAGATAAGTGCGCGTGTGAGGAGAAGAGATTCAAGGACTAGAGTCAGTGACAGGCGGCTGTGTAGATAAGATTCGACTAGAAAATCTAATCTCACAGCAGGCTTGTTGGCTCACTACTAAGACAGTCGTTCAGATCTCAGATAGATACTGACGGTTCCACTTAGGCTCCATTAGCCGGTTCTCTCGCACTCGGCTAACCGGGTGTGGATGGATGTCGCGACCTATTACATACCCTTGAATACCATCGTCGTTTCCCTCCTTGCCGCCGTATGTTCACCGGGAAGGAATTAAGAAGCTAAGGCGACGCGGCGCACCGATATTCATTTAGGCGGGAGGGGACATGTGGGGCATCCAGCAGGCGCGTGGGGACGGGCAGGGAACACATAAATAGTAGACAGTACTGATTCTAAAACTTGGTTTCAAACTTCGGTAAACAGTTGGCCGCATGATAGCCTACATAACATCAGTACAACTCAGTCCCAAGAATACAAAAACTTACGATCCAAGCTGGCTAGTCGGGCGTCGGACCGGGGAATCAAGGTCGCAGGTTTGTCAGAAGACGTTGTTGACGCTAGTGACTCTTTAAGATGCTTGAACTTTGTGAACTCCTGGTGTACGCGAACGCAGATGCTATTTCGGATACTTTGATCATATGTTGGGTGGTTGCAGCCCACCATGGCACCCATCATAAGCGAGCTTTGGGAGCGTCGAGTGATGTAGCTTATTGAATGCCTCGAGCCAGATGAAACATGCAAAACAATGAAGCTTTGAACACGTTACATACGGAACCAGGGTCACACCTGGAGCAATGTTGTCGAGGTTTTGTGCCACCCATGCCACGAGCTCGCACTCTGAGTGCACTTTGGCTGGGTAACAATCTTCTCCGTTGTGGATGAGGGCCCCGCCGCGGCACGCATCGCACCCTTGATTTCCTCAAGATCGAGGTTCTCGGAGAAAAGATCCATCTTGACGCTTTCAAGCAGGATCGTGATGGGCGGTTTGGAAGGGAGGGGAGCGGTATGAACTATTAAATCGCGTTGCACTATTGAACGTAGAGTCGGGGAAAAAGCCAAGTTTAGAGTGTGAGGACGGCCGCCTCGACCTTCAAAAATTTATCCAGACATTTTCGAAAATCGAAATCTGGGATCCACATTGAATTTTTAGCAAGCCATGGGTGAAATGAAGAATGTTCTGCTCACGGTGAAGAGGAAGTGACTGTGCTTCGGCCTGGAGGCGTAGCAGTCTTGCGTCTCCGTTGCCGGCCGAAGCCAAGTTCTGCAGTTCGTGGGAAGCAAACCTGAAGACCTCCCAATGCTCGCTCGCCAGTAATGCGTCTACGGAGCTGGTCAGCTTCGCCGCCTCTGCGGCCGAGTGCGAAACAACTGCCATGAGCTTGATGAGCTGTGTTTCGAACGAGTCGTCCGGCAACGACGCAAGTGCTGGTGCCAGTGCGAGTGCCGAGAAACAGTCCAACCGCTTCCTTGCTCGGTGGAGAGCTTTGGAAGCCACATAATTATAGCATAGGGAGAAGAGCTCCTCCCAGACAACCGCTGAGGGCTGGGATGGGTCGGTAGTTGAGTTGGCAATGTTCTCCGCTTTCTGGATCTTTCGGAGAAGTCGCCATATGGCTTCCAAATGGTTCTTTACGAGATCGTCAGACTTTCCCTTGTTCTGGCAGTAGACCAGGTGGGTTTCGTCGTTGGTAAAGCCAATCATCAGGGCGAAGTTATCAAATCCTTGATGAGAGGTACATAGGGTAACTATGGCTTGCGCGACGAGGACAAACTGGCTTGAACGTCTTGTATTCGTGAAGTGGCGATCCAAGCCTTCCCTGGACGCGACCTCCTTTCGATGGGTGTCGTCGAGATGTAGAACGGGGCCGCATAAAGTAGCAAGCGTGTGGAGTTTATGTCGAGCTCGTCCGTCGAACAGTAATCGGCGCATATTGGAGGGAAACTGAAGATAGCCTCGGAAATCATTTTGGTATAGCAAAGAAATGAGATCCCGGGCCGCGTGATCCGTTGAGCCCTTGTGCTCGTAATTGTGGCAATGGACAATGGTTCTCCAACCTACTTGAATGTCTTCCCCTCATCTATCCGCTACCAATCTCGCCGTCCACCACTATTTAAATTGTGATTTATTTCTTCACAACGTCTACCATCGGAGAGCCAAGTCCGATGCGCACAGCGAGCCCTCGGAACTTGCAAAGGCGAATTTTGAACGAGGCCTCGACTGGGAGCAGACTTGCCTTTTTCCTTTCCTCGATAGGGAGAATCTGCTCCTCACCGTGCCTCCCGCTCCTGTCGATGCCGACATTTTGAGTGCCAATATCGAGGCGGACGATCGCGACCATTTCTTCGTCGCCGGTGTGGCGTTCTGGCCGCCACCCGAACTCACACAGCGCTTCGTCGACGCTGGTGAATATCCTGTTACCTTTGGGCTAGCGAAACCGGACCTGCTGGAGATCACCCGTACCCCAAACGGTATAACGCGTTGGAAAGTGATAGACGCGAAAGCCTCCAAGGCGGTCAAGGTATGCACAAGCCTATTGATTGGTTATGGACGCACATTCAATAAGCACGTCAGACATCCCACCATGTTCAAATCTACTTCTATACCTTGTGTCTATCCTACCTTCTTCCTCAGCCTTTTTTCCAGCCGGCGGGAAGTGCGGCGGTTTGGCTTCCCCCGTCAAAGGGATTCGACTCGGAGTCGATACCTTCCTTCGATGACCTTAAGAGCATCAACACCAGCCTCCTTTCACCGTCCCTGGATGATTTCTTGTTTCGCCGACTTCCCAAAATCCTCTCCCTCCCGCGCGAGAGCGTAGATTGGCACTACAATCCGCTTTGTCGTGGCTGCTCCTTCAAATCTGACTGCGAAAAGAGAACCGTCGAAGATGGGGAATTGGGCGCGATGCCGAATATATCTTTGGCACAGGTCAAGACGATCAGGACGCTTCTTGGAATTTCCCGTGCGGATTCGGGTTCGGAGTCCTCTGTGACCGACATCGAGGATCTCCATCTTCTTTTGACCGATGTTAGCAAGCTCGATGCGATAAACAAATCGTACCCGAGCACGCTCAAGAAGGCAAGGCGGATTTTGGCGGTGCAACGAAATTCTCGTGCCAGTCCCGCAGTGGAAGCGGCCAGAACAAAGACAGTACAGGTATGCGCGAGCTCTGTCATTCTCGAAACCTGCTTATCCGTGGTCGCCAGATTATACCCCGGCGCAATTTCACCTGCCCGCGACGGGAGGATATCGCCGTCGTCATCTCGCTCATAGTCGATCCCTCGTCGTCCAAGGGCAGAATCGCGTCGTTCTGTGTCTCCGTGTTCTCTTCCATCCCATCTTTCCAGCCGGACCCGATCCACGGCAATGAAGCGAGTTTGACGCGGACACTAAGCTCGCTGCTCCGCCGCATCCTGCCTCTCAATACCGCCGTTCGGCCTGTCCCGCTGACTCAGTTCTACGTCTTTTCCGCGGGCGAGCAAGCTGCGCTGCAAGCGCACCTCATCGATAGCGCCCTGACGTCGCCAAACGACGACCTCCGCATCTGCATCGGGGCGCTCGCGCAAGGCGCTTCCCTGCTGCAGACCACATTCCAGCCGCTCCTGCTCTCTGGTGCGCTGTTGGAGTTCATCGCAAAGGGTCGCCGGCCCAAGGCCGAGTTGATAGCGTGCCTGGAGCGCATGGGGCTGCCCACCTCGGGGACAGCGGAGGAGCTTCGGCAGCGCATTCAGGACGAAATACGACGCCTGCAGACGGAAGGCGGGCGGGGTCCGGGCGACGACGATCGACGGACGGAGCTGGGGCAGCTGCCGCGCGTTGTGGTGTTGCGGAATGAAGTCGAGAGCCTCCTGGCACTCCCTGTTCCGGGATCGTGGGATCTGGCGGAATGTGCCTTCACGCTGCTCCCCCCGTCATCCCTTGACCGGAAATGTCCCGACGACGAGGACATTTTCAATGCATACAAGAACAGCGGAAGTCGGGAGGTGCTAGAGGACAAGTTGGAGCAGCGGAACTCCAGTTTGTATGCTGTGCTTCAGAATATGAGGACAAGGATTGCATCGAGCGGCTCGAAACTCCTTGTCAACGACGCACGGATACTTACTGCGAATTTCATGGACATTTGCAAGGAGGAAAATCTGCGGAAGCTCTTCTTTATGCAGCAGGTGTGTTTTTTATACCGCCCTCTTTCGCAACTGGCAGTTTTGATCGCGGACTTTGGTAGTTTGAAGTCCTGGCTAAGCTGTCGGAACTATGGAAGGCGCGCATCGAAGGGTGTCCCGACGCCCCCGTACTGGAATACAAGAAGACGGTCCCGGGAGCCAAAGGAGCGGAGCACACCTTTTATCTTATTTCCGGCGCTCTCGACATACCCGCGAGAGATAAAGGCCGGGCATTCTACGACTATATTATGACAGAGGACGAAAGCAGCGCGGACGAAATCCGGTTGAGGCCTTGTACGACGACCTCAGCGTCTCCGGCCTCTTGTTTCCGCTCAACAGGTACTCGAAACCCAAATGGGACACCCAAAACCCTGTCGTGCAGCGGAAATTGCTGGTCGCGGATCTGCGGGACATTGCCGTCGACGGCGAACGGACGAAGGTTACGTTGCAGACGTGGGGCGGGTGGAACGTCCGACTGGCCGCGGGACGCCACTACCGCCTTTCTCCGCGTCTCGTTGATTTTAATATCAACAAGGTCCTCCCGACGCTCCTCGAGCTCGACATGCGCATGATCACAGGCTCCGAGGAGCGCGTCGACGTGCCCTTCTTGCAGCTGATTATAGACCCCAGATCGTTCGGCGACGATCCCGAGTTCGCTGAAAGGGGGAAGGAGTTTGTGAAGGTGGAGAATACGATACAGAGCATGTTCCGTACACTCCGTGGCTTGGACAACTTGGAGAGCACTGCTGGAGCGCTGGTGCTGAAGTCTTCTCAGCATCGGGCTGTACAGCGGATTTTGTCAAGCCGACGCAAGTCCTGTATCTCATTCGGTGTATTCATGAACCTTACCTTCAGATTAAAACAGTGTCGGTCTTATGGGGCCCGCCGGTGCGGATTACGATGGCACGAGACTCCGCGAGGTCCTAATAGCACTTTAGGGCACGGGCAAGACTTATACCATCGCCCTCGCTTTACTGCGCCGTGAGTTTGAGTACGGCTCGCCCTGATATGTATATCTGATTATCCGCGTAGTCCTCGAGGTGCAGCATCGACTGGGTGACACGAAGCGCAAGATCATTTTCATAACTGCCATGACCCACGCGGCGATTGAAGCCGTTCTGCACAAACTATCCTATCTGAAGGACTGTTACAGCTCGATCGACTCGCTTCCTCTTGAATGGCTCGCAAACGTCCAAATCGAGCACGTCTTGAAAGGCAACGACCATGCTCTACCATCAAAAGCCAGCTCTTCGGCCAGTCTTCTATATGCGGGGACTGTATACCAGGCATGCCTTGTTCTACATGTCTTATCCTGACTTGCTTATACCCATGTAGCTCTACAATTTTTCCAAACGCCATTCGTTTGAAGTGGACTGCACGATCATCGACGAAGCAGGCCAACTAGCTCTAAGCTCCGCTGCACTGGTCCTCCGCTCTCTTAGCCCCACGGGGAGGATCGTGATTGCGGGAGATTCAGAGCAGTTGGCACCCATCCTGACTGCCCAGTATCCCCAGCTCAAATCGCGCATGCTCTTCGGGTCGATCTTGGATTGTCTGATGCACCTCTCGAAGCTCCCTGGACCCCGTCACAACGTGTCTGAGCCCCCTCTTTCACCTACGCTGAGCGACTATTCCGAGGAATCATCTTCGCAAGGCACCGTCGTTCAACTGACCGAGAACTTCCGGTACGCAACAGTGTGTGCAGTTTTCACGCCTTATTTATTCACGCAATTTTTCAGCTTGAACCCCGACCTCGGCGAATTTGTCTCCACAATCTATTCTAGAGCATTCAAGCCGCAGAAAGTCCAGGCAAAACAGCTCGCAACCCAGTTCAAGTCGATCGAGCGGGATCTCGGGAAGGATCTGGGTGTCCAACCCGATGTTTTGCGCGGCGCCCAGAATTTCCTGCTTGCTCTATCTAATGTCATGCTCCGGAAACCCCAGACTGTGCTTAGCCCCCCGCCGATTATCCTCGACCACCCAAAGACGCTCGTCGCGCCGGATTCGCTGACGCCTACTCCGATTTCCCTCGCCCTCGTGCGGTTGCAGACAGAGAGTAGTAGGCCTGAAGGGGTTGGGTACGAGGCCCATGTGCGGGGCGAAGCCGCTCTCGCTGCAGCCCTGATCACATCCCTACGAAGGTGCTCCCCGGGAGAGGACATATTCGTGGCCACCCCACATCGGATCCAGCGCCAGGCGGTCAAAGCTGCTCTGCAGCAGGTGCGGCTGAGTGAGCTGGTGAACGGAATGGAGGGCCTCGAGCTGGAAGCATCGCCAGACGGTCCTCATGCAGGGACAGTTACAGTGGATACCGTCGAGCGGCTGCAGGGTTAGTCGGTATATTTCTCAGCCAAGGACTTCGTTAACGTTCTGGATTAGGATCGGAAGCCGCGTTCGTTATATGCCTGTTTTCCCTCCCACCATCTGCGACCGCAGATCTCGGATTCCTTCTGGAACGCAGGCGTCTGAACGTCGCTATCAGTCGAGCCAAGACGTTGTGCATTCTCGTTGCGTCGCCCGCAGTGCTCCGCCCGCCCGTGAGCGTATTGGCCAATGAAGCAACTGCCAAAGGTTTCGCTTTTTTGAGGTGAGCACTCTTACTTCTTGCTCTGGCACCTATCGAATCTGTACAGGGCATTTGAAGACCGCGCATGGTCATCTGCCATCACGCTCGACGTGGACATGTTTTAGGTGTGAGGTATGGTACATATATTGTTCCTCTAAGTAAGATTAAACAGACCAGTTATATGTTAAGGGCCTTCTTGGCTAACTGCCACGACGCTAGTGATAGACTATGGGTCGGGACCTGTGGAACGATAGCTGAAGCGAGAGATTATAACAGCAAATACGGGAACGTACCTGCTTGACCAGACCGATCCCAAGACCCGTGAAAAAACCTCGCCACCCAGCCGCCATCCAGACGCTGCGAACTGTCTCTTGAAATCCAATCATTCTGTTGGGAGTCCCTTTGCCACTCGCTTGCTGCGTACGGCGAATAACTTCGAGGGGATACGTGAATATCTGGGCCACGGTGCCGGCGATCGCCCCAACTGCGAGATGTATTCGGGTTTGATTAGCCTGCAGCGTCGCAGGGGGCAACACGGCTCGTGCTTGGGCATTGAGCGTCTCCCACACGAGGAAAATTCCCCCACGATAAGGAACTGTGCCCAACAGGGACACCGTGAAGCCGCGGTAAAAGTGGAGGAAAGGCACGAGACCAGTTATTCCACCGGATGACCGACCTTCCGCCATAATCCCACGGACTGCGCTCCACGGAGTAGGACGGGTGGCAGTCTGATTGGTCTCCACCGCCAGTCTGACGCGGATGAGTTCAAAAGGATACGTGAGCGGCATGGCCGACATCCCTGGAGCCCTTCAATGTCTGAAGAAGATAGTGTGATACGGTTGCTTACCGGTGATCGCTCCAGCAGTAAGTCTCCGAAAAGACGTTTGAGATTCGGGGGTGGGCATGAGCCACTAGGTTTTCTTCAGCTGCGAGTCAAAAGAGATTAGAGGGACGGCCTACCTTGCTGACTTTCTCATAGACGGTATAGCCCACCGCTGCATGAGGTATCGCCCGCGCAAGGGTTAAAGTGTGTCCTTGATAAAGGCCCCGAACGCCCTGCGTTTGAGCAATGTATTGCAAAGCGCCTGCTGCTCCTCTCCAAGAGCCTTGAGTCCAATAAGCTCACATTAACATAAAAGACCGTCCCGCGTACCGGCAAAGCGAATGAATTCGGCATTATGTGTTTGCAGGAGGATTTTGACTCGGTCCAAGGGCGCGACAGCGGTTTTTGCCTTCAAAAGCCTTCCGGGTCACTCAGTGAAGACATAGACGATAGAAACGGGACGAGTACTCACCAGTCCGCCCGCAAAACCTCCAGCTAGAGCAGAGCGCACAATGAACTCGGTTTGAGAGTATCGAGGCTTCTCATTGCGAGCGACCGACGAGTCTCGCGACATGGACAGGGTCAACGCAATTTGGTCGGAACGGAACTCAGCGGGATGACCAATCCGGGGAAACCCGTAACTCAACAACTTCGTACGGAAAAACAGGTTCACAAATGCATAGTATTGACTACTTCTGCTAATTGGCGCGGGTTCAAGGGCATAATACGCGGTTCCCCATTCAAGACGAGCATAAAATACGGGATATCAGACCGGACTGGAAGGCTATTTAGATCTTTTGAGAGGAATGGGAGTTGGGCGCTTTTCTTATTGCTACTGTCGCACAACGGAAGCTTGAGACTGCGGAAGCGTGGGCGTTTAGGCTTGGGGGTCGGGCTGAAATTCACCAATCAGCCGAATGCTGGAGGTAGGTGAAACGCGAGGGACGTACGAGGGTGGTTCCATCAGGGATTCCAGTTGCAAGAGCGCTTCTTCGGTTTGTTGGTGGCCAACGTCGAGGAGCGCGCGTGTACGTGTCGCGTCGAATGCCGATAGGTTTTGAGAGACTTCAAAGTGGTGGAACGCGTCGTCGAACGCGCCGTCGTCTGTTCCCGCTCCGGCAGCAGCCATCATTTGGCGGAATTCCGCCAGTCGTGTGCCTTCTCCACTCTGGGTTGGCGCAGGTCGGAGATTCCACAGGCGCCAGATATTTGCGGGTCCAGTCGATACCAGACGGGATACTCGGCCGTCGGCTTCCTGCGCTCCATCGGCATCGAGCAGATAGACCATCTTCCGTAGTCCATCGACGAAATGCACCAGTTCGAATACCTCGATCGTATCGAGACGGGCGAGAAAGTGGCTGGAGTAGTTGAGTGATGAACGCCGCGGGCTCACAGCCTCGAATGCAAACCTTTGTTGCAGTTCACTAGGGAGAGCGCAGAATCTTGCAAAGCGACAAGCTGCGCGTCGAAGGCGCTCCGATTCCATCACAGACGGGCTGCAGAACACCCGGCCGCTTGAGCACGATCCAGAGCAAGGTTGTTCATACTGACCACCGATCCGGTTCGTCCCAATGAGCGTCCGGTTGTATCAGCAGCCGGAAGAGAATTGGTTCTAGTCCTTCGATCGCATTATGGGCTCCCACAAGAGACTTGATTGTCGCAGACACGTTCGAATCGGGATCTGGGTTCGCGGAGTCGCCCATAAACTCTTCACCCAGCTGAATCCCTAAAATATTCTCCGCGACAGACTTGAGAACGAGGTCGCGACGAAGGCCAAAAACAGTGTAGAAGGAGCGGGAGGCTAATATCAGCGAGTTCAAAACATAAAAATCTGGGAGGTACGAGAGGAGATCGTATTGTACATCCGCTGGAAGGGCGGCAAGGGACATTTGGGAGACACTAACGAGAGCAAGATGATAGTTGGGTGCAAGCCATATTTACAATTATTATGTCCCCAATTATCCAGCTTTGACCGCAACCGCAAAGGCTGCCCGGGCCAACCAAGGCGCGCTGGACCAGCTACCATGAATTCTTATCCCCCGGAATTGTTGGCCCAACTGGCACCCGTCATGTTCGTCGCTGGCCTCGATGCGGCTGCGAACGCCCCGCCAGCAGCGGCGGTAACGAGCCCGACATCTCCGACTACACCAAGGTCGCAGCAGGATCCTTTCGCCGTCCTTACATCTCGTCTGCGAGAGGCCTTTTTGGCGCAGCGCAAAGTCGCGATATGGCAGCCCGAAAAGTCTAAGTCCTTTCAAATAATACCCGTGGACAAGGCCGTGCGCTTTCCGCCGCGGAAATTGGTTCCGCAGGACGACCCCCAATTCTCGGCGGCGCACTCGCCTCTTTCCCCGTTGACCCCATCGTCCCCCCTTCACCCCGACGGCCTCATCGCGCCCATATGGATACGCAAGCACACTACCCTCGTGCCCTCGGTATTCGTCATGTTCTTGCGCATATACGAGTACCCGCCGCATACGCCGCGATCCCCCCTCGACGCGCCGGACCCGGACCGCGACCGCGACCGCGAGCTGGAAGAACGCAAACGCGACTCGGAGCTGGCTGCGGATGTTGCGCTCAGAAAGAAAAGTACGAATGAACGCAACATCAAACTTACCGTCGTTCTTATGGCCACCAGGCGAATGCTAGGTACGTCCCAGTCATGACATAATGCGTTTATTCAACCCCTCCTAGATGACCCGTCGCTGGACAACCGGTTGACTTACATCCGACGACAGAGCGGGTTGGATTCTCGTGCCGCGCTGTTTGTGCTGAGCCCGGTTAGCCAGGCCGAGCTGGGAGACTTCGTAAAGAGGTTGGCCTCTCGTCTACAAAAAAAAATTCGACCCATTGGCTAACTACGTTCTTCAGCCTCCAGCAAGCGCTCTACGAACCTGCTCTAGAATACTATACTGCACATTCTAAACGAGTACGCCGAAAACGCAATAGACACTCGCAGGCCATTTCTTCGTACCCGACCCCGCACACGCCTCTAGGCACCGCAGGCCTTGGCCGCCCCCTCCGGCCCGAGGGCTGGACGGTACGATACGAATACAAGATGGCTTGTTTCGCCGAGTTTCGCGGAGAGGACGATATCGCCCTCAAGTTGTGTCATCTTCCAACGTTGCGTACACCAATCTTACCCCGCTCCACAGACATTACCAGGATGCATACGGAATGCTGGTAATAATGTTCGGATCCACGGCGATTCTACCGCCTCGTACCAAGCGTTGGGCAGAGGCGAAGGTTTTGGCCGACTGTATAAACATCAAGGCAATTCCTTTGTCTGCACTTTGGATCGTCGATTAACCGCGAGCCAGGTAGCGAAGCTTTATCTGTACAACAACGAACACGCCTTGGCTTTGTCGCACCACAACACCCACATCCGCAAGTTTAGCGACTTTTCGCGCGGCTGGGGTATTGGGGAGGAGACGTTCGAGTTCTGGAGCTGGATCGCTCGCCAGTAAGTTTCGCTCCCTTCAGTCATGGACTTGGTAACCATCCGACGGACAGGCATCGCATTCTAGCTGAACTCTTAGAGCACGGCACCCAGTCGAAGCTGGTCATCCCGGACCACCGGCCAGTCAACCCGGCTCTCGCGGTGTCGCAAAGATCCTCGGTCGTCGTCCCGAGCAGCGCGTTAGAAGTCGAGGCGATGCGGACCATGGGTATAAACCCCAGCCATGCGCTGCAGCATCCAGGGTACTACTACTACATGGCTGCGAAATGTACAGAAGCCCGGCGGGAACGGTTCCTCGCAATCGCGGACGCAGAGGTTGGACGGTCCTCATTCAGTGATCGTCTTCTGTTGCTCATCTCCTTCCCAGAAGTCGCCTGTGAATCCTTCACCTGGGTTTACCAACGAGAAGAAGGTCGATCACCTCATCATCATCTTGGAGGTACGGTTGTCTCCTTCGTCGCGAGTGGCACTGATAGTATAACACAGCTATACACGAAAGCGTACGAGCTGTTCAAGAAGTACGCGCCCGCCAATGCCCAGAACCAAAATCAAGGGCGCTTGACTCTCTGGATTGCGTACCGCATCGGCCAAACGTACTATGAGTCTGGTAAATTCGAGATGGCTGTCCGGTACAGTAGAATTTTTTCCTCTCCATCATCAGCCGGTGAACCAATTTGCAGGTTTTTCGAGCGCATAGCGAAAAGTTACCGCCGAGAAAAGTGGGGTTTGCTGCTACGGCCTCTTCTTGCGACTTGGTACGCGTGTGCTCAGCAACTAGGCGATGTCGAATTAAGCATAAGGCTTCTGGTGGAGATGCTCGGTTATGGTGATAAGCTTCGTTCGCCTTTTGTCGTTTTCTGGCTGACTTTTCTTCTCGTTCTGAGGTGTCGAGGAATCCGACGACCCTTCTTCCTTGGAGGAAGACTTGCTGGCTGTTCTCAAGGTTAAAATTTTCCTTCGAGTGTCCTGTCTCCTTCCTTATCACGTACCTCTCAGAGTTCAGTACCTTCGACGCCGGACCCTGAGCCCATGGTCATCGAACTTCCAGAATCGCAGCCCATGTGTACGTCCATTAACTGTGCCCAGACATTTTCTGACGCTGACCTTGAGCAGTTGGTTCTAGTGTCGTATTCTGGACATCTGAAGTCAAAGTTGGGGAACCAGCCGCATTTCAGCTCTGCCTAACTGCGCCAACACACACCACCACAGCATCCCTCCCGTTCTCATCATTGCAAATCCACTTCTCTGGCAAACTTCCCCCCATTGTCGTGCAGCATGTTTCTGAATCTGCCCCGCCGCCTGTACAGCGGGTTGATTTGGGGCATATCTCCTCTACTGGTGTCGCTGGATCCACGGTGGCGAATCTCCGCTGGCAGCCTGGCGCATCTATTGTTTTCACTGGCACCGTATCCTCGGAGGTTCCTGCGTCTCTCAGGGTATGCTTTTTTGTTACATTTTAATTCAGGCAAATTAACTTTCGAATTTAGGTGGCAAAAGTAGTCTTGATCCTCTGGGAAGGCCCCTGGACGATCAATATTCCTTTTGATGCCTCTGAGCCACGTGGGGGCGCCGTGCCAGCGCCACGGTGGTTGAGCTCTATTAACCCCCCTAGGTTTATACCTGTCGCGCGCGAACATTATTCTTCCGTGATGTTTGTTTCCTTTGATTGAGCGCGTCTCCAATGACTGAAATCGCCTATTCAGCATTCGTCACCGGCCTCATAATGTTGTGATGGTCTTGTCGCACAAAGCCCCCGCGTATCTCAGTGAAGACTACCCCATTGTCATTGAGGTAACAAACGCGGATGATCGAGACCTGGAGGTCACCGCGGACGTGCTTCTTCAGCCCACCGAAATTGATGGTACCGGTACGTACGGCGTTCCAGCTGGCAAGACCGTTTGGCTTACGACAGTCTCAGATAATTCGATCGTTCTGGACGACGAAAGCTCTTCAAGTCTCCTCAAAGGTGTCAGCTTCGGTGTCCTCCGCCCAGGCGTCAGTGTCGTCAAGACGCTCCATCTAATTAGCAATGGTCCAGCGGGGGATCGCATGGTCGATGTCTCTATACAGTCGACCGTTCCGGGAGATCCTCAGCCCGAGAACCCCGAGCTCCAGGATATGACTGAAACGCTGCAGACGCTTGTCGTGCCGACTTTGGATGCGATCAAGGTCGATTTCGGTGTGGTGTACAAACGGGCATTGGGTGCACGGGCGGGGGTTGCGGATCTGAGGACGTATGACCACGACTTTTGGGATGACAGTGACGGCGGCGAGGCCATCGTTACAGCGCAGATGGAATGTGCTGGCCCCTGGGGCTTGGAGGTGGCCAGTGTGAAGTTACATCGAGAGGTGAGACGATTCGTTAGGACGAGTAACATATGGTCCAACTTTTCCTTACAGGACAATGACCGGGCTCGGGTGTTGGAAGCATCCATCGACACTGACAATGATATCCCTTCAGGTGAGTCACCCAAAGACACGATTTTTCGCATCTAATTCTCCTTTACTAGACTATCTTACCGGTGATGTTTTCTGCGATCTTTGTCGTATCAGTATAGATCTAGGCGAGGACCTTGACCTCGAGGCGCCAGTAGTAGGTCCCGGCAAATACGAAATAACTTGGAGACGGTGAGTGGGTGTCGAGAGGCATCGTATACTGCTCTAAAACATCTAAACCTAGAATATTGGGATCTGGGGATCGAGGTCCTCTCTCGACGACCATATTTCCCCTACCATTGCTTCAACCTCCCGTCGAGGGAGTTGTCGCCCTGCTAGACGTACCCCCAACCGCCAAACTCCATGTCCCACTATCGCTCACGATTACCATCCGTAACCGGCATCCGTCTCGCTCGGCCAATGTTACCATACAACTCGAGCCCGACCCGTTAGACGGCTTTGTGGTGGCCGGGCTGAGGAGCGGCCGTGTCCCGATAATGTTGCCGGGTGGGGAGGAGAAGGTTACATGGAGACTGATACCCATAGAATGTGGATATATCGAGGTACCGCGCATCAAGATCGTCGACAAGAGACGAGCTATCGCCAGTGCACAGGGGATTCGGGACCCGAGTGCAGAGGTGGAGACGGAGGGAGAGGTGGTTAAGATTATTGATGTTAGACTGGACGGCGCTAGGGGGCGGAAAGTCGCTGGGAGGGTTAGCGTAGAATCCGCAGAGGAAACGGGCGGGCGGCTGGGGTCCGTCCTGGTATTACCATGATGGGGAGTACGTTCGGCATTGTGAGTAATTTTGTGAGGGGAGCGGGGAGGACGGGCTGGCCACACGGCGGCCGGGATCCTAATATCGGCTGGATCTGTACGGTCTATACATACCGATCTGTAAACATGAGTTCACGGTGGACTCGGCGGAGTAGCTGCAATCACGATTGCGAACTCATGACGAAGTGGATGTATAAGCCTTTCCACGACCCTATCTATATAAGCCCAATGGAAAGGCTCCCCTTCAACAAGAATGTCGGTTCCTGACGCGCAAATCTTTCCCCATGCCACGGGTACCGCGCTAGCCACTGTTGATGCGCACCAAGAACCCCAAGAGCTGATCTTTTACGCGGGTTGGGTATGTCTCGCAATTCCCATCTCTCAATCGGCTTGTAATCCATCGCAGTTCTGTCCATATGTCCAAAGAAGCTGGATTACTTTGGAAGAGAAGGGAGTCCCTTATCAGTACAAGGAAGTCAATCCATACAAGAAGGAAAAACATTTCCTAGGTTTGCTCTCCTCTTGGGCACTAATCGATAATCAATCGCTGAGATTCGTGTTATTTAACTTAGACATTAACCCGAAAGGTCTTGTGCCCGCCGTGGAGTACCACGGCAAAGCGTTATACGAGTCCCTGGTCATCTGCGAATTTCTTGAGGATGCGTACCCCGACCACAAGCCGAGCATTTTTCCCGGTGATGCGTACACCAAGGCCTACGCTCGGATTTGGGTTCGGTTTCTCTCATAGATAACCGATCTCTATTCTAAATGTTTGCACGCAGGTGGACTACGTAGGGAAGGCGTTCATACCAGCCTTCTTTCGCCTGATGCAGGCGCAAGAGAAGGAAAAACACGATCTTTTTCGCACGGAGCTGTACGATGCCCTGCGTAAATTCGCCGCGCAGGTCAAGGGCCCCTATTTCTTGGGCGAGGAATTTAGTCTCGTTGATGTCGCGATCGTCCCTTGGATCACCCGCGACTACATCCTTGCTGAGAATCGTGGGTACGACAGGGGAGATGGAAGCGCTGAATGGAAGCGCTATGCAGACCATGTCGAGCAGAGGGAAAGTGTGGTCAAGACCAAGAGCGTGGGTGCCCGGCGCTATTGCGGAGAGGAGTCGTTGGCTCACTTACTTCATCAGGATAAGGACAAATATGCGGAAATCTATGGACGGTATCTCAGGGACGAGGCCCAAAGCGAGGCTGCTAAAGCGATTCGCGCCGGTCGGGTCATTCCGTGAACAGACTTGACGGATGGATGTACTAGTATTCCAAGATGATTGTATCATGTGTTCCCTTCATTCGGTACATGACTTCCTAAAAGCATACGAGCTTGTTGGAAAGTTGCCAGATATGGCAACAAATCACCCAAGGCCTAAGAAAAACAGATCAATCAAGCTCGTCTTCATTCTTGAGAAGCGCCGGAATGAACTCCGATGGGCAGTGTTGGAGTTTTCCCGAAATGAACAGCGGCTTGAGTGTCGCCGTCCATAACACGTTCATTCCATCTTCCCTACAGAGACCAGACTCATAGATTCAGAAAAAGTCTTGGACTTCTGGTTGCTCATTGACAGGGTCCTGATCAGAACGAGGCACGAGAGAGCACGTCTGTCGAGGTCTAGGTCCTGACAGCTGCCTCGGCAGTGGCGACGGGCCGATAGCAAGAGATGGAGGATTTTGGGACGATGTATCTCTAGAGTCTACTGATGGCAAGTCGTCCAGTGGCTGGCGAGGATGCAGGTTAAACTGGGGTGGTTTAATCGAAAGCATGAAATGGGAGGCGCCTGTGGTTAAGATGCGGGTCGAAATTGGGGTTAAAACTGCGTGCTTGAATGGGAGGCGAGGAGTCGTTCGGATTGTGTCTGTTTGGCTTCGGCTTCCGACGGCTTGAAGTAAACTCTCATGTTCGAGCTTGTGTCCTCGGAGTCCCAGTCCCGAATCGCTCTATTGCCGCACCAATTGCCAGCCTTTATAAGATTGGCACAGGCCCGCCTGATGTCTTCGTTGCTTCCTGGCTCTCCCTCGTCGTTCAACCTGCAATGGCCATCTCCACCGCCGACGCTTTTGACGACAGCCGCCTGACCGCGGTCGAGCGGGAGAACCAGTCCCGCTGGAAGCTCACATGGCCCGAGTTGAAGCTCCTGTTCATTGCGTCCAGTGCGTCGTCGCTGTGTCCTTTACTCTTTAACCTTGACTGATTGTGGTTGCATTGTGCAGCTGGTTTCTTCATCGATGCATACGATCTGTTCAACATCAACTTGGTCGTCGTGATCCTCAAGTAAAGGACCCTTGCATCCTCTTATCGACCTGCTCACTCTTGCGCAGCTACGTCGTGAACGGCAAGCTCTCGGGTACGATTGCCAACGCGCCGCTACAGGGCGGTGTCTTGAAGGCTGCGGCGAACATTGGGTGTGTGGTTGGCCAGATCGGGTTCGGTCTGGCTGGCGACGTCTTTGGACGAAAGGCCATCTACGGGATCGAGATGATGGTCACGACTGTCGCGACGATCATCATCATCGCGGGCCCGCTCTCCCTTGGCCCCGGCCTCTTCACCTACATAACCATCTTCCGCACGCTCATGGGCATCGGCATCGGCGGTGACTACCCTATGTCTGCGTCCGTGGTCGCTGACCGCGCCAATCTCCGTCGTCGCGGCACCATGGTCACCTTCATCTTTGCCATGCAAGGCTGGGGTTCGCTCGTCGGCGGTGTCATCTTCATCATCCTGCTCGCCATCTACAAAAAGGGCGTCCATGAGCACGGTCATACCGGCCAGCTCAACTCGGTCTGGCGCATCTACACGGGGCTCATCATCATCCCCGGCATAATCACCATCGTCCAGCGTCTGATGATGGTCGAGTCCACGCGCATGAAGGGTGTCCAAGCGGTGCGCGAGGACCCGAGTCTCATCGCAAAAGGCCAGGTTAGTGGCGTCAAGCTCAACCACAACGGCGAGAAGATAGACGACACCGGCGAGAAGGGCTCAGACGCGGGCGTTGACCAGGAGGCGACAACCCCCGTTCCCGGCGGCCGTCTCGCTGCGACCAAGGCGGCCAGGGCCGCGGCGTGGCGCGACGCACGCGAGTACTTCTCCGAGTGGCGTCACCTCAAGATCCTCATTGGCACCACCATGTCCTGGTTCCTCCTCGATCTCATATTTTATGGCATCTCGCTCAACCAGTCCATCTTCATCTCCGCACTCGGCCTCGCAAGCTCCAAGGACCCATGGGAGTTCCTGTGGCAGCAGGGTGTCGCGAACGTGATCATCGCCGTCGGCGGCTTTCTCCCTGGCTACTATTTTACGCTCTTCACGATCGAGTACCTCGGCCGCAAGAAGATCCAGATAATGGGCCTCGTCATGAACGGTATTATCTTTGCCGTCATGGCCGGCAAGTACACCGCCCTCAAGGCCAACCCAAGCGGCCTCATCGCATGCTTTATCTTCCTCCAGTTCTTCTTCAATTTTGGCGCGAATGCAACCACCTTTGTTAGTGCGTGCCTTCTTCCTCTGTCTCACCTGCACCGTTCGTTGCTGACGGCGGACGTCTCCGTTACATAGTCCCCGCGGAGGTGTTCCCGACGCGCGTGCGCGGCTTCTCGCACGGGCTGTCCGCCGCGTGCGGCAAGTGCGGCGCCATCATCGCCTCCCTCGCCGTTGCCATCATGAGCACCAACGTCGGCCCACAAAACGTGCTGTGGCTTTTCTGCGGCGTCGCCATCGTTTGCATTCCCTTCACCTTCCTCATCCCCGAGACCAAGGGCCGTGATGCCGACGTTATCGACCTCGAGGAGCGCCAAGCCGCCTTGGGTCACCACTCCGAGAAGCTTTGAACGCTACAACCCCAAGTTATGACATTTCACCCTGTTACGCGTAAGTCCAGTGGCCAGTAGCGGCAGAGGATATATGACCACTAGTTTGCCTGTCTCCTAGTATTACCAAGTGCTTTCGCATCATGAATAATTTTCTCGAGAAGCCGGAGGTCGGGGCGTCGCGCCGTCACGGTGAGAAAACAATCAGCGGAGCAATGTCGCAATCGCGATTCACCATCTCCTACCAAAAAAACGGATCTCTCCACGACCGCATATACTTGAGTATCAGCCTCGCGAACAACGTGAGAAGCTTCCCATCGACATTTAGGATGTCCGTTCCTGACGCGCAAATGCAGCATGTCTTTCCCCATGCCACGGGTACTAGCAGTGGACAACTGTTGACGTGGCTTCGGAATTCCCCTGTCTTGGCATCACAGTTCTGTCCATACATACGTCCAAAGGAGCTGGATTATTTTGGAGAGGATCCGGAGAGTACAAGGAAATCAATTCATACGAGAAGGGAAAACATTTTCCAGGTATCACACAAGTGGCTGAGATTCGCGTTAATTCGTTCAGCCATTGGCCCGAAAGGTCCAGTGCCCGCCGTGGAGTATCATAGCAAGGCGCTGTATAAGACCCTGGTCATGATTCATTGCGAACTTATTCAAGACGCGTACCCGACCACAAGCTGAGTATCTTACCCGGCACAACACGGCCCACGCCAAGTTGGGTTGGATTTCTCTCTCATAAATAATCGTGTATTCTCAATGCCTGCACACAGGCGGACTACGTTGGAAAGGACAAACGAAGCACAGAGCAATGTTGCTAGAACGATTCGCGTCATTCCTTGAACTAAGAATTTACTGACTGCGGTTTGACGGATGAGAGTGTAGTGTTCACTTTATTCGTACACGATAGCTAACTGTCGAGGATGCAGGTTGATTTAATACTCGAAAACATGAAAACATGAAATGCAAAGCCCACCTACTTTGTGCCGCAATTTTTGACGACAAGACAAGAAAACGCGAATTCCTATTTCATCGCCATTCGTCCCCCTTCGTTCGTTTTCGTCCTCCACAATGGGTGCGATTCAATGCCCAGAGGAGTGGTGTAAGGCACAATACTTTCGACCCCGATATCCCATGGCCGATTCACGAGCATTCTCGCATACTTGCTCGCATGATTGGAATCACCAAGAGCAATGTAGAGCTCCGTGACAGATTTGAGAGCTATGCTGTATTCCGCCATGGACTGCAACCCCTCTTCCTCGAGAAGAGATAGTTTAGCAAGGCCGTCCTTGACAGTATCAATTTGCATGCTCAAACTTATTGCACGGCGAGCATCGGATTCGAGCGGCGTGCGACAGGCCGCGCAGGTGCATTGGAAACCATAGGGCTCGAGTTTCAATTGACGCGTCTTCGCTCCGGGACTAAGCGCGGTGTAAGCGAAAGTCAACTCTTCGCCTTTGTGGATTTCACGGATGGCAAATAGCCGGTATGAGAAGGATGGAAGGTCGAAAGAGGCATCGGTGTTGGGGGAACGACTAGGAGGAATCAGAACTGGCGTAGTCAAATACAGTAAAAGAGCAACCTATGATTCAAACGAGATATTTCCTTGCAGACCGCACTATACATCTCTCGGGTCCTATCGTGTCCCCCGGTTTGCAGAGATTCGAGCCCTAAGGAATTTGTGCGGATGATTCCACCAATTGGCCCGCTACCATCGTGCTGATGGCTATTTGCGAGGGCCATGAAAGCAGTCTTGTATTCTGGACATAGGCGATCGAACAGGATCTTCAATGTCTGTTCCCATTCGTATAATTGCGCTTGAAACTTTTCATGCTCGGTGAATTCCCGCATAAACCGGATTTTATTTCCGAACGAGCTCGGAGTGACAGTCAGCGGGCGCTCGCTGAGGATTAGCTCGCCTGCGCGAATCTTTCTGGTGCTAAATAGACCAAGGCCTTTGCTCGGGCTGGAAGCGAGACGATAGCTGCGAGACGAGGGCCGAATAAGAGGAGAAGGGAAACCAGGTGTAGACAAAAGAAGGGCCTTGGCGTCCGCATAGAGCAAGCATTCGGTCCAACCGTCCGGGAATGATGCAAGGGTAGCATCCATAGATACGGAGGGCTGTGTTGTGTATAAAAACATGTTCTTGTCGTAGGCCTCCGCTGGGGCCAAGGGATCGAGTAATTTCACGGTGGATTTCATTGTTTCGTAGCCTTCAGGTCTCCCTGTCCGTCCCAGATACCGTAAGCCAACCTGAGCCACTCAGCCTGAACTCACTGGGACTTGCCTGCGTTCTCCACGACGCCATAGCTCCGTTTGAGGATCTGGGGTTCGGGTTCGTGGCCCGAGCGAGCTGCGAGTGAAATTCGTAAGCATCGACGACTCAAGGAACATGCACGGCGGGATCGGATTCCACCTGCAATCTTGTCTGTATCCTTGGTTAACTTGGCTTTGGCCTTTC
The DNA here is from genome assembly GCA_029378255.1 of Mycena rosella. Taxonomy (NCBI): domain Eukaryota; kingdom Fungi; phylum Basidiomycota; class Agaricomycetes; order Agaricales; family Mycenaceae; genus Mycena; species Mycena rosella. The sequence goes on from JARKIE010000095.1 coordinate 269,243, forward strand.
CACTGTTGAGGAAACCTCTCTTCATGGTGAGCGTGACAGTGAGATCTCAAAACTGACAGCATGCAAAGCAAACGGTGTACTTAGGTGTACTTACATAAAATAACGCACGCCGGCGCCGCCTTGACGCCACCGGCAAAAGGTCAATAATTGTGTCGAGAATCCTCGTGAAAAAGTACTTATAAAAAAGGATGCAGCCGGCCAGATGCGTCTGCATATCTCAGTCCAAGCCCAAGGCTCGAGCGACCAACGGTCCCGTGCGGCGTGCGAGACGTAGAATTCAACCGTGTGACATGATGTTAGTTGGAATAGCAACCGGCCTTGATTCCGGGAGTCTCCGATTTCCTTTTCGGGGGGTTTTTTTGTGGTGCGATTGTTTAACGAGGAGAAGCAGGAGAAGCTACCACCCGTTACTATCTGTACCTCTTTTTCCCCGGTTACTGCTCTTTAGTGCTGGATCTCGCGACTTACCCTTTTTTGAATCCAATGCATTAGTCATGTCATGTCATTGCGCATCTAGAAACCGCGCTCAGAACAAAGACTGCTCTTTCCGAAGGAAAATGCCCTGCTCCTCCTCCCACTCCGTCTGCCACCGCGCAATTCTATCTTGGAGATCCGCCCATTCCTCCTCCGTCTCGACGCCCGCAAGCCATTCCTGCTGGGTCCCAAGCCGCTCTATCCGAGTCCACCCCCGCTTCAACACCGCGCCGATGGATACCGTATGTCTGCGCCATGCCTCGACATATGGCGCCCCATCGTCGGGCACCGCCCCGTGCCTTTGCAGGTGCCGCCATAAACCGTCCTGGTAGTCGTGCCCACCAGGCATCAGCTGTCGGTGCCCTAGGCGGTACGGATCCTCGCCCTGTGCGCGTATCCAATTTTCCCGCGCGTCGAGCTGTGTGAGGAGGACCTCGCGCGAAGGAAGGAGAGAGCTGTTCGACATGGTGTGGACGGCGTACAAAGCTTGGATACGGTCGGAGGGGCAGTTCGCCACGAAAACGGGGAGCCCTATGAAGGCGAGGGCAGTGACGGGAAGCCGAGAGGATAACGATACGATGTGTTCGTGGAGGGGGAATACATAACGAGTGTTTGTTTGAAGGATGCCGTTGTCGTCGCTCGCACGTCGTGCGGAGGGATCGGTGCGTATTATTCCGCCGGCTTCGAGGAATGGGAAGAGATTCTCGTAGCCGGTGCCCAATATCACGACGTCGGCATCGACGAACGTGCCGTCTGAGAACCTGGGAATGCTTCAGTTCACTCATTCTACCGTAGCAGAGGTTCTCAACTGACCATATCACATTTTCGGTGAAATTTGCGATGTCACCTTTATATGTGATTGGTCCCTCCGGCTCCCAACTCACTGGCGACCGCGAGGAAAGATAGGTCTGCGTGCGACATGGTTGTCAGCGAGCCTCAAATGACGAAAAGAAACGCACCTTCGCCGCGTGAAGTGAAACTTGAGTCACAATATCCAAGCGCTCGCTTTACCCCGACGACGACGACGGTTTTGTTCGCGTATTTTCCGGATTACTATAGTATACCGAGTGTACGATTGGCGCTGCGCATCTTTGGCGAGCCATGCATCCTGTCCTTTCCAGACAGGTATGTGAGGATACTGCGAGGAGCATGAACTGTCAGAGATTGAGAGTGCACACGAATACGGCCGCGTACATGATTATTCCCAGTAGCCACGATGAGATGTCCACTGGGCGAGTCGTCTTCCCGGAATCAGTGGTACTTTAAGTCCCAATGCCGTCCTCTGCGTCGCCTATCCAGCTTGCGACGTCGACCGTACTGTTGAATTGAATCCAAGGTGTAATGTTGAAGTGATCGGCATAGCGTCGGTGGTACTTGTATATGTGGTCGTGTGATGGATAGAGAGGTGTACCGGGCGGATATGGAAACCGGGATAAGTCATGGACGGAACTGGTGTATTTGTGTGCAAGAGCGGGTACAATGGGGTCTCCGGTATGGACGGAGGATCTGGTTTGTGGTTATCTGGAAGCCACACCCCGCCGACGTCACGTCTTTGCTCTAGCAGAACGACATCCCATGGATTCGACGCGACTTGGAGTTCCAGCAGGACTCGGAGAGCGGCCAATCCAGAAGAGCCCCCGCCGACGACAGCGAACGATTTGCGGATTGGCGCGGACGGAGTAGAGCTGCTGGGCTTTGAAATGGCAGTAATAGGACAGCGAATGCAGCCTGAAGGTTGACCATGCTGGTGGTAAGAATCCAAGTTACAGTATGGGCTTCGTAATATCGATGTATAAGTCCTTCGCCTCAGCTTTGGAGAAAATGGCGTGCTATGGCGCGCTCCACAAGAGTGCGCATTTCGAGACGGAAGATGAGCAGCAAAAGGCACATTGGAAAAGCGTACGAGAAAACGCTGTTGGACGCATGCACATAGGAAACAGCGGTACAGACTGGCACAGAAAGCAGTAGGGATTTCACTACACATTTGTATTCATAGATCGGCACCAGCGCACGCATCAGCGGCATCCTATGGCGTATTTTAGTGGTGAACTTGAGCCATATAAGCCCGTAGCAGCCCGTAGCGGCGTGCCCAGTTCAGCCATAGCTCCGTGTCCCCGAGGTCGATGAGTTGTTCAAGTTGGGCGGCCACGTGGGTTTGGATCCCGCCGAAGAATTATGAGATGGTTCTGACCGGTGCACTAGAGTCACGGTGACAAGAGGCTGGATAGAAGTCTGAGCCAGGAGAAAGGAAGGACTCCGACAATGAGCAGCCCGAGGTTGAAGTTCGGATCAAAAAAGCTGTGCACTGTTTGATCGTGTACTTTGCGTGTACTGCAAATGTCGGTCTACTTCGGCTATGCAGCTTCGCTTTTTCGTCGCGGCGTCGGCGTTCGAGCGAGGGTCACGAAACTCAGCAGGCCCCTCTTTTTGCGTCGCCCTACAGGAGTTGCTCTATTCGGCCCCTTGATACTCGGTACTTATCTGGAACCGTTTCCTCTGCGGATTCAGAGCGTTGACGCATCCTGATAATATCTAGGCCTAGATGCTTTTGCTCTGTGCGTTTATTCGCTCTCCCAACACGAATTGACGCGTCTGATGCCCGTCTTTTCAGCATAAACGTCGTTCCCTTAACCTGGACACACTGGAGAGAGGCTCCAGAGGACTCGTCTGACGCAGAGGCGCCTGCAGTGCGGCCTCCGTTGCGGCCGTGGTGGCAGCGAGCTTGTGCTTGTGCCATACAATTCACGGCTGGCGCGTTTGTAGCAGGGTCAGTTCTCATTTACCGAGGGCGAATGGTGCGTGTCCTGGCCCGTACGACCCATGAGTGATTAATTATATTTCGCAGCTCACCCTCGTATCCCTCTTACCCCCGAAAAATCCGGCCGTCGCGTCCACCGCCTCGAACCGCCGTATATTCGTCCAGACCGCGGGAAATTGGCGCAGTAACGGAACCATATTCCCCCTCTCAGCCTGCACATTGACGCGCGTGGAGGAAAAAGCCATGTTCCTGCAAGTGAAGGGGGAGTACGCGGGCTGGCAACTCAATCTCGACGACAGCATTATCGACGGCAAACCAGTAGATTCCGTCGAACAGGCCTGTAAAACTTTGGCGGCCCATTGGCACGCGGCTGGCGGGAAGGGCACCATTAAAGCCAGTTGACACAGACTTATTGCGGGCCCACCAGCGCGCTGAAGAAAAACTGCCGCCGTTCTCACTATGTGGGAACAATAGATACACTGTACGAGGTGGTAACCAAATTCGCAGTGCCAACGAAAGCCTCGGTCCCCGCTTGAATCGATTGGACATACTGTTCTGCGTTAGCGACTCGCAGGAAAGGAACAAGACGGGCAGACCGCACCTGAGTTGGTGCAACACCTTGTTCTGAGATAAGGTAGGCTGAACGCGTGTCAGCTAATGGGCACCAAAATATAGGTCGGCTACTTACTGAAGAAGTCTTTTAAATCCACGTCGAAGGAGTTGAGGTCCCCGGCGGCACTGACGAATGAAAGCACTTCCCAGTTCGCGTTGGGACCCTGCGCGTATCGTTTGGGTGAGAGGAGTTAAATTGAAAGAAAAGATAACTACCTTCCAGAGATTCCACGTGTGGTTGGCCACAACAGTGCCTGTTGTTATCTGCGATCCGACGGGTGTGATCCTGAAAGCGGCGAGTCAATTAATTATACGACGAAAGATTAAAGCAACAAAGAACGCACCCTCCGAGGCCCGAAAGCCAGATCATTCTAAAGTTAATTCAGCAAGAAGTCAACTCATAAAAGGTATATATGCATCCATACATTTCATAAGACGAGGCCGAAGTTGCTGGGCTTCCCGAACTCGCTGTCCCGAACCAAATATCATACGACACATCCGCGCGGATTCCCGCAGACTGGGTCTTATAGTTCCACGCCCAGGATGTCGGCGCCGACGCTATGTTCTGCAGCTGTTGAATTATTCAAAGGGATCAGCTACAGTCGACCCCGTGCGCGAATGGAGTTTTCCAACCTGAACACCCTTGCTGGCGATCGATTCAACATTGGCGTCTGAATTCCATTGTCAACTAAATCTTGAACGCCGGCATGGTGAAGAAAATATGCGTACAGCTCTTGACATTGTTGGGCCCGTTAGCCCAGGTGTAGTTGGTAGCCCACTGGACGGTCTGTTCCGTCGAGCTCATGAGTGTCGACTGTTGTGAACCCACGCCGGCAACTGGGAGAATAAGGTTCAGTCTAACACAGCACCAGCCAGTAAGCTTCGGTCAACATACGCTCGCCCCATAGATTCTGGCATAGCGTGAACCCTCCGGCCGGCAGACAGTCATACTGTCCCGCTATGGTTTGCGCGGTGGCCCCGAGGCTGAGGAGGCAGGATAAAGCGACGAGAGTGGAGAAATGCATTGTGAGAGGCGAGTGTCCGAGTCGTTGGAATTCTAAGGCTCCAGTCCACCGTATTTATACGAGGGGAAACTTGCATATTTCTCCAGAAAGATTGCGATGGTCCGTGAGAGAAGCGAGTTTATCCGCCGGGAGTTCCGCGTATGTGGAGCGCGTCAAGTCCGAACATTCGGCGAACCCGAAGAACCCGAAGAAAAGCCTTAGTATCCGTGAAAGTGCGCCGATGTATGTAGGAAGCTGCGCTGGCATATTTGAGAGATGATCGAGTCGAAAGAGGCTTCAACACATTCTTAATCGAGAGGACACAAGCTCGAGAAAAGCCGGCGAATTGTTCACGTCCTACCACAATAATACCATGCCAGTGGTGCTGGAATTTCCGCGGCCGGAAACAGTAGGAGCGGTGGATTAAAACGGGAAGAGTGACCGCAGACCAAGTGCCATTTCCCGGTTCTCGGGTGTCATCGTACTATTGCGCGATGCCAGTGATTTAACATTTTTGTACCAAACGCAGGGTGCTGGTCGGCGTGCAGCGAGCACAGCTTGGGTTTGGAGAAGAAAATAGTAGGATCGCAACCAGCTGTCGCTAGAGAGAAGAAAAGACCCGAGATGTGTAAAGGATTTAAGAATAGCAATAGTACTAAGAGGCCGATGATCATGCCAGTCGTGGGGATGACTTAAATCGGAGAAAATGGCGTGGCGCCGGACAAAGAACCAAGCCAAGGCGATGGGATTATTCGTCACGGCGATGGGACTCTTCGTCATGTCTGGCTTGAAGCTTGGAGGCTGAATCCTGAAAACTCGAAACTGGAGATGAACAAGGCCAAGGAGGAAGGAGCGGTCATGTGCTACCCAATATCAGTCGCGCACGGAACAAGTTACAAGAAACAAGAATGGCAAGTTACAAATACAAGTCGAACAAATTCCATCTAGGTACCACTCTCGCTAAAGTCGACATTCAAGGAGTTAAAAACTTCCTTGAAGATGGCGCACGTCTTTTGGTCAATGATAGCAAAAACGACGCGTTGGAAGGAGTTCTTGAATCGTGCATTGGGCGCGGCCAAAAGTTCAGCCCAGAGCCTGGCCACCATGGGCACCTTGTTCTGGAAAACGCCCGTGCCGAAGCTGCCCAAAACCAAGTCCTGCGTGTTCTCTTTCTCGAAAAGAAACAGCACGCGACCCATTCTCTCCTTCATTACGTCCTCGATGGCGGATTCGACGGTGGCCGCACTGGCCGCGGGGGCGGCTACGGGCTTGAAGTACGCCTTAATCCCGTCCTTCCCAGTTCCCTCCCGCCGCCTCACTTCCCCAGCATTGACCGCGGCGCTCGTGAGCACGTCGACCCGCGTAGGGCTGACCCAATCGCCCGCGTCGCTGCGGAAGAGCTGAACATCGCGTGTGTATATCATCGCATGCGTGTAGTATTTGCTCTTCGTCCCGGTCTTGTGGACAGCGTAAAATTGCTGTCCTGGCGGCGTCATGAGGGAGGAGTACAGGTTCGACGACCGCGCGAGACTCTCTTCCTGCGCGCGGGCGCCGCTCTGGAACCCGCCCCCGGGCCGCGTAGCAGAGGCGAAGTTCAGCACGCCAATCTTGCGTGCCAAGGGGGCGCAGTACTGCACGCCCTCGATGGTGGAGTTCTTACAGAGAACAAGGCTGGTTTGCGGAGAGGCAGCGTGCGGTGGGGGTGGGCTGGTGGCCCAGGCGGAGAGAGACGAATCCGGGGGATAATACTGGGTGGCAGAGCTCGACTTGGAGAGATCGTCGACTGTGTGCGTCGTTCCATCGACGGCGGTATATGTGCCTTTCTCGACGGCGGCGAGGGTGTCTTCTGCGATTTTTGCGAGGCCAAGGTTGGGCATTATGCACAGTGAGCGATATGGCCAGAAGAAACGGGGTTTTGCTTTAAATGCACGAGTCAATGCCAAGTAGTTCATTGGACATCGCTCGCGGTACCGAGTACGTCCGAGTCAACTTGAAGATGCTTTTCGATCGTGCTGATCCACGCCCAGGTAAATATTTGGTGCTCTAAGAGGAGGGAGAGTCGTCGCGGTTAATTCCACGGATGAAGGACTGGACAAAAGTCGCATCAAAATCCGCCGTATCAAATCGCGACCACGTGATCTGTCTCCTGAACTCTGATTGTCGCGCGCCTCCACATGTTGGCTACACGGCAGTCCCACGAAATATACTGAAAAGGACAAGAATGGCATTAAGCAGCCCTTCAAAGTGCACGAGAGCGAACGGCGTGTGCTATATCACGCGCTGGCAGTTGGGAAACTCTGGAACTAGTACGCGCGCTGGAAGGCACGGAAGACGGAGGACGATGTGTTTTGAAGAAACGCTTGTGGAGCGAGTTTTCCGAGATCCGAGCGGAACACGTCACCTCAAGCTTGCATTACAAAAGACAAACACTGCACAAACCGTGTCAGCCGCCCCACCCGCCTCTTTCTTCTCTACTCCCACCATCTCGCCTTTCCCTCCCGCTGCCTCTGTCCCTCCCCTCACAACAACCCATCGAAAATTCGCCCAGCAGCATTTGGTGAGTGAGTCCCGCATTCCCTCGCACTCGACCGTATGCTGGTGATGCACGCCTTGTTGTGTTGCTCGCCATGTGGGGAATGCGTCGCTCGTCTCGTCTGGAACGTCCTCGTCCTAGTCAGCCACTGCACTTGGCTGACGATCGGATGTGGCTGACCGTCCTTCGATGACACCCTCCTTGCTTCAACACCACCGCCCCCCTCCTACGACGACGCCCACCTTCCTTCGACGCCACCACCCTCCCTCTCGACGTCACCCTCCTTCATCGACGACGCCCTCCATCCTTCGACACCACCTTCCTTCCTTCGACAATGCCCTCCTTCCTCGACACCGCCCACTTGCTTCGGCACCGCCCAGCTGCCTTCGACGGCGCCGCCACTGTCCTTCAACGACGACCATCTTACTCGACGACGCCCTCCTCTCTTCAAACGTCCAAACTCGGGACCAAGACGCCGTCAAGGTTCAAGACCCTCAAGCCGCCTCAAGCTCAAGCAGGACTCAAGACGCTGTCGAAGACTTCAAGATCCAAGACATATTCAAGTTCAAGAAGCTAAGCTCAAGACTTCATCAAGACGCCGGCAAGTTCAAGACCTCAGCGGGAGCCTGCTCAAGATCTGCAAGCCCTCAAGACGCGCAAGACCTCAAAATAGGCTTCAAGACCGTTGGGGGAGCCTTCGCTGGGCGGTTCAAGACCTCGGGGGGATTCTGCTCAAGACAGACCATGGGGGGAACCCGTCAAGACCACCAGGGGGGAGCCCGATCAAGACCGTTGGGGGATCCTTCTCTACGCGACGCAAGACCTCGGGGGGGAGCCGCCGCTCAAGACCGCTGGGGGAGCCTGACTCAAGTCAGCAAGACAGGGCCCCGAAGACGCCCGGGCGGTCGGCGACTCGGTTGACTCCCTCTTCCCTCTTCCTCCATGTATCCCGCGGCCACCTCCATGTCCTGTGTTCCGGTTTGTAGCAGTGGCCGGCGGCCCCATGTACGCGGTGCTCTTCCTTCTTCCTCCATGTATTCCGCGGCCGCCCCCATGTCCTGTGTTCCAGTTTGTCGCAGTGGTCGGCAGCCCCATGTAAGCGACGATTTTCCGAGGCCACGGCGATCTGGGTGTATCGAGAGGACGAGAGAGCGCGCGGGGGTTGAACGAAGCCACGGAAAGGTGGACGATAATGGCAAGCGCGTGGAGGCGGCCGCACAGCTCGATTCAGACTAGTCTGTATCTACCCAATTTTTTCCGTCCCCCTGTTCTCTTCGGAGGACGATTTTCTCGCCTTATGTATGCGGAAGCGTGGATGTCACGGTGCGTATCTTCTATCCTCTTGACCGTTCCTTGTTGATCTTTCCTCGTAGTGCCGAGCTATTTCCTGGGGGTTCTATGCTCCATCCTCGTGCTCCCAGCTTAGTGCGCGCATTTGGCTTTACCTATCATTTGCGCGCGTCACCACATTCATTATACAAGCCCATAAGGCACCAGCCGAATGTAATATCGCATTCTGTACATCGACTCAGAGTCTCAGACTCGAACAGTGCGTCTTCTTCCGCCGAGAGGGTTTGATTTCACCTGAGAAATGGCCCAGAGCAGTTCATTACCGAGGCCCCAGGGATGAAAATTTTGGGGCCGAGGAGGCGAGAGCGTGAAAAGGGCGTGAAACCGGCGAAAGATTTCTGGTCAACAGCTCTCACAGTGAACAGTCACGCCGTGACTGCACGCGCTCTCTTCCGTTTCAATGCCTCGCGAAATTGTAACTCTCCAGCTGGGCCAATGCGGGAACCAAAGTGAGAACCACCCTGCCCCTTTGAATCCATCTTGAGCGGCCTGTGACTTTCAGTGGGGTCCGTCTTCTGGCAACGTCTCTGCGCCGAACACGGCATCAACAAGGAGGGCATCCTCGAGGAGTGGGCAACGGAGGGCGGCGACCGAAAAGACGTGTTCTTTTACCAGGCAGATGATGAGCACTATATTCCGCGTGCCATTCTAGTCGATCTCGAGCCCCGGGTCCGTGCATCTCCAAGTGCGACGCGTTCAGAACTGAGCCAACGATATAGGTCATCAACAACATCCTCACGTCTCCGTACGCAAATCTTTACAACCCCGAGAACATATTCGTCTCCAAGGATGGCGGCGGCGCGGGAAACAATTGGGCGCAAGGCCACGCGGCCGGGGAGCGAATATACGAGGAAGTAATGGAGATGATCGACCGTGAAGCAGAGGGCAGCGATTCGCTCGAGGTGCGTGGAGGGTTGTTTCGATGCGCCGCGCTCACTCATCATGCCATCTTCTCAGGGCTTCATGGCCATGCACTCTATAGCCGGTGGAACTGGTTCGGGTCTTGGCTCTTTCCTCCTGGAACGGCTAAACGACAAGTTTCCCAAGAAGCTGATACAGACGTACAGCGTGTTTCCCAATGCGCAGGAAGGCGACGTCGTCGTGCAGCCTTATAACTCGATTCTGACACTGAAGCGTCTCGTCAACCACGCGGACTCTGTCGTCGTCCTCGATAACGGGGCACTGGCCCGGATATCTGCCGACCGGCTGCACGTACAGACGCCCACTTTCGACCAAACGAATCAGCTTGTGAGCTTGCATCATAGCATTCCTTCCGATCCGTGTTGAACCTTGATAGGTTTCGACAGTCATGGCAGCCAGCACCCAAACCCTCAGATATCCAGGTTACATGAACAACGATCTGGTCGGGATCATCGCCTCCCTCATCCCAACACCACGGTGTCATTTCCTAATGACATCGTACACCCCCTTTACCAGTGATCAAATCGACAAAGTGCGTCGCTCTCGCTCTGTGCCGCGACTCTCGCTGAATCGGCCAACAGGCGAAGCCGATCCGGCGAACGACTGTTCTCGATGTAATGCGCCGTTTGCTGCAGCCCAAAAACCGCATGGTGTCGACGCGGCCCAGCAAAACGGCGTGCTACATCTCGATATTGAACATCATCCAAGGGGATGTCGACCCTACCGACGTAGGTCCGCTCCGCTACCCCACCGGCCCCTTACAAATTGTCGTTCCAAGGTCCACCAATCGCTGCTCCGGATACGCGAGCGCCAACTCGCCAACTTCATACCCTGGGGCCCGGCCTCGATTCAGGTCGCTCTGACCCGTAAATCGCCTTACATTACCACGAACCACCGGGTCAGCGGCCTAATGCTGGCAAACCACACCAGCATTGCATCGGTCAGTAGCCCGACCGCTATGCATATATTCACTGTTCGAACACCGTTTCTTTCAGCTGTTCAAGCAAATGCTCGACCAATTCGATAAGCTCCGAAAAAAGAACGCGTTTCTGGACCAGTACAAGAAGGAGCGGATGTTTGAGAACAACTTGGACGAATTCGACGACGCGAGGTGCCGTTGTTATCCGTGTCTTGTCGGACTGCGCTCATGCGCGACTGCAGGGCCACATGCGAGGAGTTGATGAAGGAGTACAAGGCGTGCGAGAGCCCTGATTATATCACTTATGTGGGTCTTGCCATTAGACCGTTACGGCTTATTCTGAAATGTGTCCACAGGGTGCGCAGGACGGCGAGCCACCTGCATGATGTGGGCGAGGTATATGTATCATAGCATCTGTAATCTGTACACATTCTATCTTTGTTGCTTTCGAGGACATGGATTCGATACTTACATTACAGGTATTCGCTTCTGGCGACCGGCCGAACTCAAATCCTTCAGGCAGCTTTCGCAGTGAGCACCGCACGTGTGAAGCGCGTCGACGGCGCCTCGTTCGCGTCGAAATCCGGGAGCGCGAGGTCTGGGAAGACCTTCACCTTCGCCAGGCACTGCCACCACTGCCCTTCGACCTTCTTGAACGTCCCGCGCTTCCACCGCGCCTGCGCCTCGGCCTCCTCCGCGAACGTCAGCGGCGGAAAATGCGTCAGATCGAGCGGTGCCATCGGCGCGGTCCACGCAAAGTCGAAGAAGAAGGGAAAGGAGAAGCGCGGGCCGGCGGAGGGCGGCGGCGGGACGACGCGGTGCGCGCGGGAGGGGAGGCGGCCGCCCGTGAGCTGGTCGAGCATGTCGCCGATGTTGACGACGAAGGCGTTCTCGAGCACGGGCACGTCGACCCAGTCGCCTTGTGGTGACTTCACCTGGGGCCGCGCGGGTTAGCCAGACCGCTTGAAAGACGTAAGACCTGGAGGCCGGCGGAGGCTTGCTTGAGGATCGTGAGCATCCCGAAGTCTAGAGGGGGCGTGAGCGACGTGCTGAAGGACGAGGCGCACCGCTGTGCTCGCCGATTCCGAACGCTTCTTTCCCCCGCTTCGGGCTCGAGGGTAGCGTACTTGAAGCAGCGGAACACCGCGACCGGCTCCGACTGCAGGAGGCGCTGCTCGAGGTATCTGGCCTCCAGTCCCAGCCCCAAAGACAGCCCTGCCGCCACCGCCAGCCCCACCTTGGTCACCCGGCGATATACTACAGGACCGCGGCCTGCATGCCGAGGACCTGCGCCGCGGGCAGGAACTGGTTCTTCCCGTGGAGCGGCATGCCCAGCAGCGGGTGGGCGTCTGCGTGCTCGGGCCCGAAGTAGATGCCCTCCTTGCAGTCGACGCGCCCGTGCGTGCCCTCGCCCCCGAGCGGCATGTACCCGACACCGCCGTTGCGCACGTCGAGCGCGAGCTTTTCTGGTTCGGGGAGCGCGAAGAAGGCCTGTGCCGCGGTGAGGAGGGCGGACTTCAACGCCGGCGAGACGGGGCGGTTCGTCATCTGGAAGAAACCCAGGTCGAGGCCGCGGTGTACAGCTCGCGGGCAGTGGCGAGCGCCTCGGGGGACGCAGGGGACGCCGACAACGCGAAGAGCGCAGAGCAGTCGATGACTGGGATGGACGACACGAGTAAGGAAACCTGTGGCCCCTATGATTCCTGATCGTTCAATTGATGATGACTATATGGTCTTGGTTGGGTTGAACTACGACATGGCGATGCGGGGTCTTACTGTGTGTATTGTTATAAGTAAAGAGTCCGATCGGTATCAGTAAAGAAGACTCGGATGCCCGTGCGATTTGCGTACTAATTGTGAGTGCGAGGTGCGTCGAGGTTGGTCAACAAGTTTCTGGGTTTGGGCAGTGGTAAATTATAAGAGGATCTAAGTAAAGAATCAGAAAAGAAAAGACGGAGGGGAAGAGAAAAGGTAGGCGCGCAGCGGACGAGACCGCGAAAATCGACCGGTAGCGTCGATAAATTCCCCTACGCTCGCGAGGAGCTTGGGATGGGAGAGAAGGGGCGAGAGAGCTGGCGAGAGATGAAGCGGGCCAACGCTCCGCGACGCCGCACGAAGCGTCTGGCGTAGCGGCTCCCACACCGGACACTCCAGGATAAAGTGGGCGCGTGTTTCGAGAGCTGCGCCGCATGCGTCGCACGCGGGGGGAGTCGACAAATCCAGACTTGAAGCTGTGGGTGTTCAAGAGCGAGAATCCCGTACGAGGAATGACGACGTCTTGCGCGCCAACGGAGCTTGTCGAACCGTATCGCGTGGAACTGCCCCAATGCGGTCTGGTGGTCCTAGAGAGTTCAACAAGTGGTTGAATGATGAGGAAGGCTTTCAAGATTTTAGCATCAAAAGAGATAAAGCGCTGCCCGAGTCCTCCCTAGGGATCCCTGTACATCGGCCCCCAGCAGCTGATTCATTTTGCAATTAGTTTCTTGCAGCTCTCAAGGCCCAGAAGCAGATCGAGGACAGCGTTGAGCATTGCAGTAATCGGTTCGGGTGGTGCCTCCCCAAGGGTTAAACGTTCAACGTTTAGGCGCGACGCGGATCATCCCATGGCGCATATGAAATTGGGACTCCGTTCCGCAGGCCGACCACGCAGCCCCGACTGCCCGCTTTCAGTACCAGAGTCCCCGAGTGGCCTTCGAGCCCGCTGGCCGAGTTGCACGGTGAGTCGGTGAGTCTTCCGAACGTGAACGTGTAAACGTTGATGGAAAAGAATGAAAACCTGTGTTGCCCTTGCCCTTTACATGTGGACCAGCGCAAACGTTTGTTTCGCGCCATCGCCACGCGAAGAAAAAAGAGGGGGACAGAATCGGTTGGCCGGCGGCAAAAGAATGGCCCTTATTTACACGAGTCGTGCTTGCCTCTTGAACCACCATGCCCAAGAACACCCTCACCATCCGCCTCACAGAGGCCGCTGTCTACCTCCGCACGAGCGACAACAACGCACGCCGCCGCGTCCCTGCTCATGACGCCTCAGACGCCCGCCCGCGATGCTCAGAGGCCTCCTCACTCTTACCATAGGTGCGTACCACAACAGCCCTGGGCGGCAGCGACCGAGACTCTCAAGGTATCTAGTCAAGCCGATTAAGATCACAAGTATCGACTTGGAATTGCAAGCCAAGACCTCGACTTCCTGGCCAGAAGGTGATTTACGCGCGTTTTTTGCTTCTCATCTGAACTTTGCGCTCAAACTTTCGAAACAGGGGTCGGCGCGCGAAGAATCGATGTGCAGGAGAGTCATAAAGTTTCTCAGGTACGTGAAGAGGTGGACGTATGCTGCCGTTCAACTCACAATCTCAGAAACCTCCGTCTTCTTCCGTGCGGGTCCTGCGCCACGGCGCACAGCGTCCGTCGGCCTGGTGTCGATCCATGGCAAGACGAGGACTACGCGTACGACTCCCCTTCGCGGCCAAACACTCCGCGCCACGACGACCCCCAACCGCCCATGTCCGCCCGCGCTGCCCGTGGTCTCAGTGCAGACTCCTCGTACTTCCGCGGCATGTCGCATGACGCGACCGAGCACACGCCGCCCATCCCGCCCTACACGCCTCTTCCAACTCCTCCCTCTTCGTCGAGTCATACAAGCCCCGCGCATTCCTCAAACCACCTCACGCACGAGGATCCTGCCCATGCGCTCGAGGATTTCCGCAACGCGCTGAGGGCGGGTCTGTCCCCATCTACCAGTGCGTATCTCATGCAGCACCCAGTTCACTCCGCTCATCCGTACCAGGCGCCGCGGGCGACCGATCCCCCGGTGCCTTACGCTCATCTGCATCGTCGTTCCGCGATATATCACTTTCGCGGCGGCCTAGCATCGACACGCTCGAGGAAGTCGACGAGGACAGGCGCAATCCGGTACCAGGGAGCAGCAGCCCCAACCGTGCGGACGCCCGTGGGCGGCGCGCGCGTTTCAGTCTCACGAGCGTGTCGAGCGTGCTGATGGAGGCTGTGCGGTCTGGCTCGCGCTCCTCGAAGGAGCGGGCAGACTCGACGCGCGTGGGCGGACCCGCGAGAAACTCGCGGTTGAAGACGACGGCCCGCGAACTGTGCTCGATAAGGTCGCCGGACTGAAGGAGGATGCCAAGGACCAGGGTAAGACGGATAGCTGGAGGGAGTTCAAGAAAGGTGAGCGGAACTCTATGCGTGCCTCGACTGCGCGTCTTACCTGCTTTGCGCACAGGGACGTATACGTTCCCGATTTCGTTTACCATTCCCCCGAATGCACCGCCGACGCTGCAGTGCCCCTACGGCACTGTCGTGTGGCGGCTCAAGGCGAACGTCCACCGCCCCGGCGCCTTTGCGGCGCGCATGACCGCCGCGCGAGAGGTCGTCGTAATTGCGGCCCCGACGGAAGACGACACAGAAGATATGGAGAACATCCTCGTCGAGCGGCACTGGGAACAGCAGCTGCAATATCTCATCTCCATCTCCGGGCGAAGCTTCCCCATCGGAGGTGCGCCTTTTCAGTATTCCAGTCTTCAACTTTCATTGATGAGATTGCGGTAGGGATGGTTCCCGTGACGCTGACCCTGATGCCTCTGGCGAAGGTGAAAATTCACCGGTTCTCTATATACTTGGAAGGTGCGTGTTTCATTGTTGATTTCCCACTCACTCTGACTGGGCCGCGCAAAAATCGAATATTACTCGCAGATGAAGCACGTCGTGCGGACGGACCCCATCGTCCGGATGCAGCTGCTCTCGGTAAAATACGACGACGACAAGGAGAGCCGACCCATACTCCCGCTCGATTCCAACCGCGTCGACGCGCTGGAGGAGTCGCCGCTGCTCGCGTTCACGGCGCCGGGGGACGACCTCTCCGAGCTGGCGTCCGAGTGGATGGGCCCGGGCCCCTGGTCGTTCCACCAGGAGCTGGCGCTCCCCCCGTCGTGCCAGCGGCTGCACTTCACGAACAAGAACAAGCGGGGCAACATGTGTGTCACGCACGTCCTCAAGTGCGTCATCCGCGTCGAGCGCGGGGACGACGACGCCTGGATGCGAAGACGGGGAAGCGCAAGCTGTTCGACATCGTCGTGCAGACGCCCGTGCACATCCTCTCCGTGAGCGTCCCGCGCTGCGATTGCGATATCCGCGTATGTCACTGACGAGCGCGCTGCAGTGCCGGTGCAGCCCCGAGTGGACGTCGCTCCCGCTGTACTCGACATCGTTCGAGGACCCCACGGGCGCCGCGCCGAGCTGCCCTGCGAGTCCTGCGGCGAGGGGGCTGGAGCGCGTGCACTCGCACCAGTCGTCGGACTCTGCGGCGAGTGCGGCGGAGACGAGCCCTATGCACCCCGCCATGCCGTCGCTCCGCTCCGCCGACACGCTCTTTGCGCGCAACGCGCTGTTCGAGCGCCTCATGTCGGGGCAGGAGAGCGAACTCGGCGAGGCGCCGCCGGCCTATGCTACGTAGATTCATCATCTTTTTTTTGGACGGACGGACGGAGTATCTTAGTGTCAGTCAAAATAATAGTCGATGTATACCATTCGCAGAGCTAATCCAATATTACATGCAACTCGGATCTGGTAAAAAAACGAGCTCGTCAAATGCGTGTGCATGTATCTTGGTATGTATGGAAATGTATGAAGAAACACGACAAGAGGAAAGGAAACTGCGGTTTAAATGACGTGCGTTTGTGGCGCGCGCAAGTGGTAGGCAAACCTAAATGCGCGTGCACTAAGCCTGGAACTCGCTGTAGGGGAGCACGAGGATGGAGCATATGTAGCTCGCACCCACCCCAGGAAATAGCTCGGCACTACGAGGGAGAGATCAGCAAGGAACGGTCGAAGATACCAAGGAAGATACGCACATCCACGCTTCCGCATCCGCAAGGCTAGAAAAGCATCCTCCGAAGAGAACAGGGGTACGGAAAAAATTGGATAGACTCGGATCCAGACTAGTCTGAATCGAGTTGTGCGGCCGCCTCCACGCGCTTGCTAGTACAGTCCACCTCTCCGTGGATTCGTCCAACCCCCGCGCACTCTCTCGTCCCGCCTCGACACATCCACTTCTCCGTGGCCTCGGAAACTCACTGCTTACATGGGACCGCCGGCCACTGCTACAAACTGGAACACAGGACATGGGGCGGCCGCGGAATACATGGAGGAAGAAGGAAGAGCACCGCGTACATGGGGCCGCCGACCACTGCTACAAACCGGAACACAGGACATGGAGGTGGCCGCGGGATACATGGAGGAAGAGGGAAGAGGGAGTCAACCGAGTCGCCGACATCCCGGGCGTCTTCGGGGCCCTGTCTTGCTGACTTGAGTCAGGCTCCCCCAGCGGTCTTGAGCGGCGGCTCCCCCCCGAGGTCTTGCGTCGCCTAGAGAAGGATCCCCCAGCGGTCTTGATCGGGCTCCTCCCTGGTGGTCTTGACGGGTTCCCCCATGGTCTGTCTTGAGCATCCCCCGAGGTCTTGAACCGCCCAGTGAAGCCTCCCCCAACGGTCTTGAAGCCTATCTTGAGGTCTTGCGCGTCTTGAGGCCTTGAGGTCTTGCAGATCTTGAGCAGGCTCCCGCTGCTGAGGTCTTGGACTTGCCGGCGTCTTGATAAAGTCTTGAGCTTCTTGAACTTGAATGTGTGGCGGCGTCGTCGAAGGCAGCTGGGTGGTGTCGAAGCAAGTGGGCAGTGTCGAGGAATGAGGGCATTGTCGAAGGAAGGAAGGAAGGTGGTGTCGAAGGATGAAGGGCGTCGTCGATGAAGGAGGGTGACGTCGAGAGGGAGGGTGGTGGCGTCGAAGGAGGGCGTCGTCGAAGGAAGGTGGGCGTTGTCGAAGGAAGGTGGGCGTCGTCGAAGGAAGGTGGGTGTTGTCGAAGGAAGGTGGGCGTTGTCGAAGGAAGGTGGGTGTTGTTGAAGGAAGGTGGGCGTTGTCGAAGGAAGGTGGGTGTTGTCGAAGGAAGGTGGGCGTTGTCGAAGGAAGGTGGGTGTTGTCGAAGGAAGGTGGGCGTTGTCGAAGGAAGGTGGGTGTTGTCGAAGGAAGGTGGGCGTTGTCGAAGGAAGGTGGGCGTTGTCGAAGGAAGGTGGGTGTTGTCGAAGGAAGGTGGGCGTTGTCGAAGGAAGGTGGGCGTTGTCGAAGGAAGGTGGGCGTTGTCGAAGGAAGGTGGGCGTTGTCGAAGGAAGGTGGGCGTCGTCGAAGGAAGGTGGGCGTCGTCGTAGGAGGGGGGCGGTGGTGTTGAAGCAAGGAGGGTGTCATCGAAGGACGGTCAGCCACATCCGATCGTCGGCCGCGTTCAGTGGCTGACTAGAACGAGGACGTACAGACGAGACGAGCGACGCATTCCCCGCACGGCGAGCAAATAACAAGACGTGCATCACCAGCATACGGTCGAGTGCGAGGGAATGCGGGACTCACTCACCAAACGCTGTTGGGCGAGTTTTCGATGGGTTGTTTTGAGGGGAGGGCAGAATCAGCGGGAGGGAAAGGCGAGATGGTGGGAGTCGAGAAGAAAGAGGTGGGTGGGGCGGCTGACACGGTTTGTGCAGTGTTTGTCTTTTGTAATGCAAGCTTGAGGTGACGTGTTCCGCTCGGATCTCGGAAAACTCGCTCCACAAGCGTTTCTTCAAAACACATCGTCCTCCGTCTTCCGTGCCTTCCAGCGCGCGTACTAGTTCCAGAGTTTCCCAACTGCCAGCGCGTAATATAGCACACGACGTTTGCTCTCGTGCACTTTGAAGGGCTATTTAATGCCATTCTTGTCCTTTGCAGTATATTTCGTGGGACTGCCGTGTAGCCAACATGTGGAGGCGCGCGACAATCAGAGTTCAGGAGACAGATCACGTGGTCGCGATTTGATACGGCCGATTTTGATGCGACTTTTGTCTCCAGTCCTTCATCAGTGGAATTAACCGCGACGACTCTCCCTCCTCTTAGAGCACCAATATTTACCTGGGCGTGGATCAGCACGATCGAAAAGCATCTTCAAGTTAACTCGGACGTACTCGGTACCGCGAGCGATGTCCAATGAACTACTTGGCATTGACTCGTGCATTTAAAGCAAAACCCCGTTTCTTTCTGGCCATATCGCTCACTGTGCATCATGCACAACCTTGGCCTCGCAAAAATCGCAGAAGACACCCTCGCCGCCGTCGAGAAAGGCACATATACCGCCGTCGATGGAACGACGCACACAGTCGACGATCTCTCCAAGTCGAGCTCTGCCACCCAGTATTATCCCCCGGATTCGTCTCTCTCCGCCTGGGCCACCAGCCCACCCCCACCGCACGCTGCCTCTCCGCAAACCAGCCTTGTTCTCTGTAAGAACTCCACCATCGAGGGCGTGCAGTACTGCGCCCCCTTGGCACGCAAGATTGGCGTGCTGAACTTCGCCTCTGCTACGCGGCCCGGGGGCGGGTTCCAGAGCGGCGCCCGCGCGCAGGAAGAGAGTCTCGCGCGGTCGTCGAACCTGTATTCCTCCCTCATGACGCCGCCAGGACAGCAATTTTACGCTGTCCACAAGACCGGGACGAAGAGCAAATACTACACGCATGCGATGATATACACACGCGATGTTCAGCTCTTCCGCAGCGACGCGGGCGATTGGGTCAGCCCTACGCGGGTCGACGTGCTCACGAGCGCCGCGGTCAATGCTGGGGAAGTGAGGCGGCGGGAGGGAACTGGGAAGGACGGGATCAAGGCGTACTTCAAGCCCGTAGCCGCCCCCGCGGCGAGTGCGGCCACCGTCGAATCCGCCATCGAGGACTAATGAAGGAGAGAATGGGTCGCGTGCTGTTTCTTTTCGAGAAAGAGAACACGCAGGACTTGGTTTTGGGCAGCTTCGGCACGGGCGTTTTTCAGAACAAGGTGCCCATGGTGGCCAGGCTCTGGGCTGAACTTTTGGCCGCGCCCAATGCACGATTCAAGAACCTTCCAACGCGTCGTTTTTGCTATCATTGACCAAAAGACGTGCGCCATCTTCAAGGAGTTTTCAACTCCTTGAATGTCGACTTTAGCGAGAGTGGTACCTAGATGGAATTTGTTCGACTTGTATTTGTAACTTGCCATTCTTGTTTCTTGTAAGCAAAACATGTTATTGCCTTTTTCAGTTATTGACCCAGCCGAAAACCGAACTTGTTGATTTGACCACACGCCGGTTATTGATTTGACCCACATTTTCCGCTTATGGATCCAGCATTTGCTAGTTATTGACTTGACCCAATTTTTTTCAACATTGACCTGACCCCAGTTTTTTGCTGTTGATATGGCCCATTTTGGTTGTTGAGCTGCCTTTCTTGGGTTGTTGAAATGACCCAACTTTTTGCGTGGTCACGTTGTTGAATCAACCTCACTTTTCTGAATGCCTAGTTATTGAAACAACCTAACTGCATTTAACAGATGATATTGAATCAACCCTACTTTTTGCGGCACCTCAGTTATTGAATCAACCCAACTTTTGTCTGGTCACGTTATTGATTCAACCCAACTTTTGAACGCAAGGTTATTGACTCAACCACACATTTTCCAAAAACATCTAGAAAGAGTCAAGTAGTCTACCAACACAAGCCTTTAATTCAAGGGCTCATCAAACAGGGTGCCCTTGCCACGAATATCCCTTTCACGCGCAATTTAACAGCTTAGACCGTCCACGACGCGTTGTTACTTGATCTGATGCGACTTGACCGTGTCAGACGCGTCCGGACGCGATTCAATGTGTCTCACGGTGAACTCGACATGTCTGAAGGGCAGCCAGCGTGAATCTGACGACCCATTATCCCTGCACATCTAATCTAACTCAATAACGCATCACAATTTGCCGGCGCGGTTGAATTACAGAAGTAACGTGATTAAAAAATGTGTGGTTAGTTCAATAACTGAGACATCCGAAAACTGAGGTCAGTTCAATAACGTGACCGGCCCAAAAGTATGGTTGTTTCAATAACCACGCACTTCAAAAGTGTGGTTGGTTCATAACGTGACAATTTCAAAAGTAAGGTCAGTTCAATAACTCGCCCTCCCAAAAAAAGTGTGGTTGTTTCAATAACATGACAAAGCTGGTTCCACATTGAAAAAGCTTGGCCAAGTCCACATGTTGAAAAGTGGGGTCAGGTCAATAAGGTTGAGGTTGTCGGGTCAATAACCGGCCGAAGGTTGGATCAATATGGTGACGGCCAAAAGTGTAGGTGGATCAGCAGCCAAAAAGATGGGTTGGATCAAAAAGGGTGTTTCGGGATGGATCAATAACCACAAAAGGCAATAACATATTTTCGTTCTTGTAACTTGTTCCGTGCGCACTGATTTGGGTAGCACATGACCGCTCCTTCCTCCTTGGCCTTGTTCATCTCCAGTTTCGAGTTTTCAGGATTCAGCCTCCAAGCTTCAAGCCAGACATGACGAAGAGTCCATCGCCTTGGCTTGGTTCTTTGTCCGGCGCCACGCCATTTTCTCCGATTTAAGTCATCCCCACGACTAGCATGATCAT